>NC_069401.1:12353833-12411599 GCF_026875155.1 Cherax quadricarinatus
CTCAACCCTGCCAATGTGAAAATTTGTCTGTACTGCCTCCAAGTGAGTCACCTACCCTGGCAAGCTCTGTTGACACCGAGCTCTGAGGTGGGTACCTCACCCTACAAGTGGCTTTAGGACTGATTTATATAAATGCTGATGTTGAAAGAAATTCCCCTGATGTATTTTTAAAGGATAACTTACTTGGTGATGTAAAGTCTATTTGGTCTTCAACCCCCCAAAGCTTACCCCCTTTGGCTTCCCCCTCAGAAACCACGTGAAACCCGGGAGCCTTTTTCCCTGAAATATTCAGTCGTTATTATGACCTCCCTGCACCTCAGAAATTCCTGTATTCAAGAGGGTGTGTACCCCCCAAAAAAGGAACTAGCTTTAGGTAGACAAGAGACAAAATCACTATTGTCATGAATGCCGGCTGCAAAAAAGGGCCCACAGCTAACTCACTCGAAATTTTTCCCCCAGACGTGGCCAGGACCCTAAGAAAAAGGGGGCCTTGTTTACTGTATGTGCCTGCGGAGGAGGTCATTAGGGTCATCGAGGTGCCCTCCCCCAGTTTCCCCCAGGTTATATGTGAAGACAGTGGGGGGCGCCCCCCTGTGATCATGGGACGTGTTGTCAAAGGGGGTCTAGTCTAAAAAGAAAGCACGGGGGTCTCAAAACCCCCGTGCCCCAGCATTCAAACTGGGCTGCCAGTTCTCCAGGGGAACTTTAAACCCAGTGTTTGCCACATTATCGGCCTATTATACCCATGTTAAGGGCTTGGTCTACATTATTATTATCTACAGTTGCTCAATAAACCCAAAATTAGTGTACTACGTATAACTACTATTCTTCCGAAGGGTAAATCTATAAATTAAGTACCTTCCAACCCCCTTTGTCAAACCCGGGGGGGTGTGTTTGTGTTTTTGGGTGGGTGTAAGGGCCCGAAAAGTGTGTTTTTCCCCCATTGGGAACTTCTCGGACCGAATAAGTTCCAACAGCCAATTTGGATTCAGGAAAATAAAAGCACTAATGATGCAATTATAAAATACTAGACCTGCTTTACACAGCATTGGAAAATAAGGAATATCCGCTAGGAATTTTTATTGACCTAAGAAAAGCGTTTTGACACAGAAGACCATGGCATCCTACTCCAAAAACTTGATCACTATGGTATAAGAGGCCATGCGCTTGCATATTTTAAATCCAAACCTTTCTAATAGGTATCAGTATGTCACCATTAAAGACACAGCCTCATAAATACGGCACTTGATACTGGAGTTCTGTGGGAAAAAGTGCCCTTGGACCCCTGCTCTTCCTCATTTACATCAATGATCTTCCAAACATATTACCTGGAGTTTACCTGGAGAGAGTTCCCGGGGGATCAACGCCCCCGCGGCCCGGTCTGTGACCAGGCTCCTGGTGGATCAGAGCCTGATCAACCAGGCTGTTACTGCTGGCTGCACGCAAACCAAGTACGAGCCACAGCCCGGCTGGTCAGGAACCGACTTTAGGTGCTGTCCAGTGCCAGCTTGAAGACTGCCAGGGGGTCTGTTGGTAATCCCCCTTATGTATGCTGGGGGGCCAGTTGAACAGTCTCGGGCCCATGACACTTATTGTATGGTCTCTTAACATGCAGTGACACCCCTGCTTTTCATTGGGGGATGTTGCATCGTCTCCCAAGTTTTTTGCTTTCGTAGTGAGTGATTTTCGTGTGCAAGTTCGGTCTAGTCCCTCTAGGATTTTCCAGGTGTATATAATCATGTATCTCTCCTGCCTGCGTTCCAGGGAATACAGTTTTAGGAACCTCAAGCGCCCCCAGTAATTGAGGTGTTTATCCCCGTTATGCGCGCCATGAAAGGTTCACTGTACATTTTCTAGGTCAGCAATTTCACCTGCCTTGAAAGGTGCTGTTAGTGTGCACCAATATTCCAGCCTTGATAGAACAAGTGACCTGAAGAGTGTCATAATGGGCTTGGCCTCCCTAGTTTTGAAGGTTTCCATTATCCATCCTGTCATTTTTCTAGCAGATGCGATGATAAAATGTTATGGTCCTTGAAGGTGAGATCCCCCGACATGATCACTCCCAGGTTTTTTGACGTTGGTTTTTTTTGCTCTTTTTTGTGGCCGAATTTGTTTGTACTCTGTGAAGATTTAATTTCCTCGTGTTTACCATGTCTGAGTAATTAAAAATTTTCTCATCTTTTGAATTTTCATATTTTTTTTTTTCGCAGCCCACTAAAAATTTTTGGTTGATTGTGCGTGGACCTTGAAAGTTTTCTGCGGGGGAAGCACTTTTCAGGGCAGATTCGGGTGTCATTGAAAAGGGAAGACACGGTGCTGGGGCTGCCCTCCTTTTTTTATGTCAGTTTATGAGGATGGGGAACAAGAGGGAGCAAATTTTAAACTGTGCCTTGTGGAAAGAGTTTTTCCCGAGCTCCCTGGGGCCCTTTTACTCTGTTGAGGATACTCTCGGTGTTTGTTAGTGAAAAAATTATAGATCCATCGACCGATTTTTTCCCTGTTTTTCCCTTTTTGGGGAAAGCATTTTGTGGGGCTATTACGCCAGGGGTCACACTTGTGGGAAGGATTTTGCAAAGTCTGTATATATTACATCTGCTTTCCCTTTTTGTTTCTAGTGAAATTTGGGGAACCTTGTCATAGTGCCCAAATTTTTTTGAGAAAAAAGGGGAAGCGACCTGTTCTAAACCCATTTTTCCCCTTTGGGTTGTGAAAAATGTTTGGGTTTCTAGATGGGTGGTGATCTTGCTTTTTAGGCCCCTTTTCAAAGATTTTAGGGATATGGGATGTTAGTGTATCGTCTGTAGTTTTCTTTGTGTTTTTTTACTGCCCCCTTTGTGGAGTGGGGCTTTTGGTTGTTGTTTTTAGTAAACTGTGGGACGCCCCCCGTGTCCATCCCCCCTCTCCATGGGAGGGAAAAAGGCCGTGATAGGGGTTTCTTGCAGTTCTTGAAGAAATGGAGTTCCACGAGTCTGGCCCTGGGGCAGAGTGCATGGGCCATGCCCATTTTCGCCTGTTCGAAGTCATTTGGCTTTTCCGGATAATATGGTAGGTTGTGTTAACCAAAATTTTGTGGCTCCTCCCCAAAAAAAAATTTTTTTTTAAAACTTCGACTTAGTCTGGTTAGCGGCTTCCCTTAAAAACTGAGTAAAATTTTTGGGGACTTGATTTACCCTAAACTCTTTTCCTTGCTGTCACCCTGTGTGGGGAACCCCATTTTGTTTAAGTGGGGGCCCCAAATACGGGCGTTTTTTCTGATTTTTGATTTTGGCATAGGGAAGAAATACTTTGGGTTTTTTTTCCGTTTTTCCATTTTATGTTTTTTAGTTTTTTCCCGCCGATTCCAATTTCCTATAAGATTTTTTTTAAGTTTAAATTTTTCCGTTGCTTGAAAAATTTTTTAATGCCCAAGTGTCTTTTCCTACGCCCATTTCGATATATTGACCTTTTTTACCCGCTCTGTTTTTTCCTTTTCCGTCGTGAAAAGGGGAGCCCCGGGTCTCTTTTTATTTTTACATCTACCCCTCCTTTTTTTTAAAGGAATAAGCCTTGTGCTTAAATGGGAGTGCCCCCAAAGTTTTTCTGTTTGGATAAGTTGGGGTCTGTGTTGCTTAGTATATTTCCCCAGCTTATATCGGTTAGGATTGGGTTTTATTTGGGCCCCCCCTTTATGTTTTTGTTTTTGGGAAGTTGAATTTGGTAAATTGCTCCCCCCCGGAAATTGTTATTATGTCGGTCTGTGGGTTGCGGGTACTGTTGAACCTCAATTATGTTGTGATCTGGTATATTGTTTTGATATGGTGGGCATTTTTTATCAGAAACATCTTGTTGTGAAGATGGGTTTTAGTGTATTATCCCTTCTGTAGGCTTATTTTTTTTGCTGGTTTAAAATTTTAATTTTTTTGCAGAGATTTAAAAACTCCCTGTGAAATGTGAGTTTTCATCAAGAGTGCCTCCCGGTATTATTACTGCAACAATATTATTTGCTATTTTTCCTCCATTTTAGGTTTCCTTAAGTTTAAAAACCCTAGGAGGGAAGGGTGTTGGGTGCGGAGTGGAGTTTTTCCAGGGCAGTGGTCAATTTTTTGCAGCTGTTCCTTTGGGAAATTTTGGGATTTTCATCCGGAGGGGTTGTAGAAAAACCAAAAATTTCCCAGGTTTTGGTTCTCACCCTTTTCTGCTAAAACTTTCCACTACATCATTTTAAAAGGGATTAAGCAGTTCTGTGCAAAAAGTGACTCTGCCCTGTACAGGCCAAAACCCCCCCTTTTTTCCTGTTCATTCCCGTCAATCGTATAGGTTGTAAAATGGGAACCATATTTTTTTTGTCCCAAATATCTTTATGTGGGTCTCAGTGAAAGCCGCGAAACTTTTCCCTTTTCCTCGAAAACAGGTTTTACGGGATGAAAGGTCATTTTGTTGTTTGTTGCTGGTTTTGACCCTGTATATTTGCAAAGAAGAATGTCATCGGACTGGTGGTTTTTTTGTATGGGGGGGGATTTTTTTTCCGGCATTGTTCTGTATCTTTGGGTTTTGGGAGTGGGGGCCCATCGACGGGGTTCCACCCCGGGAATGACGGGTTTGGTGGAAAATTTCTGCCATTTCCTGCCTTTTTTTTCCCTTCCTGGCACTAAAACCCCCTCCCCCTCTTGAGTGGCTGTGGCACCCGGGCTTTCCCAGGCCTTGATGTTTTGTACCTTTTTGTCCCCTTTAGATGGTGTGCCTGGCAATTTAAGTTTAGCAAATTTTTCCCTGTACTGAAGAGGTACACTTTCAGGGTGAAAAAATTTACAGGAAGGGATTTTTGCATTTTCCTGTTTTGGGCATGGCATTTCTAGGGGGGTCATAGTTGCACGTCCCGTTTTTTTTTTCCAGATTTCCCATGTCTGCAGATACCAAGTGCATAGTATGTGCACGGGCTTGATTTCCTTTTTGCCTTGGGGTTTCTGTGACTGTTTTCCTTTTGGGGCATGTTTCCCCCTGCTTTTTCTATCCCCCCTACACCAACAATGGAGCCCCCACCGTTGTTTCTGGAAATATACCTCACTATTGCTGTGGAGCCCTCTTGTTGCTTTTTTCCTGTTGTTTTTTAGTTTGAAATATTGGTTTTATTTTTATCATTGTAACGGTTTTCCCCACTACGGCTCCTGTACCCTTTGGGGTTTTTATATGTATTCCTTCCTGCATAAAATTCCCCGACTACCGGGGAAAAAAATCTCCAGCTTCACCATTACTGTTTTCAGGACAGCCCCCCAGTTTCCCCATTACTGTTCCCGGGACAGCACTACAGCCCCACATTTACTGATCCAGGGCATCACCTCCAGCCTTCCATTTTGCTACATGGCCAGTATCAAGGGCAGTACCATTCAGCCCAGACTTTTTATGTTCCCATCTGTTGTAGAAAGCTTCCAGGTTGTCTATGAAAGCACCTTTGATGTTATCCTCTTTTGATACCCTTGTGATTTTTAGTCCACAGATTTTCCTCATTTGGGATACCCAAAAAACACTTCTCTGTTTTTAATACTGCTTGTAGCTAGTTCTTGGAAAACCTGCACAAGGGGCTGACACCAATTTCCACAAAAATGACAATTATCCATGTGGAAGCCCGTTTGTTTGATTGACTGCAGACTAAAACAGACTTCATAATGATTTGAATGGTTGTTTTAAACTGTAATTCTACTAGCAACCTCTTGAGTACTCTATTAAAAAACCTCCTTAAATGAAGCTCAGCTATTTGTATTTCTATTTCTAACTGTACTTGTATATTGGACAGCTTCGTGTACGTTCCTAATTTATATTTATTGTTTGTGTTTGATAAGGGCGCCTACAACCCCATCCGTTTACAGTCTGCTTTATTGTCCAACGAATCCCAACACCTGAAACCCATTTCTCTTTGCTGACACATGACTTATTGTCATCTCCCACCCTAATTTCCACCCTCAACCCCATTGTTAACGGGGAAAGCTGCCCCAAATATCGACTTGGATGACAGCCAATAAACTTACACTTAACACTGGCAAAACCTACTATATTATGTTTGGTAGCAGAGCAGGTGTTGAGCAACTTAAAATTAAGATCGACAACACCAATTACCAGACATAATGAGGGCAAATTCCTTGGCCTATACCTCGACAACAACCTAAATTTCAGCACTCATACCTGGAGTTTACCTGGAGAGAGTTCTGGGGGTCAACGCCCCCGCGGCCCGGTCTGTGACCCGGCCTCCTGGTGGATCAGAAACCCGATCAAACCCGGCTGTTACTGCTGGCTGCTCGCAAACCAACGTACGAGCCACAGCCCGGCTGATCAGGAACCGACTTTATGTGCTTGTCCAGTGCCAGCTTGAAGACTGCCAGGGGTCTGTTGGTAATCCCCCTTATGTTTTGCTGGGAGGGGGAGTTGAAAAAGTCTCGGGCCCCTGAAACTTATTGTATGGTCTCTTAACGTGCTAGTGACACCCCTGCTTTTCACTGGGGGGATGTTGCATCGTCTCCCAAGTTTTTTGCTTTCGTAGTGAGTGATTTTCGGTCCCAAGTTCGGTTTTGTCCCTCTAGGTTTTCCTGGTGTATATAATCATGTATCTCCCCCGCCTGCGTTCCGGGGAATACGGGTTTCAGGAACCTCAAAGGGGCCCCCAGAAAATTTTGCGGTTTTTTTATCTCCGTTTTTCGTGTCGTGAAGGCTCTCGGGTACATTTTCTGGGCCCCGAAATTTTCACCTCCCTTGAAAGGTGCGTTAGTGTCCCCAAATTCCACCTAGAAAAAACCCCAGTGACCTGAAGAGTGTCATCATGAGTTGGGCCCATCCCTATTTTTGAAGGTTCCCCATTACCCATCCTGTCATTTTTTTTAGCAGATGCGATCGATACAATGTTATGGCCTTAAAGGTGAATCCCCCCAAACATGATCACTCCCGGTCTTTACGTTGTGTTTCGCTCTTTTTTGTGGCCAGAATTTTTTTTTGTCTCTGATGAAGATTTTTTTTTTCCCCCCGTGTTTACCCTTTTCCGGGAGTAATTGAAATTTCTAAATCGTTAAACTTCTATTTTTTCTGCAGCCCACTGAAATAAATTTGGTTGATGTCCGCCTGGACCCTTTTGCAGTGTCTGAAAGGGAAAAACACGGGTCATGCAAAATTGGGGTTCACCCTGCAAAGGAAGACAGGGTTTGCTTGGCTGACATCCTTTCTATGTCAGATATGAGGATGGGGGAAACAAAATGGGAGCGAAAACTGTCCCCTTGGGGAACGGGGCTTTTCACCTTTCCCTGCCTTGGACTTTACTCTTTTGACACTATTCTCGGGTGTTTTTGTTAGTGAAGAAATTTTGGGACCCCATCGACCGACTTTTCCTTTATTTTTTTTAGAAACGCATTTTGTGCGCATTACGCCATGGTCCACATTTTGTCGAAGGATTTTGAAAAGTCTGTTAAAATTACTTTCGCATTCTTTTTGTTTTCCCAGTGCTTTTTAGGCCCTTGTCGTAGTGATCCAATAGTTAAAGACAAAACAGGAGCGACCTTTTTCAAAACCCCAAATGTTGCCCGGGGTTTTGTAACTAAGGGAGTTTCTAGTGGGGGGTTGATCTTGTTTTTTTTAGGACTTTTTCAAAGATTTTTAAAGATATGGGATTTTTAGTGCTATGGGTCTGAAAGTTCTTTGCTTTTTGTTTTTTCCTGCCCCCTTTGGGGGAGTGGGGCTATGCCCCTGTTTTTTTTTTAGAACTGGGGGGACGACCCCCGTGTCCATGCCCCCTCCTAGGGGGGAAAAAGGGCCGTATAGGGGCTTTTTTGCAGTTTTTGATGAACAACGGAGTTCCATGATTCTGGCCCTGGGCCAAAAGTGCATGGGCAGGGTCTTTTTAACCCCTTTGTTGGGAAGTCATTTGGCGTCATTTTTAAAAATGGGGATAGGCTTGTTTTTAACAAAATTTTTTGGGGCTCTCTCAAAAAAAAATTTACTTTAAATCTTCGATCCAGTTGGTTGGGGCGGCTTGCAAAAAAACTGAGTCATATTGGGACTTGAGAAATCTATTTCTTTCCCTTGCTGTAATCTTTTGTAGGGCCCCATTTTGTTTAAGTGGGGGCCCCAGTTTCGGACGTTTTTTTCTCGACTTTGTTTTTGGCTTTGGAGAAGAAATATTTGGGGTTTCTTTCGATTTCATTTATGGTTTTTTAGTTTTCCCGCGATTCCTGACCCCTTATAAGATTTTTAGTTTAAATTTTCCCGATGTTTTGCAAATTTTTTTGCCCAAGTTTCTCCCTTTCGCATTTAAAGATTTATTGCCCCTTTTTTAAAGCCGCTTGTATTTTTTTTCCGTCGCCTTTTTAAAGGGACCCCCTTGTCTCTTTCTTTTTTACCTACCCCTCCTTTTTTTTATGGAATAAGCCTTTGCATACTTTAGGGTTTCCCAAAACCAAAGGGGGTTAAATTTCTTTTTTCCTAGGCATAAGTTGGGGTCTGTGTTGTTAGAAAATTTTCCCAGCTTATATGGGGTTAAAGGGACTTGATTTACTTGGTCCCCCTTTATTTTTTTTGAAAATTGAATTTTAAATTTTTGGGAAAAAATGCCCCCCGGGGACTAGTCTCATTATGTCTTTTCTGGGGCCCACGCATAAAATGTCCTGAACCCCAATTGTGTTGTGATCTGAGTATATTGTTTTGTTTAGGGGACATTTCTTTCAAAACACTTTGTTAGTGAAGTTTGAGGTCAGTGTATTCTCCAGTCTAGTGGGGCTCAATTATTTACGGGTTTTAAAATTTGAATTTTTTTGCAGAGTTTTAAAAGCTCGTGTGAGTGTGAGTTTTTTTTTAGACGGGCCTCCCTTGGTGTTTTACTTAAAACAATATTTTTTGGGCTAAAATTTCTTCCATTTTGGTGTTTTTAAAGTTGAAATCCCCAGGAGCAAGATTTTGGGTTGCAGGAGCGGGAAGATTTTCCAGACGGGGTTTCATTTTTAACAGCTTGTTTCCGGGGAATTGCTGGGGGGGTTGTACCCGGGAGGTTTGTAGATTTACCACAATAATTGGGGTTTTGGTTCTCGACCTTTATGCTAAAATTTCCCACTACACATTTGAGGCTTTAAGCATTCGGGTTGCAAACAAATTTGGACTCGCAATGAAAGGGCCCAAAAACCCCCCCCTTTTGCCTTTTCCCACTTTTGTCACATCGTATGGGGGGTTTTTTGTAACCTGGGATCCATATTTCGTTGTAAAAGTGATCCTTTATGTGGGTCCAGGGGAAAGCCCGCGAACATTCCCTTTGCCTCTGCAAGCAGCCACGGATGAAAGGCATTTGTTGTTTGTTGTTTGGCTTTTGACCCTGTTTTTTTTTGAAAAAGAAGAATTTTCAGGGGATGGGGTATTGTTGGTCTGGGGGGGGGTTTTTTTTTCCCGGGTTAGATCTGTATCTGTTGGTTTGGAGTGGAGGGCCCTCGACTGTGGTTCCACTCCAGGAATTACTTGGGTTTGGTTTTTACGTTTCTGCCCCTTTCCTGCCCGTTTTTTTTCCCCTTTCCCGGAAAAAAAATCCTCTCCCTCTTGAGTGGGTGTGGCTACCCCGGGTTTCCCCTGGCCTTGATGTTTTGTATCTTTTTGTCCCCCTTTAGATGTGTGCCTGGCAATTTAAAATTAAGCACAATCTTTTCCCGTACGGGAAAAGGGACACATTTCCCGGGTGAAAAAAATTACAGGAAGGGGGTTTGCATTTTCCTGTTGGGCATATGGGGGATGGGCCCTTTTCTAGGGTGGTCATTTGTTGCCCCCCGTCCCGTTTTTCCAGATTTCCCTTTCCGCAGATACCAAGTTTCTAGTATGTGCAAGGCTTGATTTCCCTTTTTTCCTTGGGTTTTTTTGTACTGTATTCCCTGTTGGTGCATGTTTCCCTGTCCTTTTTCCTATCCTCCCAAACACCAAAAATGGGCCCCACCAGTTTTTTTTGGTAATATTTCCTCACTTTTTGCAAATGGAGTCCTCTTGTTTTCTATTTCCTGTTTTTAAATTTTTAGTTTTGCAATATTGGTTTTTTTCTTATCATTGACTACAAATGGTTTTCCCCCCTACGGCTCCTGTACCCCATGAGGTTTATTTAATGTATTCCTTCCGGGATATAATTCCCGACTACCCGGGCCCAAAATCTCCAGCTTTTAAACCCTTCCCGTTTTCCAGGACAGCACCTCCAGCTTCACCCTTTTCTGTCTCCCAGGACAGCAAATATCAGCCCCCCATTTATGAATACCAGGACATAAACCCCCAGCCCTTTCAGTTTTTGACTACATGGCCGTATCAAGGGCAGTACCATTCAGCCCGACTTTTTATGTTCCCAAAAAGTTGTAAAAGCCTTTCCCGGGTTTTCATGAAAGCACCTTTTTATGTTTTTCCTCTTTTGATACCTTGGGGATTTTAGCCACAATTTTTCCTTTATTTGGGGAAACCCAAAAAAACTTTTCTGTTTTTAAAACTGCTTGAGCTATTTTGGGAACCCCACAAGGGGGCGTGACACCAAAATTTTCCCCAAAAAATTTACAATTTATCCATGTGGGAAACCCCCTTTTTTTTGATTGACTGCAACTATACAGAGCTTCATAAAGATTTGAATTGGGTTTTTTTTTCTGTAATTCTACTTTTCAACCCTTGAGTTCCCCCCCCCCCCCATTAATAACCTCCTTAAATAAGCTCTAGCTATTTGTATTTCTTTTCTAATTTATTGAAAATTGGGGGCGGGTTACCGTGTACGTTCCTAATTTTTAAAAAATTGTTTTTTGTTTGTAAGGGCGCCTACAACCCCCTCCGTTTTTCAGTCTGCTTTATTGTCCAAAAGAATCCCCAAAACCCCGAAACCCCTTTTTCTTTGCTGACAACTGATTAAAAACACTTTCCCCCCCTAATTTGCCACCCTTTAACACCTTGTTAACGGGAAGCTGCCCCAAAAAATGACTTGGGGTTACAGCCAATAAACTTCCCCTTAAAAACTGGGAAAAAAATACTAATTATGTTTGGGACAGAGAGGTGTTGAGCAACTTTTAAAAATTTTTAAAATCGACAACACCAATTTCCAGACATAAAAGGGGGCAAATTCCTTGGCCCATACCTCGACAACAACCTAAATTTTTAGCACTCCCAAACCCGGAGTTTTCCCGGAGAGAGTTCTGGGGGTCAACGCCCCCCCGCGGCCCCGGGCTTTTGACCAGGCCTCCTGGTGGATCAGAGGGCCCGATCAAAAAGGCTGTTTTGTGGGTGCTGCAAAAACCAAAGTACGAGCCAACAACCCCCTGATTAGGAACCGGGCTTTATGGCTTTTCCAGTGCCAGCTTGAAACTGCCCGGGGGGCTGTTGGTAATCCCCCCCTTTTGTATGTGGGAGGGGAGTTGAAACCCGTCTCGGGGGCCCCCGACACTTATTGTATGGTCCTTAACGGTAGTTTACCCCCTGCTTTTCACTGGGGGGAAAAATTTGCATCGTCTGCCAAGGGCTTTTGGGTTTTTGTAGTGAGTGATTTTCCTTTTGGGAATTTTGGTACCCATCCCTCTAAGGGTTTTCCCCGGGGTAAAATTTAAACATGTATTCTCCCGCCTGCCCTTTTCCCGGGAATACGGTTCAGGAAAACCCCAAGCGCTCCCAGTAATTGCGGGTTTTTAAACTCCGTTATTTTGTCGTGAAGGGGTCTCTGTACATTTTTTTAGGTTTAGCAATTTCACCTGCCTTGAAAGGTGCGGTTTGTGGCACCAAAAATTCCAGCCCCAGTTTTTTCAAGTGACCGGGAAAAGTGTCCCCCTCATGAGCTTTTGGGAAACCTATTTTGAAGGGTTTTTCATTTTCCATCCTGTCATTTTTCTTGGCAAAATGCGATCGTTAAAAAAGTTTGGGCCTTGAAGGTGAGATCCCCGACATGATCACCCCAGGTCTTTGAGTTGGTGTTTCGCTTTTTTGGGGCCCAGAATTTGTTTTGTACTCTGTAAAAGATTTAATTTCCTCGTGTTTCCCTGTTGGAAATTAAAATTTTAATCTTTTGAACTTATATTTTTTCTGCACCCCAGAAAGTTTGGTTGATGCCCGCCTGGGCCTTGCAGTGTTGAAAAGGAAGACACTGTCTGCAGTTCGGGTGTATCTGCAAAGGAGACACGGTGTGGGCTAATCCTTTTTCTATGTCAGATATGAGGATGAGGAACAAGATGGGGGGAAAGAGTACTGGGCCTTGTGGAACAGAGCTTTTTACCCTGCCTGCCTTGGACTTTCTCTGTTTTTACTATTCTCTGTGTTTGTTAGTGAAAAGGGAAAATTTTAAGATCCCTGACCCACTTTTCCGTTTTCCTTTAGCCGCATTTTGTGCGCTTTACGCCATGGTACACTTGTCGAAGGATTTTGAAAGTCTGTATATATTACATCTGCATTCTTTTTGTCTTCTAGTGCATTTAGGACCTTGTCGTAGTGATCCAATAGTGAGACAGACAGGAGCGACCTTTTTCTAAACCCATGTTGCCCTGGGTTGTGAAAACTAATGAGTTTCTAGATGGGTGGTGATCTTGCTTCTTAGGACTCTTTCAAAGATTTTTATGATATGGGATGTTTAGTGCTATCGGTCTGTAGTTCTTTGCTGTTGCTTACTGCCCCCTTTGTGGAGTGGGGCTATGTTGTTGTTTTTTAGTAACTGTGGGACGACCCCCTTTGTCCATGCTCCCTCTCCATAGGATGGTAAAGGCTCGTGATAGGGGCTTCTTGCAGTTTTTGATGAACACGGAGTTCCATGAGTCTGGCCCTGCGGCAGAGTGCATGGGCATGTCATTTATCCCCTGTTCGAAGTCATTTGGCGTCAGGATAACATCGGATAGGCTTGTGTTAACAAAAATTTTGTGGCTCTCTCATAAAAAAATCACTTTGATCTTCGACTCTCAGTTGGTTAGCGGCTTGCTAAAACTGAGTCATATTGGGACTTGAGTAGCTCACTCTTTTCCCTTGCTGTCATCTGTGTAGGACCATCTTGTTTAAGTAGGGGCCCAGTTCTGGACGTTGTTCTCGACTTTGATTGGCATAGGAGAAGAAATACTTTGGGTTTCTTTCGATTTCTTTTTATGGCTTTTAGTTCTTCCCGCGTTTCCCTGACTCCTATAAGATTCCTTTAGCTTAAGTTCGATGCTTGCAAATTTCTCTGACCAGTGTCTCCCTACGCATTTCAGATATATTGACCCTCTTTTAGCCGCTCTGTTATTCTTTTCCGTCGCCTGTAAAGGGAGCGCCTGTCTCTTTCTATTTTACATTTTCTCCTCCTTTTTCTTAGAGGAATAAGCCTTGTGCATACATCGGTGCCACCAAGTTAATCTGTTCTAGGCATAAGTTGGGGTCTGTGTTGCTTAGTATATCTTCCAGCTTATATCGGTTAGGACTTGATTTACTTGGTCCCACTTTATTTTTTTTTGTTATTGAAGTTGAATTTGGTGAAATGCTCCTCGTGACTAGTCTCATTATGTCGGTCTGGGGCTCCACGCATACATGTTCTGAACCTCCCAAATTGTGTTGTGATCTGAGTATATTGTTTTTGATATGGTGACATTTCTTATCAGATCATCATTGTTAGTGAAGATGAGGTCTAGTGTATTCTCCAGTCTAGTAGGCTCTATTATTTACTGGTTTAAATTGAATTTTGTGCAGAGATTTAAAAGCTCGTGTGAGTGTGGAGTTTTCATCAGAGCTGCCTCCTGGTGTTATACTTCAAACAATATTATTTGCTATATTCTTCCATTTTAGGTGCTTTAGTTGAGAAATCCCCCAGGAGCAAGATGTTGGGTGCAGGAGCTGGAAGATTTTCCAGACAGTGGTCATTTTTAACAGCTGTTCCTGGAATTGCTGGGAGTTGTATCCGGAGGCTTGTAGACTACCACAATGACTAGGTTTTGGTTCTCGACCTTTACTGCTAAAACTTCCACTACATCATTTGAGGCTTTAAGCAGTTCTGTGCAAACAAGTGACTCTGCAATGTACAGGCCAACCCCCCCTTTTGCCTGTTCACTTTGTCACATCTGTATAGGTTGTAACCTGGGATCCATATTTCGTTGTCCAAGTGATCCTTTATGTGGGTCTCAGTGAAAGCCGCGAACATTGCCTTTGCCTCTGCAAGCAGTCCACGGATGAAAGGCATTTTGTTGTTTGTTGCTGGCTTTTGACCCTGTATATTTGCAAAGAAGAATGTCATCGGACTGGTGGTATTGTTGGTACTGGGGGGGGGGATTTTTTTTCCGGCATTAGTATCTGTATCTGTTGGTTTGGAGTGGAGGCCATCGACTGTGGTTCCACTCCAGGAATGACTGGATTTGGTGTACGATTTCTGCCATTTCCTGCCAGTTTTTTTTCCTTCCTGGCACTAAAAATCCTCTCCCTCTTGAGTGGCTGTGGCTACCCAGGTTTTCCCATGGCCTGGATGTTTTGTATCTTATTGTCCTCTTTAGATGGTGTGCCTGGCAATTTAAGTTATAGCACAGTCTTTCTTGTACTGAAGAGGTACACATTTCAGGGTGAAAAAGCTTACAGGAAGGGAGTTTGCATTTTCCTGTTGTCATATGGGCATGGCATTATCTAGGGTGGTCATAGATGCACGTCCCGTATGTTTTTCCAGATTTCCCATGTCTGCAGATACCAAGTGCATAGTATGTGCACAGGCTTGGTTTCCGTTTGCCTTGGGTTTCTGTGACTGTATTCCCTGTTGGTACATGTTTCCCTGTCTTATTCCTATCCTCCCTAGCACCAGCAATTGAGCTCCCACCAGTTGTTTTTGGTAATATATCCTCACTATTGCTAGTGGAGTCCTCTTGTTTGCTATTTCCTGTGGTATTTCTAGTTTGCAATATTGGTTTTATCTTATCTTTAACTACACTTGTTTCCCACTACGGCTCCTGTCCCCTATGAGGTCATTTATATGTATTCCTTCCTGCGTATAATTCCCGACTACCTGGACAAAATCTCCAGCTTCACCATTACTGTCTCCCAGGACAACACCTCCAGCTTCACCATTACTGTCTCTCAGGACAGCACTATCAGCCCCACATTTACTGACTACCAGGACATCACCTCCAGCCTTACAGTTTCTGACTACATGGCCAGTATCAAGGGCAGTACCATTCAGCCCAGACTTTTTATGTTTCCATCTGTTTTAGAAAGCTTCCAGGTTGTCTATGAAAGCAGCTTTGATGTTATCCTCTTTTAATACCCTTGTGATTTTAGTCCACAGATTTATCTCATTTGGGCATACCCAAAAACACTTCCCTGTTTTAATACTGCTTGTAGCTAGTTCTTGGATATCTGCACAAGGGGCGTGACACCAATTTCCACAAAAATGACAATTTATCCATGTGGAAGCCCGTTTGTTTGAATGACTGCAGACTACACAGAGCTTCTTAATGATTTGAATGGTTGATTTACTGTAATTGTACTAGCAACCTCTTGTATACTCTATTAATAACCTCCTTAAATGAAGCTCTAGCTATTTGTATTTCTATTTCTAACTGTATTTGTATATTGGACAGCTTACCGTGTACGTTCCTGATTTATATTTATTGTTTGTGTTTGATAAGGGCGCCTACAACCCCATCCGTTTACAGTCTGCTTTATTGTCCAACGAAACCGTTTGTAACCAGTCAAGGGTTCGGACCAGTCGAGGGTTCGGACCAGTCGATCTGATCTGATCAGTGAGTCACTTATTTAAAACATACTGGTCGGTGATTTGGGTTAACACATGAAGGATCTACTTGAAATTATCTACCCGAGTAATATGTGATTTGATTGATACAAAAGTATAACTTGCGTGTTGAAGAACTGGTGATTTCTGGCAGCTCCTACAATGACGAACGGTCAAAGTTTATTCTCTATAAGGATTACAATGCTGAGTTTACAGAAATTTGGTTATTGTTTGGTTTACATGTAGTAAAATTGTGATTACAGAGTGTACCACTAGAACGCTTAGCATGGCTAGGCATTTCGGGCATACTTAGTTTTATTCTTAATTGTAAAATATTACAAATTATGAGGTAAGTTGGTCTTATGGCTAAGTGACTAAATACTAGTTTATGAGTTTAGCAATGTGAATGCTTTAGTTTTGGCACAGTATATAGTTTCAGTATTGGAGTATCACAGGATTCATTATTTTAAGACTGAGATTAATATTTCTGTTTATGGTCAAATGAGTGAGCGAGATAATTATTATTTATCAATGTTACATAGACAAGTAGGAATTTCAATTCAATTCAATTCAATTCAAAGTTTATTCTCTATAAGGATTACAATGCTGAGTTTACAGAAATTTGGTTATTGTTTGGTTTACATGTAGTAAAATTGTGATTACAGAGTGTACCACTAGAACGCTTAGCATGGCTAGGCATTTCGGGCATACTTAGTTTTATTCTTAATTGTAAAATATTACAAATTATGAGGTAAGTTGGTATTATGGCTAAGTGACTAAATACTAGTTTATGAGTTTAGCAATGTGAATGCTTTTGTTTTGGCACAGTATATAGTTTCAGTATTGGAGTATCACAGGATTCATTATTTTAAGACTGAGATTATATTTCTGTTTATGGTCAAATGAGTGAGCGAGTGTAAGTGTGAACCACCAGGTGGTATTCGTGTAGTTTAGTTGACGGGGTGTTCAGGGAGATAAGATGTTTTCTAATGGTAGTTTTGAAGGTGATGAATGTGTCTGCAGTTCTAGAGTTCTCAGGTAGGGTATTCCAGATTTTGGGGCCTTTGACATACATTGAATTTTTGTAAAGGTTTAGTCGGACACGGGGAATGTCGTAGAGATGCTTGTGTCTGGTGTTATGCCTGTGGGTTCTGTCACAACTATCAAGAAAGCGTTTTTAGGTCAAGGTTGATATTAGAGTTTAAGGCCCTGTAGATATAGATTGCACAGTAGTAAGTGTGGATGTACTGAACTGGTAGTAAGTTTAGATCTTTGAAGAGTGGGGGGGTGTGCTGCCAGGGATGGGATTTAGTGATTATTCTTACTGCAGCTTTTTGTTGGGTTATTATTGGCTTTAGGTGTGTTGCTGCAGTTGATCCCCAAGCACAAATAGCATAGGTGAGGTATGGATAAATAAGTGAGTGGTATAGTGTGAGAAGGGCATTTTGCGGCACGTAGTATCGTATCTTGGAGAGGATCCCAACCGTTTTGGATACTTTTTTGGCTATATGCTGGATATGGGTGCTGAAATTCAGGTTGTTGTCAAGGTATAAGCCTAGGAATTTTCCCCCATTATTTCTGGTAATTAGAGTGTTGTCAATCTTAATGTTAATTTGTGCATCTCCTGCTCTGGTCGAGCCTCAACCCTTGTTTATCAATCGCTGTATCTAGCTTTTCTAGTTTTTTTCGTCTCCACCACAATAAATGCTATATTATCACTATAGTTGACTGGTGGAAATTTTGAAGGAAGGGCGCTTTTTCTGTAGTAATAATTGCTTCTCGTTGTGTATATTGCGACCGCTGGTAACTACAGGTTATATGAAATTCACAGTATACGTCTGGTATTTCAAGAAAAAAGAAACTAATGAAAGTCACTCCACTCCACTACCATTATAATACTGGTTAGTTGCTACTACAACACTGTATTCTGCTATTCACTGGTATCACTAGATTATATGCGAGTACACTAGCAGGCCAGGAAGATTATTAAAACAGCTGACCACTGTTGTAAGATTCTGGCGACTTCTGGCACCTGCCTCTATAGGCTTATCACTTCATTTACAAATTCACCTGTTTTCAAATGACACTTTAGCCTTTATCATCTATATACTAGGGAGCCACTGTAGTATACACTATACACTATGTATACACAATGTTATCAGGGAGACTTTCTTTCCTCTGACAAAGAAAAGTTCTATTATTATTATTATTTTGCACACGGAACACAGGCCTATGATTCCCCTCTGGCAGTAAACTCTGCTAGGTAGTGCACACTAATTCTCCTTTTTTGACTCAGTATACAATGTTTTCCGCCCGAGATTGGTTCCAGGCGCTAGAGGGATGTATCGTATAGGATTGATGGCACAAATTAAAGTTCTAGCACATAAGAACGACCGTGTAAACACGAGAAAACCCGGAGCACAACGAGGCACGCTGACACGCTGACACGCTGTAGTGTCCCTTTATGTTATGTTCTTAATGGATGCTTCAACAAGACGGTGTGTGTGAAGGCTAGAAGAAGGGTAGACAGTTTTGGCAGAGGACCACTCAATAGGATGACTGTGATGTCTAACATGACAGAAAAGAGCATTGTATGTGTCGGTAAGTTTAACACTTCTTTTGTGTTCTTTGAGTCTGTCAGAAAGAGCATGGCCAGTTTCTCCAAAGTAATGGAGAGGACAAGAGGATCAGGAAATGAAATATACTTCGGAAGCATCAGTAGCAGCAGGAGAGGTACGAACTAGATTATTGTGAAGGGTGTTAGTTCGGCGAAAAGTAAGTTTGATGTTTAAGGAGCGGAAACAGCTGTTGAGATTTGAGAGACTGGAAAAATAAGGAAGGCAGAGAACAGATTTCACAGAAGTAGAGTTTGGGAGAGAAGGAAGTCCATTTGTCATGTGAAAAGGCAGAGTTTATGAAATCGGAAAGGTTGCCAAGACGAGAGAGCGAATTGCAAAGAGTGGAAATTTCCAAGTCAAGGAACTGAGGGGTCACAAATGCGGAGGCACGGGGAAAGAGCAACAAAAATACTGTCTGTCTCTTGTGCCTTTTCTTCCAATACTTCTACCTACTATTACTTCTGCTACTACTACTACTTTCCCTACCAGCTTCCCTCTACTACTACTTCCTTCTTGCTTCCTCCTCTCTTTGTCCCGTCCTTCCTCTCATATATATACTGGCTCCCTGACCTTCATGCCTTTAAACACAGCAGAGAATCTCCTGAGTCGATTAACCGTGTTCTTATCATAGGGCTACCCCCGCCATAGGGCTTAAACGGCACTCCGCCTGACCTGAAGAAGATTCACTGTACTCTTGTCATAGGGCTGCCCCTGCCATCGGGCTGTAAACGGTACTATACTTGACACGAAGAAGGCTCGCCGCGCCCTTGTCATAGGGTTGTAAGCGGTGCTCCACATGACCTGAAGAAGACTCACCATGCCCTTGTTATAGGGATGCCCCAGCCATAGGGCTGTATATAAAGTTAGGAACCATTAACCTAATCTTGTAAAACCCTAAGTAAAAAATAAAGAGCAGGAGAGAGAGTGAGAGAGAACGTTCTAGTGTAAGGATGTCAAAGAAAACATATGAGCCAGGACGTGATATAGCAGAAACTGTGAAGCTTAGCTTTAATGTAAAGAATAAACGCTTTTGGTGGTGCGGAAGATGGAATAGAAAGTGTACTGTGGCTCATTTGGAAGCACCCTCAGCTCACATACTGAGAATCCATGGTACGATCTCCTGCACTGCTGGGAGTAAGTTTATTTAAGTACAGATACATATAAATACAGTTACACGAATTATCATACAAAAGTAACATATGTGTAAATTACCTAGGATATCTCAAAAAAAAAAAAGGTTAGACCAAGTGCCCAACTACTTTTGATTGTCATTGTTGTATTCAACGACCATTCTACCTCATATTCAATTCAATTCAAATTCAATTCAAAGTTTATTCTCTATAAGGATTACAATGCTGAGTTTACAGAATTTGGTTATTGTGTGTTTTACATGTAGTTAAATAATGAATACATAGTGTACCACTAGAACACCTAGCATGGCTAGGCATTTCGGGTAGACTTAGTTTAATTCTTAATTTTAAAATATTACAAATTATGAGGTAAGTTGGTATTATGGCTAAGTGACTAAATACTAGTTTGTGAGTTTAGCAATGTGAATGCTTTTGTTTTGGCACAGTACATAGTTTCAGCATTGGAGTATCACAGGATTCATTATTTTAGACTGAGGTTAATATTTCTGTTTATGGTCAAATGGGTGAGTGAGTGTAAGTGCGAACCACCAGTTGGTATTCGTGTAGTTAGTTGATGGGGTGTACCAGGGAGATAAGATGTTTTCTAATGGTAGTTTTGAAGGTGATGAATGTGTCTGCAGTTCTAGAGTTCTCAGGTAGGGTGTTCCAGATTTTAGGGCCTTTGACATACATTGAATTTTTTGTAAAGGTTTAGTCGGACACGGGGAATGTCGTAGAGATGTTTGTGTCTGGTGTTATGCCTGTGGGTTCTGTCACAACTGTCAAGAAAGCATTTTAGGTCAAGGTTGATATTGGAGTTTAAGGTCCTGTAGATGTAGATTGCACAGTAGTAAGTGTGGATGTACTGAACAGGGAGTAAGTTTAGACCTAAGAAGAGTGGGGGGGTATGTTGCCAGGGATGGGATTTAGTGATTATTCTTACTGCAGCTTTTTGTTGGGTTATTATTGGCTTTAGGTGTGTTGCTGCAGTTGATCCCCAAGCACAGATAGCATAGGTGAGGTATAGATATATAAGTGAATGGTATAGTGTGAGAAGGGCATTTTGCGGCACGTAGTTTAATATCTACAGAATCTATCTCCTTTTTTACAACTTACCACATCACTGTTCTATTTTATTTTATTATAAACTAACCATAACTTGTCCTCAATAATTCTACCTCACTTTAAGAAATACTCAATTGCCCAATTTTATTCTAAAATCCCTATTATTGCTCAATTTTGCTTTAAACTATACTGACCAAACTTATTGTAAACTTCTTTTATTGACCATTTTTATTCTATACTTTTTTAAACCAGTATTTTCAACTACAACTTTTATATTACCCTGTCTACCATCTTACTAGCATATTATAACCAAGTCATTACCATTTTTATTTTTATCATTTTTTTTATTATTCTTTTGCTACCTTAACTTGTGTATTTTATCCTGTCAATTTAAATCTAGTTATACTCTAATTCTTGTAAACAACTTACATAAGACCTTAGTGCAATTACAATTGAGAGTCTTGTGCCTTTTTTATATTATTAGATTAAACTCAGTTGTACTATAGCTCATTCTAGATCAATACATAGTCAATACCAAATTCATTATATTAGACCATATTGCAATTACTAGTGAGAGACTGGTGCTATTTTTAATTTGTATTTTTATATTATTAGATTAAACCTAGTTGTACTATAGCTCATTCTAGCTCAAAACATAGACTCCACAAAAGTCATTATATTAGACCTTAGTGCAATTACAAGTGAGAGTCTTGTTCTATTTTTAATTTGTATTTTTATATTACTAGTTTATACCTAGTTGTACTTTAGTTCATTCCAGCACAACACATAGACAACATCAACTTCATTATGTGTAGTAGTGACTATACTCTACATGACCAAAATACTTCATTGCTATATACTTGTCCAAACTTCCACCATACAGATATCAGTACTAGAACTTCAACACAACTCAGATATAAATAACCATAATTTAAACCTAGAAGATGATTGATCACTGTTGACCCTGATCTAAACCTCCATAATCTGACCACCCATCAATAAAACCTAGTTGGAAAATTACTGCTCTTTATTACACAGTATCACAAAGCCAGCACTATCCTAAACAATGCTAAAAGTCTATCAGTACTTAACTACAACATCAGGTCCTTAAGCAAACACTATGATGACCTCCTGGCACCCCTTGAATCACTAAAGACACCCTTCTCCTGCATTATTCTTACTGAGACCTGGCTTAAGCAGGACACGATAGATATCTACCCTCTACCAGGATACACAGCAATTCACAACTGCAGACCAAACCAAGTTGGGGGTGGTATTGCAATCTATTACTCTAACCAATTATCTTGTATTAGCACCACTTGCTTTAGTGATGAATATGGGGAATACATTTTTGCTAATTTTACTGTAAAAAACCTTAAGACACCTATAACAATCGGTGCCATTTACCGGATATCTCACACAAACATCCCAAATTTCAGTGAGAAATTAAAGTCACTAATAACAAACAGACAAATGAATAAGCACCACCTTCTCTTAGCTGGAGACTTCAACATCAACCTTGGCCTACTAGATGATCAGCCTGTAACTGATTTCATCAACAATATGAACAACACACTTCTCATACCAACAATAACTAAACCAACCAGGCTCACTGAAACAAGTGCAACCATAATAGACCACATATGGACCAATGTACTAGCCCCCCTTAAATCAGGGATAATCACAGATAGCACTACAGACCACTACCCTACCTTCCTCTTGACAAACATTAGTAAACCACCACTTGAATACAACAAAGTTTCATTTAGACTCCATGATGAGGCCTCAATAAGGAAGTTCACAGCTGACCTAGAGACTGTTGACTGGCCTACAGAATTCTCAAAGGCCAATGGTATTGATGACTGGACAGACATTTTTCTTAACAAATTACTTAGACTATACAACAAACATTGTCCTATGAAAACGAAACAGATCACAAACAAACGGCTTGGTTGCCCATGGCTAACCAGCACCATTCTGAAATCCATTGATAAGACACACCAATATGAAAAACAATATAGACAGGGCTTAATACACAAAGATATTCTTAAACACTATTCATCAGTTCTCACCAAAGTAATAAAGAAAGCCAAACAACTATACTACTCCAGTAGATTCACAGACACTAGATGAGATATAAAAAAGACCTGGAAAACACTCTCTCAGATTCTAGAGACCCACAGACTGAAAAAAACCAAGAATATGAAACACCACTACATCCCACTGACACAGCTAACAACATAAACGACTTCTTCTCAACCATAGGATCTAATCTCGCCAATAAAATCCCACATACCAATGCCCATGCCGGGGACTACCTAGATGGGAATTTCCCAAATTCCTTCTATCTTGCACCAACTGAGCCCATGGAAGTCACCGAGATTATAAAGTCACTTAAAAATAACTCAGGGAATCTGTCTCATGTCCCACCATTACTGTACAAGCGAGCGCCCATGTCCTTTCGCATGCTATTTCATTACTTTTTAACAAGTCAATAGAAACTAGCACCTTCCCGAAACTACTCAAGATGGCAAGGGTTACACCAATACATAAAGGTGGTGACCCTACAGACTTAAACAACTATAGGCCAATATCAAACTTACCATTGCTATCCAAAATCTTTGAGAAACTCGTGCACAGGAGACTATATTCATTTATAACGGCACAAAACATACTCAACCCCTACCAATTTGGATTCAGGAAAAATAAAAGCACTAATGATGCAATCATAAAAATGCTAGATCTGCTTTACACAGCATTGGAAAACAAGGAATATCCACTAGGAATTTTTATTGACCTAGAAAAGCTTTTGACACAGTAGACCACGACATCCTACTCCACAAACTTGACCATTACGGTATAAGAGGCCATGCGCTTGCTTATTTCAAATCTTACCTTACTAATAGGTATCAGTATGTCACCATTAAAGACACAGCATCAACAACACGGCCACTTGATACTGGAGTTCCGCAGGGAAGTGTCCTTGGTCCCCTGCTCTTCCTCATATACATCAATGATCTTCCAAACGTATCCCAACGCCTGAAACCCATTCTCTTCGCTGACGACACGACTTATGTCATCTCTCACCCTAATCTTGCCACCCTCAACACCATTGTTAACGAGGAGCTGATCAAAATATCGACTTGGATGACAGCCAATAAACTTATGCTTAACACTGGCAAAACCTACTATATTATGTTTGGTAGCATAGCAGGAGATGCACAAATTAACATTAAGATCGACAACACTCTAATTACCAGACATAATGAGGGCAAATTCCTAGGCCTATACCTTGACAACAACCTGAATTTCAGCACCCATATCCAACACATAACCAAAAAAGTATCCAAAACGGTTGGGATCCTCTCCAAGATACGATACTACGTGCCACAAAATACCCTTCTCACACTATACCACTCACTTATTTATCCATACCTCACCTATGCTATTTGTGCTTGGGGATCAACTGCAGCAACACACCTAAAGCCAATAATAACCCAACAAAAAGCTGCAGTAAGAATAATCACTAAATCCCATCCCTGGCAACACCTCCCCCCACTCTTCATAGATCTATACTTATTCCCTGTTCAGTGTATCCACACTTACTACTGTGCAATCTACATCTACAGGACCTTAAACTCCAATATCAACCTTGTCCTAAAATGCTTTCTTGATAGTTGTGACAGAACCCACAGGCATAACACCAGACACAAACATCTCTACGACATTCCCCGACTTTCCCCCATGTCCGATTTAAACCCTTTTTTACAAAAATTCAATGTATGTCAAACCCCCAAAAAAATTTTGGAAACCCTACCTAAAGAACTTAGAACTGCAGTTACATTCATCCCCTTCCCAAAACTACCATTAAAAAACATTTATCCCCCCTGATCACCCCGTCAACTAACAACAAATTACCAACTGGGGGTTCACACTTAACTCACCCCATTTGACCATAAACAGAAATATTAATCTCAATCTTAAAAAAAAAGGGAATCTTTTGGAACTCCATTATGAAACTATGTACGTCCCAAAACAAAGCATTCCCCATTGCAAAAACTCACAAATTTAGTATTTAGTCATTTAAACCCATAATCCCAAAACTTCCCTTCTTTAATTTTTTAATTTTTTAAAAATTAAAAATTTTTAAATTTAAGTCTGCCCGAAATGCCTGCCATGCTGGGGTTTTTCTAGGGGTTTCACTCTGTAATTATTATTTTAAAAATTTGTAAACCACAAAATAAAAAAATTTTCTTTTAAACTCAGCATTGTAATCCTTATAGAAAACCAAACTTTTGAATTGAATTGAATTGAAGTGTTTTTTTTCCTTTGGGGGGTCCTCAAATTTTATTATTGTTTCCCCCCGGGAAAAAAACTGGGAAATTTATCCTTATACTTTTTTAAAAATGGTATAAATCCCAAAAAGTTGGTTTAAAAACACATGTGCAACAGAAAAGACCCAAAGGGTTTGGGATGGAGATTACATCCTGCTCCCGTCCCTTTTTGTTTTAAACTGAAGGGGCCCTACTGTATGGGCGAAACGTTCAACATTAAAGTTTACCCACCTGTTACAATGTCTTAATCTTATTTTTTACACATGTCCCCCGATGCTGTGGGTGGCACCCCCGGGGGTTTAATAGGATATCTTGGGGTAGGAATGGTTTTTGAAATGGGGCTGGATAGGATAACAGTCTTACCCTGTTTTTTTAAGATTTAAAAAATTGATGAAAACCCTATGTTACTATGGTGGTTGAAGTCCCTTGTTTTTGTATTTCCCGGGAAAATGCAGAGGGAGAAAGAAAACGATTAATGTACACTTGGAAAATCTAGAGGGTTTAGTCCCCCCCCCTGACCCCGAAAAAATTTCCCCTACAAAAGAAATTTTGATTTGGCGGGATGAAATTTTTTTCCCCAATAAAAAAGCAGGGCGCCACGGGGTAAAAAAGGAGAAAACCCCAGTGAAAGGCCCCCAAGACCGTTCATCTGCCCCCGCATAATAAGGGTTTTTCCCCAATGACCCCGGGCTATTTTCAAAAAGGCCCCCTTTGGATAGGAACCCTTAAAGTCTTTTCCCTGACCAGCCAAACTGGGGTTCGTATGATATTTTTTGCTCCCCGGGCCAGCATTTAACAGCCTGGTTGATCGGGCCCTTGTTTTATTTAGTATAAAGGGTGAAATTTGGGGGCAGTTTTTTTTTTTGAACAAAAATTACTTAAGGGCTCTTGCAATTTTAAAAATAACAATCCTCCTGAGGGGGCTTTAATTGTTCTTCCAGATATCGGGAAAGTCAGTTTATTCAAATTATTTATTATGCCCCCAAATAGGTCCATACCCCTTTCCCGTGAGCGGTAGTTCAAAAAGATTCAGAGGTATGTTAAAGGGTCCAGGAGTTGTACTAAAACCCAAAAACCCCAAAAAACAATGTACGGGGAAACCAGGAGGGTTTTAGTAAAAACCCAAACCCAGCACGGTTTTATCTTTTCAAAAATTTGTCATCGAAGGGAAACGAGGGGTTTGCTGTTCTCCTACCAAAAGTTTCCCCCACCCCGTGGGCCGATTGGGCCCGACCCCTTTACCCTTTTAAAGGGGGGCATGGTAGGCAAAAGGGTTTCGCTGCCCTCTAAATTGGGCAGTGGGGTTTTGGGTCCCGGGAAGGGTGGAAACATCCCGGGGGTGTTTCCTTAACATGTTCCCCCTTTTACCTAGCTTGGGAAGTAGGTACCTGGGGGTTAGTCGACGGTGTGAGTCCATCCGGGGGACAAAATCGAGGACCCCAATTTAAAAAAAAAATTGGGGCGTTCCTCAAAGACACATGCCTTTCTTGGGGTTTTCCTGGGTAGTGATCCCCTTTGGGGTTTAAAAATCCGAACCCAAAAATTTTTGACCCCAATACACCTATTAAATTTGGGTTTTTTTACTTTTCCGTGGGATTGAACCTGAAAAAAAAAAAACCAGGGGTAAAAGCCCTTGGGAAACCTCCCTTTTTCAATTGTGTCTTTTCGACCTTTCTTCCTTACCACAATCTTTTTTTTCACAAAAACTATTTCACGGGGGAAAAGGTGTTATCCCACCCCAGTCATTTTTAAAAGCCCAACCCTTTTCTACCACGCTCCCAGGACGCCAACCCCCTGACACCAAAAGGGACTCTCCGCTAGCGAAAAGGGGGGACAGATTTTTAGGGGGAAAATTTTCCCCGTGTTGTTTTTTCCAAAAGTGTTTCCCCGAGAAATGTTCTCTTGTCAGAGTGCTTCCCCCGAGAGGTTATTCGTAGGGGGGTTTCCCTGAAGGTGGCTCCTCTTGGGCCCGAGTGTTTCCCCTGAGAGTGTTCTTTTACCAGAAATGTTTCCCCGAGAGTGTTCCTTTTTGCCCCGGTGTTTTTCCCCCGAGAGTGTTTCTTACCCGGGTGTTTTTTCCCCGGAGTGTTTTTCTTTCCCGATGTTTCCCCTGAGAGTGGTCCTCTTGCCAGGTTTTTTCCCTGAAGTGCCCCCTCTTGCCAGACTGTTTCCCCTTTGGAAATGGTCCTCTTGCCGAGTGTTTCCCCTTTAGGTTTTTTCTTACCGAGTGTTTCCCCCGAGAGTGTTCCCCTTCCAGACTGTTTTTCCCCGAGGGGTTGGGGCCTCTTGCCAGAGTGTTTCCCCATGGGGGTGTTCTCTTTTCCGAGTGTTTTCCCCCCAGGTGTTCCCCCTTTTCCAGGGCTGTTTTCCCTTTAGAGTGGTCCTTTGCCCGGGGTTGGGTTTTTCCCCGAGATTTCTCTTTACCAGAATTTTTTCCCCCGAGAGTTTTTCCTCTTGCAGAGTGGGGCTCCTCAACAGTGGTCCCGGAAAAGTTTTTCTTCCGAGGGGTGAGGATGTGTTCCCCCAGAGTGGTGAGAGGGTTTTTCCCCCAAAGCGGTGAGGTGTGTTCCTCCAGAAATGGTGAGAGATGTTTTCCCCTAGAGTGGTCAGAGTTTTGTTCCTCCCGGGTGGAAAAAAAGTTTTGTTCCTCCAAAAGTCGTAAAAGTGGGGTTTTCCCCGAGTGGTTTAGGTGTGTTTCCCCAAGAGTGGTGGGGAGTGTGTTCCTCCAGAGTGGTCAGAGGCGTTTTCCCCCGGTGGTCCCGGTGTGGGTTTCCCCTTTGAGTGGTGAGTGTGTGTTCCTCCGGGGTGGTCCCGAGTGTTTTTTCCCCCGAGTGGTCAGAGTGTGTTCCTCAAGATTGGGCAGAGTGAGTTCCCCCAAAAGTGTTTTGAGTGTGTTATCCAGAGTTGGGAGAGTGTGTTCCCCCAGAGTGGTCAGGTGTCTTCCTCAAGAGTGGTTTGGTGTGTTTCCCTCCCGAGTGGTAGAGTGTGTTCCTCCAAAGTGGTCAGGGTGTTCCTCAAGATTTGGGCAGAGTGAAATTCCCAAGAGTGATAAAATGGGTTTATCCGAAATGGTTTAGAGTGTGTTCCTCCAGGTGGTCCCGAGGGGTCTTCCCCAAGAGTGGTCAGAGTGTGTTTATTTCCCGGTGGTCAGAGGTTTTGTTTTTCCCAGAGGGGGGTCAAGTGTGTTCCCCAAGAGTGGGTTTTTAAATATGTTCCCCAAGAGTGGTTGGGGTGTTTCCCCGGTGGTCAGAGTGTGGTTCATCCGGAAATGGTCAGAGTGTGCTCATCGGGGGGGTCAGAGTTTTTTTCCCCAAGAATGGTCAGAGTGTGTTTCCAAAGGGAAAGGTTAGGTATGTTTTCCCCAAGAGTGGTCAGTGTCCTCCTCAAAAAGGGGGTCTGAGTGTGTTCCTCCCGAGTGATTTTGGTGTGGTTTCCCCAATAGTGGTCAGAGGGTTGGGGTTTTCTCCCGGTGGTAGAGGTTTTTATTTCCTCCAGAGTTTGGGCAGAGGGTTCCTCAAGAGTGGGTCAGAGTGTTTTCTTCCAAAAGTGGTCAGAGTGTGTTTCCCCTAGGTGGTGAGATTGTATTCCTCCAGAGTTTGGGCAGAGTGTGTTCCTTAGAGTGGGGCAGAGTGTGTTCCCAAGAGTGGTCCGGGGTGTGTTCCTCAGAGTGGGGCAGGTTTTGGGGTTTATCCAGAATTTTGGGCAAGTGTGTTCCTTTAAAAAAGTGGTCAGGTTTTCTTCCCAGGAGGTCAAAAGTGTCTTCCTCAAAAGTGGTCAGAGTGTGTTTTTTCCGGAAAGGTCAGGGGGTATGTTTCCCCAAGGGGGGGTCAAAATGTGTTCCTCCGGGAAAGGGGCAGAGTGGTTTTCCCCCAGAGTGGTCAGAGTTTTGTTCCCCAAAAGTGGTCAGAGTTTGTTTATCCAAAAGTGGTCAGAGGTGTCCGTCAAGTTTTTTGGGCCGAGTGTGTTCCCCCAGAATGGTTGAGGGGGTTTTTTCCTCCAGGTGGGTCAGAGTGTTTCCTCAGAGTGGTTCCCGAGTTTGTTCCTCCGGGGTGGTAGAGGTCTTCCTAAAGTTGGTTTAGAGGGTTTTTTCCCCCAGAGTGGTCGGTTTGGGTTTTTCCCGGTGGTCAGAGTAAGTTCCTCAAGAGGGTAAAAGTGTCTTCCTCAAGAGTGGTCAGAGTGTGTTCCTTAAGAGTGGTCAGAAATGTGTTTCCCAGAGTGCTCGAGGTTTCACCCAAAAATTGGGGAGTTTTGTTCCTCCAAAAAGGATCAGAGTGTGTTCCTTCCCGAATGGTCAGAAATGTGTTTCCCCCAGGTGATCAGGGTTTTATTTTTACCAGAAATGGTCAGAGTTTTGTTTCCTCCAAGGAAAAAATCAGAGTGTGTTTTCCGGGTGGTCAGAGTGTGTTCTTAAAAGTGGTCAGAGTGTTTTTCCTCCCGAGTGGGTTTTGAGTGCATTCTCAAGGTTTGGGGGTTTAGAGTTTTTCCTCCAAAATGGTTTAGAGTATGTTCCCTAGTTGGTAGAGTAGGGTTCCCCAAAAGTGGCAGAGGGTGTTCCTCCCGAGTGGTTTTGAGTGCATTCCCCAAGAAATGGTCGAGTGTGTTCCTTTAAGGGGCGGTCCGAGTTTGTTTTTCCCCAAATTTGGTTTAGAGTTGTTCTCTAGAGTGGTCAGAGTATGTTCCTAAGAGTGGTCGGTGTGTTCCTTTAAGAGTGATCAGAGTGTGTTCTTCCAGAGGGGTTTTGGGGGGGTTTTTTCCCCAAGGGGGGGTCAGAATGTGTTCCCCTAGAGTGGTTTAGAGTGTGTTTTTTAAGAGTGGTTGGGGTGTGTTCCCCCGAAATGGTACAGTGTGTTCTTCCGAAGTGGTCGGTTTTGCCCCCTCCGAGTGGTCGAGTGTGTTCATCCGAGTGTAAAAGTGTGTTTTCCAGGGGGTTAAGTGTGTTCCTCCAAAAAGGGGATAGTGGTTTCCAGGTGTGTTCCCCAGAGTAGTTAAGGGTGTGTTCCTCCAGGAAATGGTAAAAGTGTGGGTTTCCCCAAGAGTGGTGGTGTGTGTTCCTCCGGGTGGTGAATGTGTGTTCCTCCAGATTGGTCGAGTGTGTTTTCCCCCAGAGTGGGGCAGGGTGGTTCCTACCGGGGTGGTTTGGGGGTGTTTGGGTTTTCCAAAAGTTGTGGGCGTGTTCCCCCAGAGTGGTTTAGAGTGTGTTTCTCCCGAGGGGTCAGGTGTGTTCCCTTTGTGGTAAGAGTGTGTTTTCCCCCGGGTGGTGAGGTGTGTTCCTCCGAGTGGTCAGGGTTGGGGGGGGTTTTTTTAGAGGGGGTCAGGGGGGTTCCCCCCGAAATGGTTTAGAGTGTGGGTTTCCCCCCGGTGGGGAAAAGTGGGTTCCCAAGAGTGGTGAGTGTGTTTCCCCCAGAAAGGCAGAGTGTGTTTCCCCAAGAAAGGTCACAGTGTGTTCTTCCAGGAAAATGATCAGAGTGTGTTCCCCGGGGTTATCAGAGGTTGTGTTCTTCCAAAAAGTGGTCAGAAAGTGGTTCCCCAAAAGTGGTCAGGTGTGTTCTTCCAGGGTGGTTCCCGAGTGTGTTCCCCCAGGTGGTCACCGTTTGTTTTTCCAAAATGGGGTCAGATTTTGTTTTCCCCGAATGGTCGAGTTGCCCCCCAGAAATGGTTTTAGAGTGTTTTTCCTCCAGAGTAGTCAGGTGTGTTCCCCCAGAGTGGTAGAGTGTGTTTTCAAGAGTGATGGTGTGTGTTCCCCCAGAGTGGTTTAATGTGGGGTTCCTTTGATTGGTTTCCGAAATGTGTTCCTCCAGAGGGGGCAGGGTGTGTTCCTCCAGGTGGTCGGGTGGGGTTTTTCCCCCCGAGTGGCCTAGTGTGTTTCCCCAAGGTGGGAGTGTGTTCCCCCAGAATGGTCAGAGTGTGTTCCCAGAATGGTCACAGTGTTTTTCTTCCCGGTGATCAAAGTGTGTTCCTCCAGAGTGAAACGAGTGTGTTCTTCCGGTGGTAAAAAGTGTGTTCCCCAGAGTGGTCAGGTGTGTTTCTTCCCGAGTGGTCAGAGGTTTTTCCCCCCAGAAATGGGTCACGTGTGTTTTTCCAATGTGGTCGAATGTGTTTTTTCCAAAAATGGTCAGAGGGTTTTGCTCCTTTAGAAATGGTAGCGGGGTTTCCTCCAGGTAGTCAGAGTGTGTTCCCCAGGTGGTCAGGGGTGTGTTCCTCAAAAAGTGATGAGGGGTGTGTTCCTCCAAAAGTATGAAATTTTGTTTCCCCCAGAATGGTCAGAGTGTGGGTTCCCCTAGAGTGGGCAGGGAGTGTTCCTCCCGAGGGGGTCGAGTGTGTTCCTCCCCAGTGGCCCTTGTTTTGTTCTCAAAAGTGGTGAGGTGTTTTTTCCAGAATGGTGAGGGGTTTTGGGTTCCCCCGAATGGTCACAGTGTTTTCTTCCAGAGTTTTTGATTGTGTTCCCCTAGAGTGTTTTCCCGTTTTGGGGTTTTCCGAGGGATCAGGGGTGTGTTCCTCCAAAAGTGATAAGGGGTTTGTTTGTTCTTTCAGGGGTGGTCAGATTGTGTTCCTGCGAGTGGGCGAGTGTGTTTCCCGGTAGACAGAGTGTGTTCCCCCGGAAATGGAGAGGGGTGTTCCCCAAGGGGGATGAGTGTGTGTTCCTCCAGAGTGGGTGAGTGGTGTTCCCACAGGGAAAGGTAAGGGGGGTGTTCCCCCCAGAGTGGTCAGAGTTGTTCCTCCGGGGCTGGGAGGGGTGTGTTCCCCCAGGTGGTCGGAAAAGGGGTTCCTCCCGAGTGGTGGGCGTTGTTTTCCCCCAGGTGGTTTAGGTGGGGTTTTTTTTTTTCCAGAGGGTTTAGAGTGTGTTTCCCCATAGTGGGTTTGAAATGTGTTCCTCAAAGGGGGGTGAGTGGGGTGTTCCTCCAGAGTGGTTAGGGTTTTGTTCCCCTAGGGGTGGTCAGAGAGTTTTTTTCCTCCAAAAGGGAGTTCAGAAATTTTTGTTCCTCAAGAGTGGGCCCGGTGTTTTTCCCCAAGAGTGGTGAGTTTTTTGTTCCTCCCCGAATGGTTTGGGTTTTTTCCTCCGAATGGGCAGAGTGTGTTTTCCAGAGGGGACAGAGTTTTGTTTCCCCCCCGTTGAAACAGAGTGGGGGTTCTTCCCGAGGGGTCAGGTGTGTTCCCCAGGGGGGGTCAGAGTGTGTTTTCCCAGAAGGGGCGAGTGTGTTCCCCCAGGTGGTCAGAGTGTGTTCCTCCAGGTGGTTTGAGTGTGTTCTTCCAGAGTGATCAGAGTGTGTTCCCCCAGAGGGGTCAGTGTGTGTTTTTCCATAGTGATCAGGGTGTGTTTCCCCCAGGTGGTAGAGTGTGTTTCTCCCGATTTGGGCAAAGTGTGTTCCTCCGGGGTGATTTAGATGTGGGTTTTTCAAAAGTGGTCGAGTGTTTTTCTTTCCCCCGGGGGCGAGTGTGTTCCTCCAGAGTGATCAGGTTTGTTCCTCCAGGGGTGGGGCGAGTGTGTTCCTCCGGGGTGGGTAGAGTGTGTTTTTTCCAAAAGTGATCAGGTGTATTCCTCGAGTGGTCAGATTGTGTTCTTCCGAAAGGTCAGTGTGGGTTCCCCAAAAAGTGGCCGAATGTGTTCCCCTAGGAAATGGTCCGAGTGTTTTTCCTCAAGAGTGGTCCCCGAGTTTGTTCCCCCAGAGTGGTTTTAGAGGTGTTTCCTCAAGAGTGGTGGTGGGGTTCCTCCATAGTGGTAAAAGGGGTGTTATCCTTTTTTTGGGCAGCAAATGGTTCTTCCAAAAATGGTTTAGAAAAGTGTTCCTCAGAAAGGGGAGAGTGTGTTCCTCCAGAGTGGTCAGAGTGTGTTTTCCCCCAGAGTAGTCAGAGTGTGTTCCCCCAGATGGTCGAAGTGTTTCCCCCGAAAGGGGCGGGGTGTGTTCCCCAAAGAGTGGTTTAGGGTGTTCCTCCCGAGTGGTCAGATGTGTTTCCCCGAGTGGTCAGAGGGGGTGGGTTCCCCCAGAGTGGTAAAAGGGGTGTTCCCCCAAAAGTAGGCAGGTGGTTCCTCCAGGGGTGGTCAGAATTTTTGTTCCTCCCGATTTGGGGAGTGTGTTTCCCCAAATGTGGTCCCGGGTGTGTTCATCAAGAGGGGGGGGGGGGTTTAGGAGTGTCTTTCCCAAGGGGTGGTCAGAGTGTCTTCCCCAAGAAATGGGCAGAGTTTTTTTCCTCCAGAGTGGTCAGAGTTTTGTTCTTCCCGAAAAGGTCGAGTATTTGGTTTTCCCCAAAAAGTGGTCAGAGTGTCTTCCTTTAAAAAGTGGTCAAAAGTGTGTCCTTAAGGTGGTCAGGTGTGTTTTCCCCCCGAGTGCTCAGGGTGTGTTCACGAAAGGGGGTGAGTGTGTTCCCCCGAAGAGATCTGAGTGTGTTCCCCAGAATGGTCAGGTTTTGTTCCCACAGAGTGTAGGGAGTATTCTTCCAAAAGTGGTCCGAGTGGGGTTCCTCCGAATGGTCAGGTGTTTTTTCTCCGAGTGGTTTTAGAGTTGTTCCTCTAGAGTGGTCAAAAGTAAAGGCCCCAAGATGGGTTTAGAGTGTGTTCCTCAAGAGTGATAGTGTGTTCCTCAAGAGTGGTCGGTTTTGTTCCTCAAAGTAGGGGCAGAAAGTGTTCCTCTAGAGGGTCAGGTGTGTTCCTCAAGGTGGGGCAGAGTGTGTTTAAAGATTGGTCACAGTGTGTTTTTCCCGAAGGGGAGAGGTGTGCTCCTCCAGAGTGGTTTAGAGTGTGTTCCCCCCAGGTTTGCCAGAGGGGTGTTCTCCCGAGTGGTCAGGGTGTTCCTTTCCCGAATTGGGTCAGAGTGTGTCCCCCAGAGTGTTAAAAGAGTGTCCCCCAGAGTAGTCAGGTGTTTTTCCCCCAAAAGGGTTTTTGAGTGTGGGGGCCCCAAGAGTTTGAGTTGTGTTTCCCCCAGAGTGGTGAGTGTGTGTTCCCCCAGTTGGTCAGGGAAAGTGTTCCTCCCGAGTGGTCAAAAGTGTGTTCCTCCAGGGGTGGGCAGGGGTTTTTTGTTCCCCAGAGTGGTGGAAATGTGTTCCTCCAGAGTGGCGAGCGTTTGTTCCCCCAGGGTGGTCAGAGTCTGTTTCTCCCGAGTGGTCAGAGTGTGTTCCCCCTTGTGGTAAAGGGGTGTGGTTTTTTCCACGTGGTGGGTGTGTGTTCCCCCCGGTGGTCAGGGTGTGTTTTCCCCCGAGTTTGGGCCGGTGTGTTCCTTTAAGGGTGGTGAGTGTGTTCCTCCGAATTTGGGCAGAGTGTGTTCCCCCAGAATGGTCGTGGTTCTTTTCCCGAGTGATCAGGGGTGTGTTCCCCCAGAGTGATCAGGGGGTGTTTTTCCCCAAAAGTGGTCGAGTGTGTTTCCCCCAGAATGGTCAAAAGGGGTGTTTCCAGAAAGGGGCGAGTGTGTTCTCCCGGGGTGGTTGAGTGTTGGGCCCCCAAGTGATCAGAGGGTGTTCCCCCAGAAATGGGGCAGAGTGTGTTCCTCCAGAGGGGGCAGAGTTTGTTCCTCCGAGTGGTCAGAGTGTGTTCTTCCAGAGTGATCAGGGTGTGTTCCCCCAAATTTGGGCAGAGAGTGTGTGATGTGTTCAGGTGGGTTGTGAAGTTTTGGGGGGGACCTAATTAAAAACCAAAATTTATGGTCCCAACCCCCTTGCCTTGGCAAAAAAGTTTCTGTTTCCCTGCCCCGCTTTTCTGGGGGGTTTTTTTGTTTAAAGGCGGCGTCAGCCTAGGCCCTCAGGTCCCTTTAAAGTGGTTGGGGGTTTTGCTTGGACCACCTTATTAAAACCCAAAGGGAAAAAGCAGATCGGGGGGTTTTGTGCTGTGCCCCTGGCCTGGGTGCAGAGCTCCTGAGCAGAGGGCTTCGAGCGGAGCTGTGCTGGGGTTTCAGGGCCCCAGGAGAGGGCCCGCTTTAAGTTCTGGAGGGACTGTTGGAGGCAAATTTAGCAGGTACTGGCTTTGGGGCCGGACTCCTGCGTTTTAAAGGGTTTGGGTCTGGGGGCTTAGTTCCTGGATGGGAAATGCCCTGAAATATTTTGTTAAATTTATTGATTTTTGGGCAAATTTTATTGTTTTCCCTGTTCACTGTTTATACATCCATCAATTTTTTAAAAACCCAATTTAAAGTTCTCCCGTTCCCAAAAAATTATTGTACAAAGGGGCTTCATAAAAAACTGTGTTTGGTGAATAGTAATAAAACAAATGTCCCCGTTATTTATTCATTAGTTTATTTCAGTTAAAGTAGTGAGAGGGTGAGTAGTGTGGAGTGGTGGGTAGAGTAATGAGAGGTGAAGTTGTAGTCACCAGTGACTTCACATTACCTACCTACCTCCGCACTCATCCCTCCTACTGCCTCGCCTGTCCCCTACCTACTGACTCCCTCCTCTTACCCCCATATTTCCCTAATAATTACCGCCCTACATGACATGGTGTCTATGCGGTGGTGGTTCTTATTATTTTTATAGTAGGAACCAGTCCCATGTGCCTTATTTTTGACTGCTCGGTTATACTTATGTTATGCTACCATTTTCTTTTCTTGTGTGTGTAAAGTTAAAGTAAATATCAGTGTGATATTATAATCCAAGTGACCTTAACTGACCTTTTTTCAGACGGTGGGTCTGAGTAATTGTTTGGGTGTAATATTATATTTGGTGGAGTTGGTTGTTGGTTTGAGATAAATGGTGGAGAATATCAGTATTTGGGTGAGACTTTTGGGGGAAGCAATTACTGGCCGAAATTGAATATTTACAGAGGAATGAGAAGTCACCCAGCCCACCTTCGACTACTTGGACCTGTTGTAACAAGACTTTGTCGCCAATACAAAGAACGACTAAGAGCACTTAGAGTTGTGGCAGGGCTTCACCCCAGGTATGGTGCTAATGTTAAAATTGTGAAAATGATGTATCTTGCTTATATTAGATCATTGGTTGATTATGCTGCGCCACTACTTGCTCTTGTGTCTGACTGGAAGCTTGGAGGGCTGGAAAAACTGCAGAACGAAGCAATGAGGATCATCCTAGGATGCCCTCGTACTGCCAAAATTTTAAATATGCAAAAAGAACTTGATATTCCAAGCATCAGAGATCGTGTTACTGAAAGAAATATCCTAATTGGGGTTAATATGCTCAGGCAAGCCCTTTCAAACCCTGCACAGAAGCCCTCCAAACTTTCCTCAGCACTGGTGAACACTCCTCCAGATGGATCGAAAAAACTGGAACCGACCTCCGCATGAATCAGATACATGATCTATGTCAAGTAAGGCAACAGCGGCACTTCTCCGCTCCATGGAATATTACCCCATTCCAAACTACCATTCCTCCATTTCCCCCCAAACTACTTCTTAAATCACAACCAAAACTTCGCCTTGAAGCCAAACATGAGGCCTTAAGCTGTATTGATAACTTAGTCACACAGCACACACTCCCCCAATTATTTACGTTGATGGTTCTGTTCACCAATCCACTGATGCAGCTGGTAGTGCTGCTGTTGTCGTACAGAGTGATGGCTCTCTTAAAGAAATTGGAGCACGCATCAATAATTGGGCCTCTACCCTTCAGACAGAACTGTTTGCCATACTCCTTGCACTGAAATGCATCAATGTATCAAAGATTGACAGTTTAATTGTAACTGATTCTCTGTCATCCATAAATGCTCTCAACTCATTAAGCATAAATTGTGGCATGCTTGTGTCAGAAGCCAGACACAGGTATGGTAGGATTGTGGACAGTGGAGTCAGAGTGCACATGCTGTGGATTCCATCTCACATTGGTCTTCAGATGCATGATAGAACTGATAAATTGGCTAAGCTCTATGCTTTCAAAGAGGGAGTAGATTACAATCTTGGCTTGTCAGGTAGTAGTTTGAGAACAATAATACGAAAAGAACTTCAGCTGAATTTTATGGACTTAAGGCTCAGGGAGATTGACACCAGTGAGTCCATCTATCATCATTCTATCATGCAGGAGGAGCCACATGTCTATGGTGCATCCAACAAAATAAGCAGACTCTTGGATGTCACTACCGCCCGGCTCCGGCTGGGTTACAAGTATCTTGGCAGGTTAATCACCACCACCAGATGTAGACCAAACGAAATGTAAACTTTGCCAGATGGATTATTGTCACACCCTGCGTCATTATGTACTGGAGTGCGATAAAATTAATGAATTTAGAAACAACTCACTCAGAAGTGTTCAAGAAATGGCTAAGTATTTTATCCACAGTGGTATATTACAGACCATTCTGGAGAAAAACCCTGACTTTGCTAGCTGTAAATAAAGCATTACCACATATGTGCATTGTTGTGTGTGTGTGTGTGTGTGTGTGTGTGTGTGTGTGTGTGTGTGTGTGTGTGTGTGTGTGTGTGGTTTGTGTGTATGTGTATGAGTGTGTGAGTGTGTGTGTGTGTGTGTGTGTGTGTGTGTGTGTGTGTGTGTGTGTGTGTGTGTGTGTGTGTGTGTGTGTGTGTGTGAGTATGAGTGTGTGTGTGTATGAGTGTGTGTGTGTGTGTATGAGTGTGTGTGCGTGTGTGTGTATGAGTTTGTGTGTGTGTGTGTGTGTGTGTGTGTGTGTGTGTGTGTGTGTGTGTGTGTGTGTTTATGTGTGTGTGTGTATGAATTTGTATGTGTGTGTGTGTGTGTGTGTGTGTGTGTGAGACAGAGAGACTCAGCAATCAACATTTGCACCAATAACTCACTACAGTTGTGACCGGGTGTGGAAGTGTGAATTGCTCATTACTCTAAAATTTGTTCATGATTGCAGCCATGTATAAACGTAAGTAACCATTCTTACAGTATTCATTACCTTTGTAACTTGTGAGTTCATTACCTTTGTAACTTGTGAGTTCATTACCTTGTACCTAGTTCAGCCATCAAAACTTTGGAGCCCGGTCCCTGGACCCATTGTGTACCCCTGTAATCTGTAAATACCTTTGTAACTTGTTATGATTGTGACTAGACCTACCTGGAGTTCATTACCTTTGTAAATTGTGAGTTCATTACCTTTGTAAATTGTGAATTCATTACCTCTGTAACTTGCTCAGCTATCAAAACTTTGAGGCCCAGTCCCTGGACCCATTATGTACCTCTGTAATCTTTTGACTACCGCCCACAGGATGGGTATGGGCTGCATAATAAACATATTAAACTAAAACAACTAAAAACCGCCTTGGAAGACTAACCGACAACTGTCACCCATTGAAGAGTTGCCTATGATTGCTGTCCACCTGATGTGCCCAGCCACCCAGCTGATATGCTCAGTCACCCAGCTGATGTGCCCAAGTAGATGTATTGCTGACCTGGTCTGTCATCCAGTGTAGTGGGTGTCTGTCTGCGTCACCCAACCTCTGTGACCATCACCCGCGGACCGCCAGTTACCCGCAGTTGCCAGGGATGGGTGACCGTACCTGCTGTTGATGACCTGAAGTGACCTCACCTCACCTCGAGCAACTGCCAATAGTCTGCCACTGCTGATGTCGGCTGCTGTGATGTTGTCTGGAATGCTGTGGCCGTGCTGCGATGCTGTAGCCATGCTGCGATGCTGTGGCCGTGCTGTGTGCTGCTGTGATACGGCCATGCTGTGATGATGGCTATGCTGTGGCCGTGCTGTGATGCTGTGATGCTAGGACCGTGCTGCGATGCTGTGGCCGTGCTGTGTGCTGCTGTGATACGGCCGTGCTGTGATGATGGATATGCTGTGGCCGTGCTGTGATGCTGCAATGCTGCCTAGCTCAAGAGGAGGAGATGGCGGTGATGCTGCAGTGGTGTGTGAGGGATTCTGGCTGGTGTGCCAGGACAGGAGAATCTACTATGAAGGAGTTGCCATATTCGGAGATGTGGAAGGAGGTGAGCCGCGGAGATGGACTCCAGCTGCTGGGACCAGCCTGCTTTCAAGAGCGGCATGGAGGTGTATCCTGCCTTGCTGGTCGACCTGTACGACCGGTATGCGGGGATGTCCTGCCAGCCATGAGAGACAATTGATAGTGTGAGATGTCCCCAGCCTACTTTGACTTGCCAGAAGCGTTAGTGTTACCTGTGTGAAATAAGGTGACCTTGAATATGGTCCAGTGATTATGGCCACCTTGTTTTATGAGGCCAGTGAAACCTAGTAATGGCATAGGATAATGGAGGGTCTTAGCTGCGATGCCTGCCCTGTCTCGATTTTCAGATGTTGTAGTGTGCATGTGAAGTGTGCCGAAAATGCGACCTTGGTGATCGTGAAGTGGTCCAGTTGCAGTTACTTGAAAGAATGCAACCCGTTGGAGCAGTTTTCCACAGATGTGATGTAGTTCAGCTGGGCTTGTGACGTCTCTTGGGAGACCTAATTTAACCAATTATATGGTCACACCTTGCCTTGGCAAACGTCTGTCAGCCACACCCACGTCTGAGGTCTTTTGTTCTTGACGGCGTCAGACCTAGGCGTCAGGTCGTACACGTGGTTGTGGGGTGTGCTTGGACCACCATATAAGCCCAAGGAAGAGCATGATCGGGAGATTCGTGCGGAGCTCTGGCCTGGGTGCAGAGCTCCTGAGCAGGACTTCGGGGGAGCTGCTGCTGGGGTGCAGGGCTCGGGAGAAAGGCTGCTGAAGTCTCGGGAGGGGGACTGTTGGAGGCATTGGGCAGAGTACTGGCTTGGCGCAGTACTCCTGCTGTGTAGGTCTTGGGTCCTGTGGCTTAGTTCCTGTGATGAACTGCCCTCTGAACTATATTGTAAGTTATATTGATTTTGGTCAAGTGATTGTATTCCCTGTCTCACTGTTTTAACATACCATCACATTTATCAAAACCACATAATTTTTCTCCTGTTCCCAAATATATTATTGTACAAAGACTTCATAATAAACTGTGTTTGAGTAGAATAGTAATAATCACTGTCCCCGTTATTTATTCATTAGTTTATTTCAGTTAAAGTAGTGAGAGGGTGAGTAGTGTGGAGTGGTGGGTAGAGTAATGAGAGGTGAAGTTGTAGTCACCAGTGACCTCACATTACCTACCGACCTCCGCACTCATCCCTCCTACTGCCTCGCCTGTCCCCTACCTACTGACTCCTTCCTCTTACTCCCATATTCCCCTAATCATTACCCCCCTACATGACAAGTGTTCCTCCAGAGTTGTCAGAGTGTGTTCCTCAAGAGTGGTCAGAGTGTGTTCCTCCAGAGTGGTGAGTGTGTGTTCCTCCAGAGTGGTCAGAGTGTGTTCCTCCAGAGTGGTGAGTGTGTGTTTCTCCAGAGTGGTCAGAGTGCGTTCCTCTAGAGTGGTCAGAGTGTGTTCCTCCAGAGTTGTCAGAGTGTGTTCCTCCAGTGTGGTGAGTGTGTGTTCCTCCAGAGTGGCCGGAGTGTGTTTCTCCAGAGTGGCCGGAGTGTGTTCCTCCAGTGTGGTGAGTGTGTGTTCCTCCAGAGTGGCCGGAGTGTGTTTCTCCAGAGTGGTCAGAGTGTGTTCCTCCAGAGTGGCCGGAGTGTGTTCCTCCAGAGTGGCCGGAGTGTGTTCCTCCAGAGTGGCCGGAGTGTGTTCCTCCAGAGTGGCCGGAGTGTGTTCCTCCAGAGTGGTCAGAGTTCTTCGAAGAGTTACGTTTAACTGAAATGTTTGCAAATAGTTGGATGCATCTCTTCCGGGTGGCTTATAATAGCATCGGTGGAGCAACATTCAGCATTAATAATTGAGTGTTAAAGAGGAACCTCAGTTGTTCCCATCACAACACATTATCATCTCTTTCATGACCAAGTAAACGCGCCACTCTAATTCCTAGAACAACTTTTATTTTAGATTTTTCTTGCTTTTGTTGTTTTGCACTTAGATCGCGCGATTTTTGTTTAAAAGTTCAATTTATGCCACTTGATTATTTTTTTTCTTATAGGATAAACGAGAGCTTTATAGAAGTAGAATTTTAATTTCCCAAAATAGTTACCATTTAATTTTTTCTGCATAAAATTACCTCCAGCACAGACACACACACACACACTGACATTTCAATAAGGAATCGTTCAGGACCCTGTACACCGTGTTACGTTTTGGCCATATTGGAGTATGCAGCATCAGTTTGGAACCCACACCTAAGCCCAAGCACGTAAGGAAACTAGAGAAAAGGGAAAGGTTTGCAAAAAAGACTTGTCCCGGAGCTAAGGGTCATGTCCTACGAGGAGAGGTTTTAAGGGGAAAACGACCTGACGAACTGGAAGACAGGAGAGACAGGGGGGACATGATAACGACGTACAAAATACTGAGAGGAATTGACAAGTTGGACAGAGACAGGATGTTCCAGAGATGGGACACAGTAACAAGGGGTCACAGTTGGAAGCTGAAGACTCAGATGAATCACAGGGATGTTAGGAAGTATTTCTTCAGTCACAGAGTTGTCAGGAAGTGGAATAGTCTGGGAAGTGATGTAGTGGAGGCAGGATCCATGCTTAGCTTTAAGAAGAGGTATGATAAAGCTCATGGAGCAGGAAGAGTGACCTAGTAGCGACCAGTGAAGAGGCGGTGCCAGGAGCTGTGAATCGACCTCTGCAACCACAACTAGGTGAGTACATACACACTCACACACACTTTCCTTCAAGGAAGAAGAGCCAACACCTTGATACTGGTGAGAGGCCCTTGATTCAAAGAATGTTGACTTTTGCTCTACTTCCTCTAATCAAATCTGACTCCTTCACATTCTCTGGGGATGTGTGACTCCTCCGTGGTTGCATCCAACGAAAGATTATATTTTTATATATTCACAGGGAGGCGCTAAACCCCCAAGGACCCCGCAACACCCGGGGAATAGCAGATAATGTGATTCATCTGGAGATGAAGAAAATTTGTTTAAATTTCTAGCATTACGAGTCATTCTCCAGCATCAAGGCGTCTCTCCTGAAGGGAAATCATGAAAAAGAATATTCCGTTTACTACACTGTGATATGTATTGGTGTGTCAGTAGCAGGCAGAGTGGGACGCCTCGGTACTGCCTCCTCTCCATCACAAGACCAACAGCCTGGGTGATGATTTCCCCGATGTCTGGCCCGCACTGCACACCTGAATGCGTCCTTCCTGAGGATTAGCTATCATTCTTCTAAGCGATTCCTAAGTCTTCGCAACTGTTTTCTAAAGCAGACGGTGGATGACGTGCTTGTGGACTGTAGTGGTTTTGAGTGTGTGTATGTGTGTGTATGCTCATGTAATTATACTCACCTAATTGTGGTTGCAGGGGTCGATTCATAGCTCCTGGGCCCGACTCTTCACTGGTCGCTACTAGGTGCATTCTCTCCGTATTCCATGAACTTTATCAAACCTTGTTTTAAAGCTATATATTGTTCCTTCCTCCAGTACGTCACTTACCAGACGATTCCACTTCTTGACAACTCTGTGACTGAAGAAATACTTCCTAACATTCCTTTGACTCCTCTGAGTCTTCAGCATCCAATTGTGACCCCTTGTTTCTGTGTCCCCTCTCTGGAACATTTTGTCTCTGTCTACTTTGTCAATTCCTCGCAGTATTTTATATGTCGTTATCGTGTATCCCCTAACCCTCCTGTCTTCCAGTGTCGTCAGGCCGATTTCTCTTACCCTTTCTTCGTAGGGCATTTCCCTTAGCTCCAAGACTAGTCTTGTTGCAAACCTTTTCACTTTCTCTAATTTTCTTGACGGGCTTGGCAGGTGTGGGTTCCAACTGGTGCTGCATACTCATATGGGACTGAGTCCACAGTGTACTGAGTCTTGAACGATTCTTTATGAGGTATGTCGGAACTGTATTTCAGGTTTGCAGTCGCCGTATGCTGCAGCAGTTATTGGTTGATGTACGCTCAGATGTGCTTAGGTATTATTACTCGCAACCAAGATTCCTTATCTTTGAGGAGGTTGTGCAGATCTTTTGGCCACCTAGACTATACTCTGTCTGAGGTTTTCTTTGCCCTTCCCGATCTTAATGCACTTCGCCATTGAGCGGGGTTTAATTCAAGGAGCCAGTTTCTGAGACCAGGCTTGTAGCTTGTCTAGGGCTCTTTGTAGTTCTGCCTGAACCTGTTCTGATTTAATTCTCCTCAATAATTACAACTCTACAAAACAGGGTTACTTCTGAGTCTATCCTTCCCTCTAGTTATTCACATATACCAAAACAGACAGTGTTCCTAGGACTGACCCTTTGGAACCCCGTTCGTCACAGGCGCCCATATGGGTGTGTTTGGAGCATGTATGTATGTGTATGTTTTTCATTTACCTTAAAATATAGGCAAACATTGCATTTGGAATAATATTTGATTCATATCAGCTACTGTTGGTATACCATCTTAGGGTTTATCAACAAGCGAACTTATACACCCACTAAAGATTATATTGCCTATAATGCTGCACAACCACGTTTTCTTTCAGCACTTCCATGTGAACGTAATTATTATACCTACTTATCTCTTTCCCCAATCGCCAAAAAGGATAATAATACTTTTATGTAAAACTTTGAGTGTTTGAGAGAGATATGAAATGCATTGTGCATTGGATGGTCGCCTTCTTAGGTATGTTATTCATTTCACTAAACGTTAAATTTATTGCAACAATGTCGCAGTTGCAATTATGTTGCGTAAGTAAGATCATGGATTGAGGTAAGGCCTACTAAACAGAACGAGCTCTTGAACGGTGAAACGGTCGTCGTAGCGGAACTTTACTTCATCGAAGGTGCTTCTGGAGATTCCTAACTCACTCTGCAGGTCTTGCTTGACCTTCCTCTTGCTACACGGGGTAGTATTCTGTCACCTTTATCACACGCTCTAGATTTTACTGTCTGTCTTCTTTATTATCACGCTCTTAGATCTACTCTGTCTTCTTTATTACTCGCTCTTAGATATAACTCTCTGTCTTCGTATTACACGCTCTTAGGATCTTGTCTGTCTGTCTTCTTTATTACACGCTTCTTAGATCTTATGCCTGTCTTCTTTATTACACACTCTTAGATCTTACTGCCTGTTTCTTTATTACACGCTCTTAGCATCTTACTGCATGTCTTCTTTAGTACACGCTCTTAGATCTTACTGCCTGTCTTCTTTCTTACCACGCTCTTTGTTCTTACTGCCTGTCTTCTTTATTTCACACTCTTAGATCTTACTGCTGTCTTCTTTATTACCGCTCTTTAGTCTTATGCCTGTTTCTTTATTACACGCTCTTAGATCTTACTGCCTTGTCTTCTTATTACACACTCTTAGATCGTTCTGCTGTTCTCTGTATTACATACTCTTAGATCTTACTTGCATGTCTTCTTGATTACACGCTCTTAGATCTTACTGCCTGTCTTCTTTATTACACCGCTCTTAGATCTTACTGCCTGTCTTCCTTTTTACATGCTGTTAGATCTTACTGTCTGTCTTCTTTATTACACGCTCTAGATCTTACTGAATGTCTTCTTATTACACGCTCCTTAGATCTTACTGCCTGTACTTCTTTATTACAGTCTTAGATCTTACTGCTGTTTCTTTATTACACGCTCTTAGATTTACTGCCTGTCTTCTTTATTTCACGCTCTTAGATCTTACTGCTTGTCTTCTTTATTACCCACTCTTAGATCTTACTGCCTGGGTCTTCTTATTACACAGCTATTAGATATTACTCCTGTCTTCTTTATTACACGCTCTAGATCTTACTGCCTGTCTTCTTTATTACACACTCTTAGATCTTTACTGCCTCTGTCTCTTTATTACATACTCTTAGATCTTACTGCAGGGCTCTTTATTAACGCTCTTAAGATCGTATGCCTGTCTTCTTCCTTACACGCTCTTTGATCTTATGGAATGTCTTCATTTATTACACGCCATGAATTTTACTGCCTTGTCTTCTTATTACACGCTCTTAGATATTACTGGGTCTTCTTTATTACACACTTAGATCTTACTGCCTGTATTTTTATTACACGCTCTTAGATCTTTCTGACTGTTTCTTTTTTACACGCTCTTAGATCTTTATGCCTGTTTCTTATTACATGCTGTTAGATCTTACTTGCCTGTCTTCTTTATTACACGCTTTATATTCTTATTGCATGTTTCTTTATTACGCTCTAGATTTATGCCTGTGTCTTCTTTATTACACGTCTTAGATCTTACTGCCTGTCTTCTTTATTACACGCTCTTTGATCTTACTGCTATGTCGTCTTTATTTACACACTCTTAGATCTTACTGCCTGTTTCTTAATTACACGCTCTTAGATTCTTACTGCATGGTTCTTTATTTACACACTCTTGAAACTCATGTACTGCATGTCTTCTGTGTTACACCACTCTTAGATTTACTGCATGTCTTACTTTATTCCACACTCAGATCTGACTGCTGTCTTCTTTAATTTCACACTCTTAGATTTTATGCCTGTCGTCTTTATTTACACGCTCTTAGATCTTACTGCCTGTCTTCTTTATTTTCATGCTGTTAGATTTAATGCCTTGTCTTCTTTATTTACAACTCTTAGACTTACTGCCTGTTCTTTATTACAACGCTTTAGATCTTACTGCCTGTCTTCTTTATTAATGCTGTTAGTCTTACTGCTTGTCTTCTTTATTACACGCTCTTAGATTCTTACTCTGTCTTTTATTAACACTCTTAAGTTCTTACTGCTTTGTCTTCTTTATTATCAGGCTCTTAGATCTTATGCGGTCTTCTTTATTACCACGCTCTTAGATCTTACTGTTGTCTTCTTATTACACGCTCTTAGATCTTACTGTTTTGTCTTTTTATTACACCGCTCTTAGATCTTACTGTCTTGTCTTCTTTATTACACACTCTTAGTTCTTACTGCCTGTCTTCTTTATTACACACTCTTAGATTTACTGCTTGTCTTCTTTATTACACTACCTTAGATCTTACTGCCTGTTTTTTATTACACACTCTTAGATCTTACTGCTTGTTCTTCTTTTTTACACACTCTTAGATCTTACTGCTGTTTCTTTATTACACCTCTTAGATCTTACTGCTTGTGTTCTTTATTACACGCTCTTAGACCCTTACTGCTTGTTTCTTTATTACACACTCTTAGATCTTACTGCTGTCTTCTTTATTACACGCTCTTAGATCTTACTCCCTGTCTTCTTTATTACACCTCTAGATTTTACTCCCTTGTCTTTTTTATTACACCTCTTAGATCTTACTGCCTGTCTTCTTTATTACACCTCTTAGATCTTACTCTTTTTTTTTTACCTCTTAGATTACTGCTTGTTTCTTTATTACACACTCTTAGATCTTACTCCCTTCTTCTTTATTACACCTCTTAGATCTTACTGCTTGTCTTCTTTATTCCCCACTCTTAGATCTTACTGCTTGTCTCTTTTTAAACACGCTCTTAGATTTTAAACCTTGCCTGTTTTCTTTATTACACACTCTTAGATCTTACTGCCTGTCTTCTTTATTACACGCTCTAGATCTTACTGCTGCGTTCTTATTACACCTCTTAGATTTTAAACTGCCTGTCTTTTTTATTACACCTTTTAAGATCTTACTGCCTGTCTTCTTTTAATTACACACTCTTAGATCTTACTGCCTTTCTTCTTTTACACGTTTCTTAGATCTTACTGCCTGTCTTTTATTACACACTCTAGATCTTACTGCTTCTTCTTTATACACCTTTTAGATCTTACTGTCCTGTCTTCTTTATTACACGCTCTTAGATCTTACTCCCTGTCTTCTTTATTACAGCTCTTAATCTTACTGTTTGTTTCTTTATTACACCTCTTAGATCTTACTGCCTTTCTTCTTTATTACACGCTCTTAATCTTACTGCCTGCTTCTTTATTACCCTCTTAGATCTTACTGCCTGTCTTCTTTATTACAAAACGCTTTCTTTTTAATCTTACTCCCTGTCTTCTTTATTACACACTCTTAGATTTTAAACTCCCTGTCTTCTTTATTACACACTCTTAGATCTTACTGCTGTCTTCTTTATTAACACTCTTAGATCTTACTGCCTTGTTTCTTTATTACACCTCTTAGTTCTTACTCCCTTGTTTCTTTATTACACCTTTTAGATCTTTACTCCCTGCTTCTTTATTAACACCTTAGATCTTACTGCTGTCTTCTTTATTACACGCTCTTAGATCTTACTCCCTGTCTTCTTTTATTACACCTCTTAGATCTTACTGCCTGTTTTCTTTATTACACTCTTTAGATCTTACTGCCTGTCCTTTTATTAACCTCTTAGATCTTACTGCCTGTCTTCTTTATTCCCTTTTAGATTTACTGCCTGTCTTCTTTTTACACCTCTTAGATCTTTGTTTTTTTTTTTAAAAAAAAATTTTTTTTTTTTTTAAAACCCCGGTTTTTTTTCTTTTTAAACTTTGGTTTTTTTTTTCTTTTTTTCCCCCTTTTTTTTTTTTTTTTTTTAAAATTTTTGGTTTTTTTTTTTTTTTTCCCCTTTTTTTTTTTTCCCCTTTTTTTTTTTCCCCCTTTTTTTTTTCCGGTTTTTTGGCTTTTTTTACCCCCTTTTTTTTTTCCCCCCGTTTTTTTCCCCAAAAACCAACTTTCCTTTTTTCCCCCAAATTTTATTCCCCTTTTTTTTTCCCCCTTTTTTTTACCCCCCTTTTTTTTTTTTCCTTTTAAAACCCCCCCTTTTTAATTTTTTTTTCCCCCCCCTTTTAAACCTTTTTTTCCTTTTTTTTTTTTGTTTTAAACCCTTTTTTTTTTTTTCCCAAAAATTTTTTTTTTAACCCCTTTTTAAAGGTTTTTTTTTAAAAAAAATTTTTTTTTTTTTTTTTTCCCCCTTTTTAAAGGGTTTTTTTTTTTTAAAAAATTTTTTTCCCCCTTTTTTTCCCTTTTTTAAACCCTTTTGTTTTTCCCCTTTTTTTTCCCCCTTTTTTTTTTTTTTTTTTTCCCCCCCTTTTTTTTTCCCCTTTTTTTCCCCCCTTTTTTTTTTTTTTTTCCCCTTTTTTTTTTTTCCCCTTTTTTTATTCCGTTTTTTTCCCCCTTTTTTTTTTTTTTTCCCAAAATTTCCCTTTTTTTTTCCCCCTTTTTAAACCCCCTTTTTAAAACCCCCCCTTTTTTTTCCCCTTTTTCCCCCCTTTTTTCCCCCCTTTTTTTTTTTAAAAAAAACCCCCCTTTTTTTTTCCCCTTCTTTTTTTACCCTTTTTTTTTCCCTTTTTTTTAAACCCCCCGGTTTTTTTTTCCCCTTTTAATTTTTGGTTTTTTTTTTCTTTTTTTTTTTTTTTTTTCCCCCCCCCTTTTTAATTTTTTCTTTTTTTTTTTTAAAACCCCTTAGTTTTTTTTTTTTAAAAACCTTTTTTTTTTTTTTAAAAAAAACCCTTTTTTTTCCGGGTTTTTTTCCCTTTTTAATAAACCCCTTTTTTTACAAATTTTTTTTTTTCCCCCCCTTTTTTTTTTTTTCCCCTTTTTTTTTTTAAACCCTTTTTTTTAAATTTTTCCTTTTAACCTTTTTTAAACCTTTTTTTTTTCCCCTTTTTTTACCCTTTTTTTTTTCCCTTTTTAAAATTTTTTTTTTTTTGGTTTTTTAAAATTTTTTTTTTTTTTTTTTAACCCCCCTTTTTTTTTTCCCCCCTTTTTTTTCCCCGGTTTTTTTTTCCCCCTTTTTTCCCCCTTTTTTTCTTTTTTTTTTTTTTTTTACCCTTTTTTCCCCCCCCTTTTTTTTCCCCCTTTTTTTTTTCCCCCCCTTTGGGTTTTTTCTTTTTCCGTTTTTTTTTTTTTTTTCCCCCCTTTTTTCCCCCTTTTTCCCCCTTTTTTCCTTTTTAATTTTTTTTTTCCCCTTTTTTTTTTTTTCCCTGCCTTTTTTTTAAAATTTTTTAAACCCCCTTTTTTTAAACCCCTTTTTTTAAATTTTTTTTTTCCCCTTTTTTTGGCCTTTCTTTTTAAAAAAATTTTTTTTTTTTTTTTTTAAATTTTAAACCCCTTTCCTTTTTTTAAACCCCAAAAAAAATTTTTTTTTTTTTTTAAATTTTTTGTTTTTTTCCCCCCTTTTTTTTTTTTTTTTTAAAACCCCAAATTTTTCCCCTTTTTATACCCTTAATTTTTTTTTTTTTTAACCCCTTTTTAATTTTTTTTTTTAAAAAAATTTTTTTTTTTTTTTTAAAAAAATTTTTTCCCTTTTTTTTTTCCCCTTTTTTTACCCCCCTTTTTTTTTACCCTTTTTTTTTTTTTTTTTTCCCCCTTTTTTTTTTTTTTTTTCCCCCTTTTTTTTTTTGGGTCTTTATTAAACTCTTAAAATTTTAAACTGCTTGTTTTCTTTTTTAACACCCCTCTTAATCTTACTGCTTGCCCTTCTTTTTTACACACTCTTAGACCCTACTGGAAATGTCTTCTTTTTTACACCTCTAGATCTTACTGCTTGTCTTCTTTATTTTAAACCACAATTTTAAAATCTTACGCCGTCTCTTTATTAACACTTTTTGGGATCTTACTGCTTGTTTTCTTTATTTTTCACGCTTTTAGATTTTACGCTTGTGTTTTTTATTACACCCCCCTTAGATTTACGCTTGTCTTCTTTATACACACTCTTAATCTTACTCCCTTGTCTTTTTTAAAATTAAAACATTTTTTAGATCTTACTGCTTTGTTCTTTATTACACGCTCTTAGGTCTTACTGCCTTTCTTCTTTTTTTAAAACCTTTTAATCTTACCCCTGCCCTTCCCTTTACTACTTTGCTGTTAAATCTTACTGTTTGCTTTTTTAAATTTACACACTTTTAAAATCTTACTTTTTTTCTTTTTTATTAAACGCTCTTAGATCTTACGGCCTGTTTCCCTTTTTTTACATGCTGTAAAAATTTTACTGCTTGTCTTTTTTTTTTACCCCTTTCTTAGATTTTACTGCCTGCCCTTCTTTTAACACACCTTAGATCTTACTGTTTTGTCTTCTTTTTTTAAAACCGCTTTAAAATCTTACGGGCCGGGTTTCTTTATTTAAAAACCGCTCTTAGATCTTACCCCTTTGGTTCTTTAAAAACCCCGCTCTTAATCTTACTGTTCTTCTTTATTAAACCCTCTTAGATTTACGGGTTTGGGGCCTTTTTTTATTAAAACAATTTTAGATTTTACGGCCCTGCCCTTCCCTTAAATTACACACTCTTGTCTTACTGCTTTTTCCTTCTTTTATTACACACCTTAGATCTTACGGGCCTTCTTTTTTATTACACCTCAAGATCTTACGCTTGTCTTTTTTAAAATTACACGCTTTTAGATTTTAAACGCCTTTCTTCTTTATTACACACTCTTAGATCTTTACTGCTTGTCTTTTTTTTTAAACACACTTTTAATCTTACTGCTTCTTCTTTATTACACACTTTTAAATCTTACTCCCTGTATTTTTTTATTACCCACTCTTAGATCTTACTGCTTGTGTTTTTTAAATTTTTACGCTCTTAGATTTTAAAACTGCTTGTGTTTTTTATTAAAACACTCTTGGGATCTTACGGGCTTGCTTTTTTAAATTATACACTTTTAGATTTTACGGCCTGCCCACTTTATTACACACCTTAGTTTCTTACTGCTTGTGTTTTTTTTTACCCCGTTTTAGACACTGTTTGGGTTCTTTTTTCCCACACTCTAGATCTTATTTGCCTTTTTCTTTTTTTTTAACGCTCTTAGACTTACTGAAAGTTTTTTTTAAATTAAAACGCTCTTAGATCTTACGCCGGGCTTCTTTTTTAAAACCTCTTAATTTTTACGCCTGTCACTTTAAATTACATGCCTTAGATTTTAAACGCCTGTCTTTTTTATTACACGCTTTTAGATCTTACTGCCTTTCTTTTAAAATTAAAACACCTTAGATCTTTACTCCCCGGGCCTTCCTTTTACATGCTTTTTGTTTCTTACGCCTGCCTTTTTATTCACCTCTTAGATCTTACTGAAATGTTTTCTTTATTAAAACCTCTTAACCCCAAAAACTGCCTGTCTTTTTTGGGGAAAACGCTCTTAGACTTACTCCCATGTCTTTTTTACACGCTCTTAGATCTTACCCCCTGTGTTTTTTTTATTACACGCCCCTTAGACTTACGGGCCTGTTTTTTGGTTACCGCTCTTAGATTTTACCCCTTTCCCTTCTTTATTAAAAACGCTCTTAGATTTTAACTTTTGTCTTCTTTATTAAAACACTTTTAGATCTTAATCCTTCTTCTTTATTACACGCCCCTTAGATTTTACGCATTGTTCTTTTTTAACAAAACTCTTAGATCTTACGGGAAATTCTTCTTTTTTTAAAACCTCTTAGTTTCTTACGGTTTGCCCCTTCCCTTTAAATTACACAATCTTAGATCAAAAAACGGCCGTCTTCTTTTTTAAACACACTCTTAGATTTTTTCCCGGCTTGTGTTTTTTAATTACCCCGCTTTTAGTTTTTCTTACTGTTTTGTGTTCTTTATTAAAACACTTTTAGATTTTCCCGCTTGCTTTTTTTATTACACCTCTTGATCAGGGCTTTGCCCTTTTTAAATTACCCCTTAGTCTTACTGAGGGGTTTTCTTTATTACACCTCTTGACTTACGGCTTGTTTTCCCTTTATTACACAATCTTAGATTTTACTGCCTTTTTTTTTTTTATTACACACTTTTTAATCTTACGGCTTTTTTTCCTTTTTTAAACACGCTCTTAGATAAAAACTGCTTGGGGTTCTTTATTACACACACCTTAGATCTTACGGTTTTGCCCTTCTTTATTCCCAAAAATCTTAAAAATTTTACGGGTTTGGCTTCTTTTTTACACACTTTTAGATCTTACTGTTTTGTGTTTTTTTATTACACCCTTGGTCTTACGCCGGGCCCCTTTTTAAACAGCTTTTAGATTTTACGCCTGTCTTTTTTAAACTACAGGGCTTTTAAAACTTGGGGGCGGGGCCCCTTTTTTTAAAACACTTTAGATTTTATTTCCCATGTTTTCTTTATTAAAAACCCTTTAGATTTTTACTGGCCTGTCTTTTTTATACATGCTTTTAGATTTTTCCCTGCTTGTCTTCTTTTTAAAACGCTCTTAGATCCCCGGCCTTCGTTTATTACCCACCTTTAGATCTTCCTGCTTGTCTTTTTTTATTACACCTCTTAGATTTTCCCTGCCTGTCTTCTTTATTCACCCCCCTTAGATCTTACGGTTTGGGGTCTTCTTTTTTTACCCCGGCCTTAAAAACTTACTGCCTGTTTTCTTTATTACACGCCCCTTAGTTTTTTACTGCTTGTCTTTTTTAAATTACAAATCTTAGACTTACTGGGGGGCTTCTTTTTTTAACACACTTTTTTGATTTTACTGCTTGTCTTTTTTATTTACACACCCCTTAATCTTATTTTTGGCCTGTCTTCTTATTACACACTCTTAGATCTTACGCTTGGTTTTCTTTTTTTACAGCCTTTTAATCTTCCCCCCCCTGTCTTCTTTATTACACACTCTTAATCTTAAACTGCTTGTTTTCTTTATTACACCTCTTAAAACTTACTGCTTGTCCTTTTTTATACCCCACTTTTTAGATCTTACTCCCTGTTTTCCCTTTTATTACACACTCTTAGATTTTTACTGCTTGTTTTTCTTTATTAAAACGCTCTTAGATCTTACGTTTGGGTGTTCTTTTTTAAACACACTCTTAATTTTAAACTCCCTTGTCTTCTTTTATACATCAAGATCTTACTGCCTGTTTTACTTTATTACACCCCTTTTTAGATCTTACTGTTTGGGTTTCTTTTTTAAAAACCTCTTAGATCTTACTGCTTGTTTTTCTTTTTTTCACACTCTTAATTTAAACTGCCTGCCCTTCTTTATTACACGCCGTAGATTTTACTGCATGGGTTTTTTTTAATTACACCCTTAGATCTTCCCTGCCGGGTTCTTTATTAAAAACGCCCTTAGACTACTGCCTGTCATCTTTTAAAAGGCCTTTTAAAGATTTTTACAGCCTTCTTCTTTTTTACACGCATTAGATTTTACTGCCTGTCTTTTTTTGAATTACAACACTCTTAAAATCTTACTGCCTGTCTTCCTTTTTCCAGCTGTTAGATTTTTACCCCCGGGTTTCTTATTAAAAACGTCTTAGTTTCTTACTGAAATGTCTTCTTTTTAAAACGCTTTTAGATCTTACTTGCCTTTTCTTCTTTTTTACACGCTTTTAAGATCTTAATGCCTGCCCTTCTTTATTACAGGGGGCTTAGATTTTACTGCCTGTTTTCTTTTTTAAAACCCCCCTTTTAAATCTTACGGGCTTGTCTTCTTTATTAAAACACTTTTAAACCCTTTACGGGCCTGTCTTCTTTATAACGCGCTTTTTAATCTTACCCCGGGTTTTTCTTTATTACACACTCTTTTTAATCTTACTGCAGGGCTTATTTATTAAAAAATTTTTTAGATTTTACTGCATGCTTCTTTTTTACACCTCTCAGATTTTACTCCGGGTCTTCTTTTTAACAAAATTTTAATCTTATTTGGCCTGCTTTTTTAATTTACACGCCCTTAGATCTTCGGCCTGTTTCTTTTTTAAACACCCCCTTAGATCTTACGCCGGTCTTCTTTATTAAAACCGCTCTTAGATCTTAAGCATGTTTTTCCCTTTTTAACCCCCTTTCTTAGATTTTACTCCCCTGTCTTTTTACACCTCTTAGATTTCTGCCTTTTCTTCTTTGTTACCCCCGCTCTTAGATTTTTACTGCCTGCCCTTTTTATTACCCCTCTTAGATCTTACGGCAGGGTTTGCTTTATTACACACCCTCAAATTTTACTTCCCCCTGCCCTTTTTATTACACCTCTTAGTTTCCAAAACTCCTGTCTCTTTTTTAACACATTTTTAAAACCCCTTAAACTGCCTTCTTCTTTTTTACAAAACCTTAACTTACTGCCTTCTTCTTTATTCCCACGCTTTAGACTTACCCCTGCCCCCCTTCTTTATTAAAAACGCCGTAGATCTTACGGCCTGTTTTCCTTAACATGCGTTAGATCTTACTGCCTGTTTTCTTTTTTAAACGCTCTTAGATCTTATTTGCGGGGCCTTCTTTACCCCCGGGTTTCTTAGATTACGGCCTTTTTTCTTTTTTACACCCTTTTAGATCTTACTCCCTGTCTTTTTTTATTACACACCTTAGATCTTCCCTGTTTTTCTTTCTTAAAAACCTCTTAGATCTTACTGCCTGTTTCCCTTTTTTAAAAACGCTTTTTGATCTTCCCTGCATGTCTTCTTTATTAAACATTTCTTGGGCCTTACGGGCTTGTCTTCTTTATTACACACTTTTAATATTACGGGCCGGGTTTTTTCTTTATTACCCCGCTCTTAATTTTAAACGGGCTTGTCTTCTTTATTAAAAACACCTTAGATCTTACAAAAATGCCCTTATTTATTACACACTCTTAGATTTACTGCTGCCCTTCTTTTTACACATTTCACAGATTTTAAACTGCCTGCTTCTTTATTAAAACACCCTTAATCTTACTCCCTGTTTTCCCCTTTTTAAAAGGGCTCTTAAAATTTTCTGCCTGCCCCTTCATTTTTTTCCCCCTTTTTTAAAATTTTAAACGGCCTGTTTTCCCTTATTAAAACACCTTAGATTTTACTGCCGGGCTTATTTATTACACACTCTTAGATTTTAAAACCTGCCTGTTTTCCCTTTTTTAACAACGCTCTTAGATCAACGCATGTTTTCTTTTTTAAACACGCTCTTAATTTTAACGCCTGCCCTTCTTTCTTACACGCTCTTAAAATTTTAACTCCCTTCTTTTTTATTCCCACACTCTTAGATTTTTAACTGCCTGTCTTCTTTATTACACACCCTTAATCTTACTGCCCGTCTTCTTTAAATTACAAAACCCCTTAGATCTTACTCCCCTTTTTTTTTATTACCACTCTTAGATTTTTACGCATGTCTTTTTTTTACCCCGGCCAGTTTTTCCCTGCCTGTTTTCCCTTTTTTAACACCCCTTTTAACCCTTTACAGCCGGTCATTTTTATTACACCCCTTTTAGATCTTACGGGGCCTGTCTTTTTTTATTCCCCGGGTTTAATTTTGGGGGCCTGTTTTTCTTTTTACCCCGCTCTTTTCCTTTTTTCCTGGCTGCTTATTTAAATTTAAATCCCGGTTTAGACTTACTCCCTGTCTTTTTTATAAAACGCTCTAAGATCTTACTGCATGTTTTCCCTTTTTAAAAACTTTCTTTTAATTTCTTACTGCCTTCTTCTTTATTACCCTTTTAAGATCTTAAACTGCCTGTCTTTTTTTTTTCACGCTTTTAAATCTTACGGCCTTCTTCTTTATTACCGCTCTTAGATCTTTACTGCGGCGTCTTTTATTACCGCTTTTTAGATCTTCCCGGGCCCGCTTTTTTATTACACGTTTCTTAGACCCTTACTGCATGTGTTCTTTAACACCCCTTTTTAGATCTTACGGCATTTTCTTCTTTTTTACCCCACTCTTGGGAAACTTACTCATGTCTTTTTTTATTACACCCTCCCCAGATTTTAAACCGCCTGCTTCTTTTTTTTACACACTTTTAAAGATCTTACTCCTGTCTTCTTTTTTAAACAGTTTTTTAGATCAAACTTTTTTCCCTTTTTTAAATTAAAACACTCTTAAATTTTAAACTGCCTGCTTTTTTAAAATTAAAACGCCCCCTTAAACTTCGAAACATGTTTTTAAATTACACACTCTAGATCCAACTGAAAGGTCTTTTTTAAAATTTTAAAACACCCCTAGACCCAAACTGCCTGTTTTTCTTTTTACACGCTTTTAAGATCTTACTCGGGCCTGTCTTTTTATTACATGCTGTTAGATTTTAACTGCATTTCTTTTTTAATTACACACCTTAAAATTTTAAAACGCCTGTCTTCTTTTTACACACTTTTAGATCTTAGGCTTGTTTTTTCTTTTTACACCTTTTAAAGATCTTATTTGCCTGCTTCTTTATTACCCCGTTTCTAGTCTTACTGCTTGTGCTTTTTTTATTACACGCTCTTAGATCTTACTGCCGGCCCTTTTTTATTACAAAACTTTTTAGATTTCCTGCTTTTCTTCTTTTTTAAACACCCTCTTAGATTTTACGCCTGCCCTTTTTTAATTACAACACTTTTTAGTTTCTTACTGCTTTGTTTTTTTAAATTACACGCCCTTAGACCCTTACTGCCTGTTTTCCCTTATTACAAAACCTTAGATCTTACTGCTTGTCTTCTTTTTTTACACACCCCTTAGTTTACGGTTTGGGCCTTCTTTATTACACGCTTTTAGATCTTACTGTTTGTCTTCTTTATTACACACTCTTAGATCTTCTGCCTTTCTTCTTTTTTTACACACTTTTTAGACCCTTACTGCTTTTGATCTTTTTTTACACCCCTCTTAGATTTTACTGCTTGTGTTTTTTTTACAAACTCTTAGTTTTTCTGCCTGCCCTTTTTATTACACCTCTTAGATCTTACTCCCCTTCTTTTATTACACACCCCTTAACCCTTATTTTGGGCTTGGGGTTCTTTATTACACACTTTTAATCTTCCCTCCCTGTCTTTTTTAATTACACCCCTTTTAGTTTTACGGCTTTGTTTTTTAATTAAAAACGCTCTTAGTTTTTTTAACTGCCGCCCTTCTGTTTTCCAGGGTTTCTTAGATCAAATTTGCCTGTCTTTTTTAAATTCCCATGCTCTTAATTTTACTGCCTTTTTTTTTTTTAATTACACCCCTTTAGATCTTACTGCCCCCCTTCTTATTAAAAAACACTCTTAATCTTACTGTTTTTCTTCTTTTTTTGGCCCCGTTTCTTAGATCTTATTTGCCTTTTCCTTTTTTTAAACACACTTTTTAGACCCTTTTTGGGCCTGTCTTTTTAAATTACACACCCCTTAGTTTCTTACGCTTTGTTCTTTATTACTTTGCTTTTTTAGATCTTACTGCCTGCCCTTCTTTATTAAAACCTTTTCTTAATCAAACTCTCTGTCTTTTTTAAATTACACCTCTTAGATTTTTCCTGTCTGTTTTCCTTTATTCCCAACGTTTCTTAGATCTTACCCCTGTTTTTCATTATTACACCCCTTTTAAAGACTTATTTGCCTGTCTTCAATTTTTACACGCCCTTAGATCTTACTGCCTGTCTTCTTTATTACACACTTTTGGATCTTACTGCCTTCTTCTTTATTAAAACCACTCTTAGATTTTACTGCCGGGCCTTTCCCTTTTTTACACGCTCTTAGATCTTTCTGCATTCTTCTTTTAAATAAAAACGCCTTAAAAATCTTACTGCCTTTTTTATCTTTTTTTAAAAAGCTCTTAGATTTTACTGCCGTCCCTTATTACACACTCTTAGATTTTACGGGCCTTTTCCTTCTTTTTTTCCGCTTTTAAAAATCTTCCCGGCCCTGCCCTTCTTTTATTACACGCTCTTAGTCTTACTGTCGTCTCTTTATTCACACCTTAGATTTTACTGCCTTTTTCCTTCTTTATTACACACTTTTAGTTCTTTACTGCCTTTTCTTCTTTATTACCGCCTTAAAAACTTACCCCTGTTTTCTTTTTTCCCAGGGCTTTTAATCTTAAAGCCTGTCTTCCTTATTACATGGGGGTTAGATTTCGGGCCCTTCTCTTTTTTAAACACGCCCCTTGGGAATTTTTACGGGCGTCTTCTTTATTACACCTCTTAGATCTTACTGCCTTTTTTCTTTTTTTACACGCTTTTAGATCAAAATTGCCTGTCTTCTTTTTTTCACCCTAGATTTTATGCCTGCTTTTTTTAATTACACCCTTGGGACTTACTGTTTTGCTTTTTTTATTAAAAACCACTTTTAGATCTTACTCCCGGCCTTCTTTTTTAAACGCGCTCTTAGATCTTACTGAAATTCTTTTTAAATTAAACACTCTTAGATCTTACTGCCTGTCTTCTTATCATTTAAAAAATTTCTTTATTTTTTTTGATGTCTTTTTTTTTAAACCCTTAATTTTTCTGCCTGTCTTCTTTATTACACCTCTTAGATCTTACTGCCTTTTTCTTTTATTACACCCAGATTTTAAACTGCTTCTTCTTTATTACACGCTCTTAGATTTTACCCCCGGTCTTCTTTATTAAAACCTCTTAGATTTTATTGCCGTCCCACCT
>NC_069401.1:12412099-12514787 GCF_026875155.1 Cherax quadricarinatus
GGATGTACGAACTGTAGTAAGTTTAATTTTTGAAAGTGGGGGGGTGCTGCAGGGAGGGGATTTAGTGAATTCTTACTGCAGCTTTTTGTTGGTTATTATTGGCTTTAGGTGTGTTGCTGCAGTTGATTCCCAAGCACAAATAGCATAGGTGAGGTATGGATAAATAAGTGAGTGGTATAGTGTGAGAAGGGCATTTTGCGGCACGTAGTATCGTATCTTGGAGAGGATCCCAACCCGTTTTGGATACTTTTTTGGCTATATGCTGGATATGGGTGCTGAAATTCAGGTTGTTGTCAAGGTATAAGCCTAGGAATTTTCCCCCATTATTTCTGGTAATTAGAGTGTTGTCAATCTTAATGTTAATTTGTGCATCTCCTGCTCTGGTCGAGCCTCAACCCTTGTTTATCAATCGCTGTATCTAGCTTTTCTAGTTTTTTTCGTCTCCACCACAATAAATGCTATATTATCACTATAGTTAGACTGGTGGAAATTTTGAAGGAAGGGCGCTTTTTCTGTAGTAATAATTGCTTCTTGTTGTGTATATTGCGACCGCTGGTAACTACAGGTTATATGAAATTCACAGTATACGTCTGGTATTTCAAGAAAAAAGAAACTAATGAAAGTCACTCCACTCCACTACCATTATAATACTGGTTAGTTGCTACTACAACACTGTATTCTGCTATTCACTGGTATCACTAGATTATATGCGAGTACACTAGCAGCCAGGAAGATTATTAAAACAGCTGACCACTGTTGTAAGATTCTGGCGACTTCTGGCACCTGCCTCTATAGGCTTATCACTTCATTTACAAATTCACCTGTTTTCAAATGACACTTTAGCCTTTATCATCTATATACTAGGGAGCCACTGTAGTATACACTATACACTATGTATACACAATGTTATCAGGAGACTTTCTTTCCTCTGACAAAGAAAAGTTCTATTATTATTATTTTGCACACGGAACACAGGCCTATGATTCCCCTCTGGCAGTAAACTCTGCTAGGTAGTGCACACTAATTCTCCTTTTTGGCTCAGTATACAATGTTTTCCGCCCAAGATTGGTTCCAGGCGCGTAGAGGGATGTATCGTATAGGATTGATGCACAAATAAAGTTCTAGCACATAAGACGACCGTGTAAAACACGAGAAAACCCGGAGCACAACGAGGCACGCTGACACGCTGACACGCTGTAGTGTCCCTTTATGTTATGTTTCTTAATGGATGCTTCAACAAGACGGTGTGTGTGAAGGCTAGAAGAAGGGTAGACAGTTTTGGCAGAGACCACTCATAGGATGACTGTGATGTCTAACATGACAGAAAAGAGCATTGATGTGTCGGTAAGTTTAACACTTCTTTTGTGTTCTTTGAGTCTGTCAGAAAGAGCATGGCCAGTTTCTCCAAAGTAATGGAGAGGACAAGAGGATCAGGAAATGAAATATACTTCGGAAGCATCAGTAGCAGCAGGAGAGGTACGAACTAGATATTGTGAAGGGTGTAGTTCGGCGAAAAGTAAGTTTGATGTTTAAGGAGCGGAAACAGCTGTTGAGATTTGAGAGACTGGAAAAATAAGGAAGGCAGAGAACAGATTTCACAGAAGTAGAGTTTGGGAGAGAAGGAAGTCCATTTGTCATGTGAAAAGGCAGAGTTTATGAAATCGGAAAGGTTGCCAAGACGAGAGAGCGAATTGCAAAGAGTGGAAATTTCCAAGTCAAGGAACTGAGGGGTCACAAATGCGGAGGCACGGGGAAAGAGCAACAAAATACTGTATGTCTCTTGTGCCTTTTCTTCCAATACTTCTACCTACTATTACTTCTGCTACTACTACTACTTTCCCTACCAGCTTCCCCTCACTACTACTTCCTTCTTGCTTCCTCCTCTCTTTGTCCCGTCCTTCCTCTCATATATATACTGGCTCCCTGACCTTCATGCCTTTAAACACAGCAGAGAATCTCCTGAGTCGATTAACCGGTGTTCTTATCATAGGGCTACCCCCGCCATAGGGCTTAAACGGCACTCCGCCTAACCTGAAGAAGATTCACTGTACTCTTGTCATAGGGCTGCCCCTGCCATCGGGCTGTAAACGGTACTATACTTGACACGAAGAAGGCTCGCCGCGCCCTTGTCATAGGGTTGTAAGCGGTGCTCCACATGACCTGAAGAAGACTCACCATGCCCTTGTTATAGGGATGCCCCAGCCATAGGGCTGTATATAAAGTTAGGAACCATTAACCTAATCTTGTAAAACCCTAAGTAAAAAATAAAGAGCAGGAGAGAGAGTGAGAGAGAACGTTCTAGTGTAAGGATGTCAAAGAAAACATATGAGCCAGGACGTGATATAGCAGAGACTGTGAAGCTTAGCTTTAATGTAAAGAATAAACGGTTTTGGTGGTGCGGAAGATGGAATAGAAAGTGTACTGTGGCTCATTTGGAAGCACCCTCAGCTCACATACTGAGAATCCATGGTACGATCTCCTGCACTGCTGGGAGTAAGTTTATTTAAGTACAGATACATATAAATACAGTTACACGAATTATCATACAAAAGTAACATATGTGTAAATTACCTAGGATATCTCAAAAAAAAAAAGGTTAGACCAAGTGCCCAACTACTTTTGATTGTCATTGTTGTATTCAACGACCATTCTACCTCATATTCAATTCAATTCAAATTCAATTCAAAGTTTATTCTCTATAAGGATTACAATGCTGAGTTTACAGAATTTGGTTATTGTGTGTTTTACATGTAGTTAAATAATGAATACATAGTGTACCACTAGAACACCTAGCATGGCTAGGCATTTCGGGTAGACTTAGTTTAATTCTTAATTTTAAAATATTACAAATTATGAGGTAAGTTGGTATTATGGCTAAGTGACTAAATACTAGTTTGTGAGTTTAGCAATGTGAATGCTTTTGTTTTGCCACAGTACATAGTTTCAGCATTGGAGTATCACAGGATTCATTATTTTAAGACTGAGGTTAATATTTCTGTTTATGGTCAAATGGGTGAGTGAGTGTAAGTGCGAACCACCAGTTGGTATTCGTGTAGTTAGTTGATGGGGTGTACCAGGGAGATAAGATGTTTTCTAATGGTAGTTTTGAAGGTGATGAATGTGTCTGCAGTTCTAGAGTTCTCAGGTAGGGTGTTCCAGATTTTAGGGCCTTTGACATACATTGAATTTTTGTAAAGGTTTAGTCGGACACGGGGAATGTCGTAGAGATGTTTGTGTCTGGTGTTATGCCTGTGGGTTCTGTCACAACTGTCAAGAAAGCATTTTAGGTCAAGGTTGATATTGGAGTTTAAGGTCCTGTAGATGTAGATTGCACAGTAGTAAGTGTGGATGTACTGAACAGGGAGTAAGTTTAGACCTAAGAAGAGTGGGGGGTATGTTGCCAGGGATGGGATTTAGTGATTATTCTTACTGCAGCTTTTTGTTGGGTTATTATTGGCTTTAGGTGTGTTGCTGCAGTTGATCCCCAAGCACAGATAGCATAGGTGAGGTATAGATATATAAGTGAATGGTATAGTGTGAGAAGGGCATTTTGCGGCACGTAGTTTAATATCTACAGAATCTATCTCCTTTTTTACAACTTACCACATCACTGTTCTATTTTATTTTATTATAAACTAACCATAACTTGTCCTCAATAATTCTACCTCACTTTAAGAAATACTCAATTGCCCAATTTTATTCTAAATCCCTATTATTGCTCAATTTTGCTTTAAACTATACTGACCAAACTTATTGTAAAACTTCTTTTATTGACCATTTTTATTCTATACTTTTTTAAACCAGTATTTTCAACTACAACTTTTATATTACCCTGTCTACCATCTTACTAGCATATTATAACCAAGTCATTACCATTTTTTATTTTTATCATTTTTTTTATTATTCTTTGCTACCTTAACTTGTGTATTTTATCCTGTCAATTTAAATCTAGTTATACTCTAATTCTTGTAAACAACTTACATAAGACATTAGTGCAATTACAATTGAGAGTCTTGTGCCTTTTTTATATTATTAGATTAAACTCGTTGTACTATAGCTCATTCTAGATCAATACATAGTACCAAATTCATTATTATTAGACCATATTGCAATTACTAGTGAGAGGACTGGTGCTATTTTTAATTGTGTATTTTTATATTATTAGATTAAACCTAGTTGTACTATAGCTCATTCTAGCTCAAAACATAGACTCCACAAAAGTCATTATATTAGACCTTAGTGCAATTACAAGTGAGAGTCTTGTTCTATTTTTAATTTGTATTTTTATATTACTAGTTTATACCTAGTTGTACTTTAGTTCATTCCAGCACAACACATAGACAACATCAACTTCATTATGTGTAGTAGTGACTATACTCTACATGACCAAAATACTTCATTGCTATATACTTGTCCAAACTTCCCACCACTACAGATATCAGTACTAGAACTCAACACACAACTCAGGATATAAATAACCATAATTTAAACCTAGAAGATGATTGATCACGTTGACCCTGATCTAAACCTCCATAATCTGACACAGTATCACAAGCCAGCACTATCCTAAACAATGCTAAAAGTCTATCAGTACTTAACTCAACATCAGGCCCTTTAAGAAAACCCCAAAAGATGCCCTCCTGGCACCCTTGAATCACAAAAGACACCCTTCCCCTTTGCATTATTCTTACTGGGGACCTGGTTTTAAGAGGACACGATAGATATCTACCCTCAAACCAGGATACAAAAGAAAATTCACAACTGCAAAACCAAAACCCAAAGTTGGGGGGTGGTATCCCCAAATTTTTATTTAAACCCAAATTTTCCTTGTTTTGGGAAACCACTTGCTTTTAGTGATGAATAGGGGGAAAATATTTTTTTGGGCTAATTTTACTGAAAAAACCTTAAGACCCCTATAACAATCGGTGCCATTTCCCGGGAATTCTCACACAAACACCCCAAATTTTTTGTGAGAAATTAAAGTCACTAAAAACCCAAACAGAAAAAGAATAAGCCCCAACCTTCTCTTTAGCGGGAGACTTCAACATAAACCCTTGGCCTACTAGATTTTAAAGCCTGAAATGATTCATCAAAAATATGAAAAAAACCACACTTCCCCAACCCAACAATAACTAAACCCAAACCCGGCTCACTGAAAAAAATTGCAACCATAATGCCCACTTTGGGGCCCAAATGTACACCCCCCCTAAATTTCAGGGAAAATCAAGATAGAAACTACAGCCCATTTACCCTCCCTTTCCTCTTGACAAACATTAAAAAAACCCACCCTTAAAATACAACAAATTTTCCTTTTAGATTTCCATGTTTTGAGGCCTCAAAAAAGGAATTTTCACAGCAAAACCTAGAACTTTTGGGACGGGCCCTTTACAAAATTTTCCAAAAGGCCAATGGTTTTGTTTGACTGGACAAAACATTTTTTTTTTTAAAAAAATTTTATTTTGACTTTTACAACAAACATTGCCCTATGAAAACGAAACAGATCAAAAAACAAACGGCTTGGTTGCCCGGGCAAACCCCAGCACCCTTTCTGAAACCCATGATAAACACACCAATATAAAAAACCCAATAAGACAGGGCTTAATACACAAAGATATTTTTTAAAAAACAATTCATCGTTTCTCACCAAAGTAATAAAAAAAGCCAAAAAAAAACAACTATCTACCCCAAGTAAAATTCCCACAGAACTAGATAAAGATAAAAAAGGGGGCCCTGGAAAACACCTCCCCAATTTCTAGGACCCACAGACAAAAAAAACCAAAAAATATTGTCCAAACTAAATTTAATTTGAAAAAACCACTACACCCCACTGACAAAAGCTAAAAAAGGAAAGGGATTTTTCTCAACCATGGGATCTAATCTCCCCAAAAAAAACCCCACATCCCAATCCCCATGCCGGGGACTTCCCTAGAAGGGGGAATTCCCAAATTCTGGGGGCCTGGTTTTTTTAACGCTCTGGGCTTCACACGGTGGGGCCGGGGTTCGTTTCCCCAAAGCCAGAGTAGAAACATTGGGACGTGTTTCTTTCCCCCCTGTTGTCTATGTTCCCCATCAGAAAATTTGGGTACCTGGGTTTAGCGATTGGTGGGGGGGCGATCCGGAAAACTGCCCTTAAGGGGGCCTTTCACAGCCCGGGGCCGGGGGGGCGTTGACCCCCGGAACTCTCTCCAGGTAAACTCCAGGTATTTTTGCCCCAACTGAGCCATGGAAGTCACCGGATTATAAATCTTTTTAAAAAAACTCAGGGAATCTGTCTCATGCCCCACCTTTTAACTGTAAAAAGCGAGCGCCCTTTGCCCTTTTCGCATGCTATTTCATTTTTTTTTTTAACAATAAATAGAAACTAGCACCTTCCCGAAACTACTAAAGGGAGGGCAAGGGTTACACCAAAAACAAAAAAGGTGGTGCCCCTACAAAACTTAAACAACTTGGCCAATATCAAATTTACCATTGCTACCCAAAAATTCTTTGGAGAAACCGGGAAACGGGAGACATATTCATTTTTTAAGGCAAAAAACAAAACCTCAACCCCAAACCAAATTTGGTTTTCCCGGGAAAAAAAAAAGCACAAATTATCCCAACCCAAAAAAAATTGCTAGTTTGCTTTACACAGAAATTGGAAAACAAGGAATATCCACTAGGAATTTTATTGACCTAGAAAAGCTTTTGACCAGTAGACCCGACTTCCTACTCCACAAACTTGACCTTTAACGGTATAAGGGGCCATGCCTTGCTTATTTAAAATCTTCCCTTTACAAATGGGTATCAGTATGAAACCTTTAAAAGGACACAGCATCAACAACAGGGCCACTTTACGGGGTTTTCCCCGCAGGGAATTTCCCTTGGCCCCCTTTGTCTTCCTCATATACATCAATGATCTTCCAAACGTATCCCACCCCCTGAAACCCTTTCCCTTTTTCGCTGACGACACAAACTTATTCATCTTCACCCTAATCTTGCCCCCCTCAACCCATGTTAACGAGGAGCTGATAAAAATATCGACTTGGATGACACCCAAAAACTTATGTTAACACGCAAAACCTACATATTATTTTTGGGTTAGCATAGCAGGAGATGCAAAAATTTAAACTTTAAGATCGACAACACTCAAATTTCCCAAAAAAATAATGGGGGCCCAAAATTTCCCTTTGGCCAAAAACCCTTGACAAAAAAACCTGAATTTCAGCCCCCATATCCAAACATAACCAAAAAAGAAACCCCAAAAAGGGTTTTTGGGATCCTCTCCAAGAAACGATACAAACGTGCCACAAATCCCCTTCTAAACACTATCCCACCCCATTTAAATTTATCCATACCTCACCTATTATTTTTTGTTGGGGGGATCAATGAAGCAACCCCCTAAACCCAAATTTAAAATAACCCAAAAAAGTTTGCAGTAAAAAATAATCCCTAAACCCCGCCCCCCTGGCAACACCCCCCCCCCACTTTTTCATAGATTATACTTTTTCCCTTTTCAGTGAACCCCACCCCTTAACTGTGCAATCACATTTTCGGACCTTAAACTCCAATATCAACCTTGTCCTAAAATGCTTTCTTGTATTTTTGTGACAAAACCCCCACGGGCATAACACCAGAAACAAACATCTCTAGGGAAATTCCCCATGCCCGGGTTTTTAAAATTTTTACAAAATTTCAATGTAGGTAAAAGGGCCCCTAAAACGGAACCCCCCTCCCCTGAGAACTTTTAAAAACTCCCGACAATTCATCCCTTCAAAACTCCCCTTTTAAAAAAACATTTATCTCCCTGTTACCCCCCGTAACTAACTAAAACAAAAACCCAACTGGGGGTTTTCACACTTACACTCACTCCCCCTTTTTGACCTTTAAACAGAATTTTTAACCCCTCAATCTTAAATAATGAATCCTGTGAAACCCCAGTACTAAAACTATGTATTTGTGCCAAAACGAAAGCATTCACATTGCAAAAACTAAAAACCAAATATTTAGTCACTTAGCCAAATCCCCAACTTACCTCATAATTTGTAATTTTTTTAAAATTAAGAATTAAACTAAGTTCCCCGAAATCCCTGGCCAGCTAGGTGTTCTAGGGGTACACTCGAAATTTTATTATTTTACTACAGGGGAAAAACCCAACAAAAAACCAAATTTTTTGTAAACTCACCCATTGGAACCCTTATAGAGAAAAACCCTTTAATTGAATTGAATTGAATGATTTTTTTTCCTTTGGGGGGTTCCTCGAAATATTTTTGCCCCCCGCCGGAAACACGGGGCCCATTTTAACCCTTAATTTTTGAAAATGGTATAAAAAAACCGAAAATTTGGGAAGATTAAAACACATTCCCAACAGAAGATCCAAGGTTGAGGGCCCTGATTACTTCCCCTTTATTTCACTGCTCCCGTTTGTTTTTTGGTTTTTTTTTTTTGACGAAGAGGCCTCTGTATAGGCGAAACGTCTCACATTAAAGATACCCACCTTTTACACATGTCTTAATCTTCATTCTTACACATTTGCCCCGATCTGTGGGGCCCATCCCCAGGGTTAAAGGATATCTTGGGTGGGAAAAGGGGATTTTGAAATAGTGAGATGGGAAAAACATTTCTTAGCCTGTAATTTTAAGAGTTAAAAATGAATAAAAAACTTTAATTTTAAATATGAGTGGTTGAAGTCCCCTTGATTTGTACCCCTTTGGAAAAAAATGCAGACGAGAAAGATAAAATATAATGTACACTTGGAAAATCCTTTGAGGGTTTAGCCCCCAAACCTGCAAAAACAAATTCTTTCCCCTACAAAAAGTAAAAAGGGGGGCAGGAGATGCAACTTTTCCCCCAATAAAAAGAAAGGAGCGCCCCCGAGTACGAAAGGAGAAAAACACAGTGTAAGGCCCCCAAAGCCCCGTTAATTTTGCCTCCCAGCAAAAGGAACTTTAAAAACTTAAGAAGGGAAGGGAAAAAACTGCGAAGGCCTACTGGGCCCAGCGAGGCAGGCCCAAGCCCCCTACCGGTTTAAAGCCAATGCCCCAACCTAGTCAGGTAGGTCACACTGATTTAAGGGGAGGAAAGGGCAACCGACCTTTTTGCAAAAGGGCTTTTCGGGTTCTAACTAAACACCCACCCCATCTACTCATGTATTTACCCAAACCCTTTTTTTTAAAAGCTACACAACTTTTTCTGGCCTCTAAAATCGGTACTTGGGAGTTTTTTTTCCCCCTCATCCACAATCTATTCCCAAAACCCAGTACTTTCCTTATCCCTTTCCTAAATTCTAAATTTTTTCCCAAACAAAAAAACCTTTGGGCGCGAGTCCTGTCTAGGCTAGATTTTTTTCAGCACACTTTTTACACCCCCTTTATTTTTTCCCTGCCCTTCCCAAATTAAAACCTAAATCATACCCCCCCTAATTCTACGTTTTTTCTAGAGGTGCAGTTTCGGGGCCCCCTTTTTTAATCCCCTTGGGGAAGGGTTTTTCCTGAACATGGGATAACTTTGTCATCCCCCCTTTGTACTTTTTCCCAGAGTTTTTTATATCCATTCTTTTAATCCGTGCCCAAAAACGGGGCACATAAATCTAAATGGGGCCCTACCAAAAGGATGTTTTTAGAGTTGAAGAAAAACCTGAGGACCCCAAAATTAAAATTTAGGGCTTCTTGATTTGAAGCCAAGGATTCTATTAGCTTTTTTTGCGAACACTTATGCACTGTTGTTTTGGGTTTCAGATTACTGCAACCCCAGAACTCCTAAATCTTTTTCGCAATCCGTAATATTAAGATTACTTTATTTAGTTTATATGGGGGAAATGGTTATTGTCCTGCCCCAACATTTAGAACTTTCATTTGTCTATATTAAACTGCATCGCCCTTCTCCGACCACTGAAACAGTCTATTCAAATTTCCGGGAGTGCTCGAATGCCCTCGTCAGAATAAAAACGAGGGGCCTTTTTTGGTGTCATCGGCAAATTTGGGGGGGGGGGTCGTCTTTTATGCCCTATCTATTCGTTTTTTTGTAGATTTGAACAGCAGGGGGCCCACACTGCCCCCCTGTGGAACACCGCTCGTGACCCCTTCCCCACCTGTTTTTCCCCATTTATAAAAATTTCCTGCTGCCTATTTGTCAACCATCCCTTCTACCCAAAAAAAAATTTCTCCCCTATTCCTTTGTGTTTTAAATTTTTTCCTCAATAGTCCTGAATGTGGGCCCCCCTGTAAAAATTTTTAAATGAAGCCCATATAAACAAAAATCATATTCGTTTCCCTTGATTTTACCTCCTCAAATACCAAAGTGAAAAAATTTAATAAATTCGTAAGGCGGAAAAGTCCCTTTGTAAAACCTTTTGCTGAGATTCGTTGTTTAAATTTTATCTTTTAAAGGGTGGTTTACGAACTCCCTCGGCAATTATGATTCCATAAATTTTCCCACTATGGAGGTTAGGCTTTTGGGGTCTTTTAGTTCGAAGCTAAGGCCCTGTCACCTGTTTTAAAAAATAGGTATAAACATTTGCCATTTTCCACTTATCTGGACCCATGCCAGTTTGTAGTGATTTGTTGAAAAGATTAGAAAAAAGGGTTGTGTTTAAGCTCCTTTTTAAATTTCCCTTTAGAACCCTTGCTTTACATTTTTCATCGGGGCCCTGGGGATTTTTTTTTTAAATTTATTATTTTCCCAAAGGGAACCATGCACTTTTTGACCCAAATTTAGTGCACTTTTTTTAAATCGTCCTTTTACATAATTTTTTCATTACTGGAATATCATTTGGTACCCCTCCTGTGTAAAAAACGAGGGGGAAGTAGGGGGTTAAAAATTTCTACACTTTTCCCTTATCCCCTGTCAGTGAGCGGGCCCCGGGGAACTTTTGAGTGGGCCTTTTTTTTTGTCCCTGATCTTACTTCTGTATACCTAAAAAGAACCCTTTTGGGTTAGTTTCGATTCTCTTGCAATTTTCCCCTATAACTTTTTTTGCTTTTCTAATTCCCTTTTTTATTTCTCTTTTTTAAATGAAAATATCTTTTTCCCTTAATTGCCCCTCTCCTTTTGATTTGCCTAATATGCCTCTTTTTTGCCCAAATTTAAATTTTTTTAATCTATTGTTCATCCTTTTAAGGCCCTTTTTTTTTTTTTGATCTGATTTCCCCTTTTTGGGAAAATAATTTGACTGAGCAGCTAAAAACTATCCCCGGGGGAAAGCATCATACGGAACCATCACCACCTACCTGACCCCTATCGGGGCCATTCCATTTCCCCCCCAAACCAAAGAAATTTTTCAGTCCTATAAATCAGCCAAGGGGAAAGTCAGGGACGGAGATTGGATTGCCTTTATTAGGGGAATTCCATGATATTTAAAAACTGAGTGATTTGTGATCACTCTCCCCCAAGTCATCATTAACCTAAAAATTTTTAAATTTTAGTGTTTCCCAAATGGAAAAAACCAAAGTAAAAGGGGGTTTTATTTCCCCCTAGTTGGCTCTGTCACAAACTTTTTTTAAAAAACAACCGGATGTATCAAAAAAATCCCCCGCCCTTTTAAATTTCCTGCCCAAATTGCCCCAGTAAATCTTCTATAGTTGAAGTCCCCATTAGCACAATTTTTTCGTATGTAGATGCCTTACAAATTTTTCGCCCCATAGAATTTTTCTCCCACCCCCTTTATAAAATTTGGGGCCCTGAAAAATCACCCCCAAAAATTTAAAGTTTTTCTGGGGCCCTCGAAAAGGGTGAAACCCAAAACAGTTTCAGTGGCTGACGCTTCAATTTTTTATCTTTTTCTAACACAACTTTTTAAATTGTCTCTGACATACATCGCAATTTCCACCACCTTTCCTTAAACCCTGTCAGTGTGGAAAAAAATTTTAAAAGCCTTGTATGTGAAAAACAAAATTGGAAATCTCTCTATTTTTCCCCAGATTGAGCCAGGTTCTGTTATAGCAAAAATATCTATGTTTCCTGAAACTTGAAATTTAAATTCTTAGCTCATCTATTTTATTTCTAACACCCCTTTCTTTTTAGTAAAGAAAAACCTTAAGGGGGAGCCCCTTGCGCCCTCTGCTGTCCCCCTTTTTTTTTCCTGACCTGCTTTTGTTTTTAAATTTATAACTTCATGCTGAATGCCTTTTAAACTTTTACTTTTTCCCAAACCCAAGTGTTAAACCTGCTTTTTTCCCACCACCCCATACCTTATCTTCCTTCTTTTTTAAAACAAGGCTTTTCCCACCAAGGGCCTTCTCAATCGGTCCCCAAGTGCTCCCAACCCCTCCCCCAGAGGGGATAAACCCCACCCCTTCCTACATATCATTTTTGGGCCATAAAATTTTGTTCCAGTTGTCAATGAAGGGGGATTGCAATTTCCCTTTGGGCGTATCTGTTTTAGCCAGCAATTTAAAACCAAAATTTCCCCTAGACAACCATTCATTTCCTACTCCCCTTCTGGGCAAGATGCACATATGTTTGGGGGGGATCCCCCCCCTTAGACTTAATAAAATCAAATAGGCCCTGTACTTATCTAGCAGCTCTTTTTCTCCTCCCCTTCCCCAAAATTTCATTTCCCCCAGCACTGAGACAGATAATGGGCTTTTTCCCTTTACCGACAGATATTACCCAAATTCTGTTGACAAGGTCCCCAACCCCAAAGCTCCGGGGAAGAAAACATTTAATTCTAAATTTCTTTTTTCCTTAAAAAAAGAAACGGTCAACATTTCTTACCTGGAGGGGGGGGACCAACCAAAAAATTGCGCTTACCTTCATTAGCGGGGGCCGGGTTGTACCCTTACCTTACTGGCCACTGAATTTCTTTCATCAGGGAAAAACAGAAAAGCGTTTTCCTCCCTTCAGATCCCCACCCCTTAACTTTCCTTACTTGATGCGCCCCCCATTACTGTAAAACAACTCGCCACTTGTGGGAAGGGCTGGGTTTCACCTCACTGTTTAAAACCCCCCGTTGCTACCCCCCACCTACAGCCCCCTCACGGGGAGAGACAGACTGCACCCCCTTCTAGAAGCCTCATTCCCCACATCCCAAACCACCCCACACTCTCCCGGGCCCCCTTTGAGGTGGCCCCTTCAGCCTCCTAATCTCCCCCTTTGGAAAAGAAAAAGACCTCCTCCTTCAACTCTCCAAACCCCATTTTTTAAGACACTGCAGAAAAAAGCCAGGTTTGTAACCGTCCACGCTAATCCCCAAAGCAGCTAAAGGGTCTTTTGACCCACGTGCGACTGCCCACTGAAAAGGGTTTGAAAGTTAGTTTGCTTTCGGCCAGCAGTAACGCCTGGTTGATCAGGCCCCGGCCCCTTTTTTAGTATAACAGGGTGATAAATTTTAAAGGGGTTGTTTTTTTTGAACAAAAAATTTCTCTAAAAGCTCCCTGCCTTTAAATAAAAAAACCTCCCGAGGGGCAAAAAAAATTTTTCTTCCCCGTTCCCGGGAAAACAGTTTATTCTAAAATTTTTTTTTTATGCACCCCCATTGGTCCATACCCTTCCTGTGAGCGGTAGTCAAAAAAATTACAGAGGTATGTAAAGGGTCCAGGATTGTTTCTAAAACCAAACACCCAAAAACCCAAAGTACAGGGAATCCAAAGGGGGTTTCAGTAAAGGGGAAACCTTAAACACGGTTTTTTCTTAAAAATAAAATTTGGGCATCGAAGGATCGTTGGGGCCCTTCCCGCGGTTCTCCAACTCACAGTTCACTCCACACATTTACCTGATTGGGCCTGACCACCCATTGTTGGGGGCAGGTAGGGAACCTTCGCTTCGCACTCTAAGTGTCCGGTTTCGATCCCCCCGGGAAGGGGGGGAACATCAGGGGTGTTTCCTTTCACATGTCCCATTCACCTAGCATGCAAGTAGGGACATGGGGTGTTAGGGGACTGGGTTTTGAGTCGGGATCCGGGGGACAAAATCGATGGGCCCCCCAAAGAAAAAAGGCCCGGTTTTCCCCAATGGGCACACTGCCCCTTTTTTGTTAAACCTGGGTTTGCTGACCTCCGGGGTTTAAAAAACCGAAAAAAAATCTTTTGACCTCACTACACCTATATAAATTTTCTTGTTTTTCGTTTCCCGTGTATTTAAAACCCGACCCCAGGGTAAAAAAACCTTGGGAAAACCCCCCCTCTTTGCAATTTTTTGTCTTTATCACCTTTCAAATTTCCCTTAAACCCCAAATTTTTTTTTTTACACAAAACTATTTCACCCGGGTAAGAAACTGTTTTTCCTACCTCAGCTCATTTTAAAGCCCCAAACCCCATCTACCACGCTCCCAGGGGCGCCACCCACCACCTTTGGTACTCTCCCCTAGGGGAAAAAGGGGGGAGCAAAATGTAGGGAAACCCTTCCCCGTGTTGTTTTGCCGAGTTTTCCCCCAAGTGTTCTCTTTTCAGGTGCCCTTTCCCCTTTAGAGTGTTATTCCCCCCCCAGGTTTTCCCCTAGAGTGCTCCTCTTGCCAAATGTTTTTTTCCCCCGAAGTGTTCTCTTACCAGAGTGTTTCCCCTGGAGTGTTCCTCTTGCCAAGTGGGTTTCCCCCGAGAGTTTCTTTTTACCCCGGGGTTTCCCCTGAGAGTGTTTCCCCTTGCCAATGTTTTCCCCCCGAGAGGGGGTCCTCTTGCCCGAGTTTTTTCCCCTGAAAGTGTTTTCTTTTCCAGAGTGTTTTTTCCTGAGAGTGCTCCTCTTTCAAGTGTTTTCCCCTGATAGTGTTCTTTGCCAGGTGTTTCCCCCAAGGCTCTCTTACCAGGTGTTTTCCCCCAGAGTGTTTTCCCCTTTCCAGAGGGGGTTGGTCCCTCAACAGTGGTCAGAAGTGTTCTTCCCGAGTGGTGAAGTGTGGTTTCCTCCAGGTGGGGGAGGGTTTTCCCCAAAACGGTGAAGTGTGTTCCTCCAAGTGGGGAGAGATGTTTCCCCTTTGAGTGGGGCAGAGTGTTTCCTCCAAGTGGAAAGAGTGTGTTTCCAGAGTCGCAAAAGGGGGTTTTTTCCGAGTGGTCAGAGTGTGTTCCTCAAGAGTTTGAGATTTTTGTTCCTCCAGAGTGGTCAGAGTGCTTTTTCCCCCGAGTGGTCCCGGTTTTGGGTTTCCCTTTAGAGTGGTGAGTTTTGTGTTCCTCCAAATGGTCAGGTGTTTTCCTCCAAAATTGGGGCAGAGGTGTTCCTCAAGATTGGTCAGGGGTGAGTTCCCCCAAAGTGACGAGTGTGTTTTTCCAGAGTGGTCCCGAGTTGTTCCTCCCGAGTGGTAGAGTGTTTCCTCAAGTTTGGGCAGAGTGTGTTCATCCAGAGTGGTCAGGGGTGTTTTTTCCTCCAGAGTGGTCAGAGTGGGGTTCCTCAAGATTTGGTCAGGTAGTTCCCCAAGAGTGTCAGAGGTTTTTCATTTCCCGATTTGGGCAAGGTGTTTCCCCCAGAGTGGTCAGAGTGTTTCCTCAAGAGTGGGCAGAGTGTTTCATCCAAAAGTGGCAGAGTGTTTTCCCCCAGATTTGGGCAGAGTTGTTCCTCGATTGGTCAGAGTGAGGTTTTCCCCCCGAGTGATAGAGGTGTTCATCCAGAGTGGTAAAGTGTGTTCCCCCAGAGTGGTTCCCGAGTTTCTTTCCCCCCCAAAAGTGGTCAGAGTGTGTTCATCCAGATTGGGCCCAGTGTGTTTCCCCCAGAGTGGGCGAGTGTGTTTTCCCCAAAATTTGGGTTTAAAATATGTTCCTCAAAGGTTAAAGGGGGTGTTTCCAGAGTTGGGCAAAAGTGTGTTCATCCCGAAATGGTTTGGTGTGCCATTTTAAAAGTGGTTAGAGTGTGTTCCCCAAGAGTGGTCAGAGTGGTTCCTAAAGAATGGTTAGGGGTAGTTCCTCAAGAGGGGGTCAGAGTGTCCTCCTCAAGAGTGGTCTTTAGTGTGTTCCTCCCGAGTGATTAAGTGTTTTCCCCAAGAGGGTCAGGTGTGGGTTTTCCAGGTGGTCAGAGTGTATTCCTCCCAAATTTGGACAATTGTTTTTCGTTTAAGAGTGGTCAAGTGTGCTCCCAGAGTGGCCCGAGTGTTTCCTCTAGAGTGGTGAGAATTTTATTCCCCCCAAAAGGGGTCAGAGTGTGTTTTTTTAAAAGTGGTCAAATGTGTTTCCCCCAAGGAGTTGGGCAGGGGTGTGTTTCCCCAAAGTGGTCAGAGTGTGTTCCCTCCAGAAGGTCAGAGTGTGTTCCTCAAAAGGGTCGAGGGTCTTCCTCAAAAAGGGGGTCAGAGTGTCTTCCCCAAGAGTGGTCAAAAGTGTGGGTTTTTCCCGGGGGTTGGGCAAAAGTATGTTCCCCAAAAGTGGTCAGAGTGTGTTCCCCCAGAATGGTCAGGTGTGTTTTCCCCCAGAGTGGTCAAAAGTGTTTCCCCAAAAGTGGGCAGAGTTTGTTCCTCCAAGTGGTCAGTGTGTGTTCGTCAAATGTGGTCAAAAAGTGTGTTCCCCCCCCCTAAATGGGGCCCGGGGTGTGTTCCTCCTAGTGGGGCAGAGTGTGTTCCCCAAGGGTGGTCAGAGTTTGGGTTTCCCCCGAGTGGTCAGAGTGTTTTCCTTTTAAGAGTGGTCAGAGTTTCTTCCTTCCCGATTGGGCAGGGTGTGTTTCTTTCCCGAGTGGCAAGTATGTTCCCCAAAAAAGTGGTCCCGAGTGTCTTCCTCAAAAAGTGGTCGAGTGTGTTCCTTTTAAAAGTGGTCCCAAATGTGTTCCCCCAAAAAAAAAGTGCTCGAGGGGGTTTCCCCCCAAAAATGGGGGATGTGTTCCCCCCCAAGAGATCAAAAGTGGTTCCTCCCAAAAGGTCGAAAATGTGTTCCTACAGAGTGATCAGGGTTAATTCCAAACCCGAGTGGGGCAGAGTTTTGTTCCCCCAGAATGGGGCAGAGTGTGTTTTTTCCCGAGTGGGGGCAGAGTGTGTTCACAAGAGTGGGCAGAGTGTTTTTCCCCCAGAGTGGTTTTGAGTTTCATTCCCCAAGAGTGGTCAGAGTTTTTCCTCAAAAATGGGTTTAGGTATGTTCCTCCCAGAGTGGGCAGAGTATGTTCCCAAGAGTGGTCAGGGGTTGTTTCCTCCCGAGTGGTTGAGTGCATTCCCAAGATGGTCAGCGTGTGTTCCTCAAAAGCGGTCGAGTTTGTTCCCCCAAAAATGGTCAGAGTATGTTCCCCTAGAGTGGTCAGAGTATGTTCCTCAAAAGTGGTCCAAAAGTGTGGTTTCCCCAAGGGTTTCAGAGGGGTGTTCTTCCAGAGTAATCAGAAATATTTTTTCAAAGTGGCAGAATGTGTTCCTCTAGAGTGGTCCCGAGTGTGTTTGCAAGAGTGGTCAGGTGTGTTCCCCCAGAGTGGTTTACAGCGTGTTCTTCCAGAGTGGTCAGAGTGGGGCTCCCCCAGAGTGGTCGGTGTTTTTCCTCCAGAGTATTTAGAGTGTGTTTCTCCGGTGGTCACAGTGTGTTCCTCCAAATGGGCATATGTGCCTTTTCCAAGGTGTTCCTCCAATAAATATCAGAGGTGTGGGCCTCCCCGAGTGGTAAAAGTTGTTTCCCAAGAGTGATGAGTTTTGTGTTCCTCCAGAGTGGTGAATTTTGGTTCCTCCAGATTGGCAGAGTGTGTTCCTCCCGAGTGGGGAGGGTGTGTTTCCTCCCGAGTGGTGGGGTGTGGTTCTCCAAAGTGGTGGGCGGTGTTTCCCCAAGTGGCAGGTGTGTTTCCCCCAAAAAGTGGTCAGAAATGTGTTCCCCCATAGTGGTAAAAAGGGGTTTTTCCCCCAGGGTTTGGGGAGTGTGTGTTCCCCCAGAGTGGTCCCGGGTGGGGTTCCCCTAGAGTGGGCAGGGAGTGTTCCTCCAGAGTGGTCAGGGGTGTGTTCCTCCCGAGTGGCCATAGTGTGTTCCTCAAGAGTGGTGAGTGTGTTCCTCCAGAATGGTCAGAGTGTGTTCCTCCAGAATGGTCACAGTGTGTTCTTCCAGAGTGATCAGAGTGTGTTCCTCCAGAGTGATCAGAGTGTGTTCTTCCAGAGTGGTCAGAATGTGTTCCTCCAGAGTGGTCAGAGTGTGTTCTTCCAGAGTGGTCAGAGTGTGTTCCTCCAGAAATGGTCACGTGTGTTTTTTCCAAAGTGGTCAGAATGTGTTCTTCCAGAATGGTCAGAGTGTGCTCCTCCAGAGTGGTCAGAGTGTGTTCCTCCAGAGTAGTCAGAGTGTGTTCCTCCAGAGTGGTCAGAGTGTGTTCCTCAAGAGTGATGAGTGTGTGTTCCTCCAGAGTGGTGAATGTGTGTTCCTCCAGATTGGTCAGAGTGTGTTCCTCCAGAGTGGGCAGGGTTTTTGTTCCCCCCAGAGTGGTCGGGTTGTGTTTCCTCCCGGGGGGCCCTAGTGTGTTTTCCAAAGAGTGGGAGTGTGTTCCTAATGGTCAATGTGTTCCTCCAGAATGGTCACAGTTGTTCTTCCAAAAGTGATCAGAGTGGGTTCCTCCCGAGTGACAGAGTGTGTTTTTTCCAGAATTTGGGCAGGGTGTTCCTCCCAAATGGGCAAGTGTGTTCTTTCCCGAGTGGTTCAGAGTGGGGTTTTCCCCCAGAGTGGTTCCCCAGTGTGGTTTTTCCCAAAATGGGCAAAAATGGGGTTCTTCCGAATGGTCAGAGTGTGCTCCTCCCGAAAGGGCAGAGTGTGTTTTCCCCCAAGTAGGTTTAGAGTGTGTTTTCCCCCAGAGTGGTCAGAGTGGGTTCCTCAAGAGTGATGAGTGTTTTGTTTCCCCCAGAGTTGGGGAAAGTGTGTTCCTCCAGATTGGTCAATGGTTCCTCCCGAAATGGGCGGGGGGTGTTCCCCCAGAGTGGTCGGAGTGTGGTTTTCCCCCCGATGGCCTAGTGTGTTCCTCAAGAGTGGTGAGTGGGTTCCTCCGAATGGTCAGAGTGTGTTCCTCCAGAAGGCCCCGTGTTTCTTCCGGTGGGTTTAGAGTGTGGGGGGCCCTCCAGAGTGATCAAAATGTGTTCCCTTTCCTAGTGGTCAGAGGGGTGTTTTCCCCCAAATTTGGTCAGAGGGTGTTCTTCCCGAGTGGTTTAGGGGTGGGGTTCCTCCAGGTGGCACATGGGGTTCTTCCAAAATGGTCAGAATGTGTTTTTTCCAGAATGGTCAGAGTGTGCTCCTCCAGAGGGGGTTCCCCGCGGGTTCCTCCCCCGATTTGTCCCGAGTGTGTTTTCCCCCAGAGTGGTCAGAGTTTTGTTCCCCAAGAGTGATGAGTGGTGTTCCTCCAGAGGAAAGGGAATTTTGGGGTTCCTTTCCCGATTGGTCAAGTTTTGTTTCCCTAGGGGTGGTCAGGGGTGTTCCCCAGAGTGGTCGAGTGTGTTTTCCCCCCGAGTGGGGCCCTTTGTGGTTCCTCAAATGGGAGTGTGTTTTTCCCCCGGGAAAGGTGAAAAGTGTGTTCCTCCAAATGGTCCCCCCCCAACCCCCCGGTTTTGTTCTTCCAAGTGGTTTAGATTGTGGTTTCCCCAGAGTGATCACAGTGTGTTTTCCAGAGTGTTTAAAAGTGTGTTTCCCCCAGAGTGATCAGAGTGTGGGTTTTTTCAAGTGGCAAGTGTGTTCCTGCAAAAAGTGGTCAGAGTGTGGGTTCCCCCAAATAGACAAAGTGTGTTCCCCCAGAGTGGGGCCCGAGTGTGTTCCTCAAGGGTGATGAGTGTGGGTTCCTCCCGAAATGGGGAGTGTTGTTCCTACAAAATGGGCGAGTGTTTCCCCAGAGTGGGTCAAGTGTTTCCCCCCAGAGGGGGGGGGTGTGTTCCTCCAGGTGGGGGGGTGTTTCCCCAGAGGGGGGGGGGTGGGGTTTCCCCAGAGTGGTCAGAGTGTGTTTTTCCAGATGGTCGAGTTTTGTTTTCCCCATATGGGAAAGGGGGGGCCCCCAGGGTGGTGAGTGTGGGGGTTCCCTCCAGAGTGGTTAGGGTTGTTCCTCTAAGTGGTCAGAGAGTGTTCCTCCCGAGTAGTTTGAGTGTGTTCCTAAGAGTGGCCAAGTGTGTTTTCCCCAAGAGTGGGGAGTTGGTTCCTCCAAATGGTTTTAGAGTTTTCCCCCAGAATGGTCAGAGTGTGTTCTTCCCGGGGTGATCAAGTGTGTTCCCCCAGAGTTGGGTCGAGTTTTGTTTTTCCCGAGTGGCAGAGTGTGTTCCTCCAGAGTGGTCAAAGTGTGTTTTCCCCCGAAGGGGCAAGTGTGCTCCTCCAGATTTGGGCAGAGTGTGTTCCTCCCCGAGTGGTCAGAGTGTGTTCTTCCAGAGTGATCAAAAGGGGTTCCTCCAGGTGGTCAGTGTGTGTTTTTCCGAGTGAACAAAAGTTTTGTTCCTCCCGATTTGGGAGAGTGTGTTCCCTCCAGAGTGGGGCAAAGTGTGTTCCTCCAGAGGGGATCAGAGGTGTTTCTTTCCCAAATGGGCCCGAGTGTGTTCTTCCGAGTGGTCAGAGTGTGGGTTTTTTCCCCGAGTATCAGGTTGGGTTTCCCCCAGAGTGGCAGAGTGTGTTTCCCCCAAAAATGGATAGAGGTGTTTCTTCCAGAGTGGGGTCAGAGTGTATTCCCCAGAAATGGTCGAATTTGTTTCTTCCAGAATGGTCAGTGGTTCCCCAAAGTGGTCAGAATGTGTTCCCTGGGGTGGTCAGAGTGTGTTCCTCAAGGTGGGCAGGGGTATGTTTTCCCCCCAAATGGTAGAGTGTGTTTCCCCCAAAAGGGGGGAGTGTGTTCCCCCAAGTGGTCAGAGTGTTTACCCATAAAGGTCAGAGTGGTTGTTCTTCCCAAAGGGGGTTTAAATGTGTTTCCCCCAAATGGCAGAGTGTTTTTCCTCCAAGTGGTCAAGTGTGTTCCCCCCAGAGTAGTCAGAGTGTGGGTTTCCCCCAGAGTGGCAGAATGTGTTTCCCCCCAGAATTCAGAGTGTGTTCCTCAAAAGTGGTCAGAAATTTGGGGTTTTTTTTTCCTCCAGGTGGTCAGAATGTTTTCCTCCAGAATGGTCAAAAAGTGTTCCTCAAGAGTTGGGGCAGAGTTTTTTTCCTCCAGAGTGGGGCAGGGAATTTTGTTCCCCAGAGTGGGGCAGGGTGTTCCTCCAAAAGGGGGTCCGAGTGGGGTTCCCCCCAGAGTACAAGTTTTTTTCCCCAGGTGGTCAGAAGTTTTCCTCCAGAATGGTCAAGAGGGGTGTTCCCAAGAAATGGTCAGGTGTGTTTTACAAGTGGTCAGGTGTCTTCCTCAAGTGGGGCAAAAGTGTCTTCCTCAAGAGTTCAGAGTTTTTCCTCCAAGTGGTCAGAGTGTGTTCTTCCAGAGAGGTCGAGTATTCCCAAGATTTGGGCAGGTGTCTTTCCCCAAGAGTGGGCAAAGTTGTTCCCCCCCCCCCCCCTTTAAAATGGTCGGTGTGGGCCCCCAGAGTGCTCAGAGTGTGTTCCACGAAAGTGGGGGAGTGGGGTTCCTCCCGAGAGAATAGAGTGTTTCCCTCCAGAATGGTCAGAGTGGGGTTCCTACAGAGTGACAGGGTGTATTCCAGAGGGGGGTCAGAGTGGTGTTCCTCCCGGGAAAGGTCAAGGGGTGTTTCTCCCGAGTTTGGGCAGAGTAAGTTTTCCCCTTGAGGGGCAGAGTAAAGTTCCTCAAAAGTGGCAGAGGGGTTTCCCAAGAGTGATCATTTTGTTCCTCAAGAGTGGTCGATATGTTTTCCCCAAAAGGGTCAGAAATGGTTCCTAAAAAGTGGTCACAGTGTGTTTTTTCCCGAAGGTCAAGTTTTTGCTCCCCCGGGGTGGTTTAGGTGTGTTCCTCCCGAGTAGCCAGAGTTGTTCCTCCAGGGGTGGTCAGAGTGTGTTCCTCCAAAAGGGCAGAGTGTGCTTTCCCCAGAGTGTTTTAGAGTGTGTTCCCCCAAGTAGTCGGGGGCCCAAGTGGTCAAGTGTGTTCCTTTAAGAGTGAAGATTTTGTGTTCCTTCCCGAGTGGGGGGAGTGGTGTTCCTCCAAATTGTCAGAAAGTGTTCCTCCAGGTGGGCAAGTGTGTTCCTCCAGAGTGGGGAGGGTGTGTTCCTCCAGAGTGGCGACGTTTTTGTTCCTCCAAGTGGTCAGAGTCTGTTTCTCCAAGGGGTGGTCAGAGTGTGTTTTCCCCCCCCCTTTGTGGGAAAAGTGGTTCCCCCCCTGTGGTGAGTGTGTTTCCCCCAAGTGGCGGGTGTGTTCCTTTTAGAGTGGTCGAGAGTGTTCCTCCCGATTTTGGGCAAAAAGTGTTCCTCCGAGTTTGGCCAGAGGTGTTTCCCAAAAAGTGGTGAGTGTGTTCCCCCAGAATTTGGGCAGAGTGTGGGTTTCCCCCAAATGGTCAGTGTGTTCTTCCCGAGTGATCAGAGGGGTGTTCTCCAGGTGCAGGGGGTTTTCTTTCCCGAGTGGTCGAGTGTGTTCCCCCCAGATTTGGGCAAGTGTGTTCCCCCCAAGAGTGAAGAGTGTGTGTTCCTTCCCCGAGTGGTGAGTGTGTTTTTCCCCAATTGGTTCAAATTGTTTCCTCCAAGTGGTCAGGTGTGGGTTTCCCCCAGAGTGGGCAGGGGTTTCCCCCCAGAGTGGGGCGGGGCGTGTGTTCCTCCAGGTGGTCAGAGGGTTTTTTTTTTTTTCCCGAGTGGTCAGAGTGTGTTCCTCCCTAGTGGGAAGGTTGTTTTTTCCTCCCCCTGTGGTGAAATTTTGGGGGTTCCCCCCAGAGTGGTCAAGGTGTGTTTTCCCTAAATTTGGGCGAGAGTGTTTTTTCCCCCAGATTGGGGCAAGTGTGTTTCCTCCAAGGGGTGGCCCAAAAGTGTGGGTTTCCCCAAGAGTGGTTGGGGTGGTTTTTTCCTTCCCGAAAGGCAGGGGTGGGGTTTTTCCCCCAGAAAGGCAGTGTGTTCCCTTTCCCAAGGTATCAAGGGGGTTTTTTTCCTTTTCCCCCGAGTGATCAGGGGGTGTTTTTTTCCAGTGTGGTCAAAAGGGGTGTTTTCCTCCCGGGGGTCAGAGGGGTTTTTTTTTTCCTCCCAAAGGGGCCCGAGTGTGGTTTCTCCAGAATTTGGGCAAAAGTGTGTTCCTTTTCCGGTTCCCCCGGGTTTTTTGGGGTTTTCCCCCCATTGGGTCCGGGGGGGTGTTTTTTTTTCCCTCCCCCCAGGTTTGGGCCGGGGGTTCCCCCCAGAAATGGTCCCGAAATGTGTTTCCCCCTTTCCCGAGTGATTTTTAAGTAGGTGTGTTTCCCCCAAAGTGGTCCCGGGGGTGTGTGATGTAGTTCAGGTGGGCTTTTGACGGCTCTTGGGAGGGGCCTAATTTAAAACCCAAATTTTATTGGGGACAACCCTTCCCCGCCTTTGGGAAAAAGTCTGTCACCCCCGCCTTGTCTGAGGTCTTTTTTTTCTGGCGGCGTCCCGACCTAGGCGTCAGGTCGTGCACGTGGTTAGGGGTGTGCTTTTGGGCCCCTATAAGCCCAAGGGGAAGGGGCTTTATCGGGGGATTTGTGCTGTGCTCTGGCCCCGGGGGGCAGAGCCCCCCCCTTTTAGGGGAGAGACTTCGAGGCCCGGGGCTGCTGCTGGGGTTTCAGGGGGTCAAGGGGGAAAAGGTGCTGAAGTCTCTGGGGGAACGTTTGGAGGCATTGAGCAGGTTCTGGCTTGGCGCAGTAAAAAGTGCTTTGTGGTTTTTGGGTCCCCGTGGCTTGTTCCCGTGTTTAACTGCCCCTGAACTATATTTTAAGTTATAATTTCATTTTGGTCAAGTTTATTGTGTTCCCCGTCTCACTGTTTTTTACATACCATCACATTTATCTAAAACCCCAAAAAAGGGTTTTCCTGTTCCCCAAAAATTTATTTACAAAGCTTCAAAATAAACGTTTTGAAATAGGAAAAGTAATTTAAACACTTCCCCCCTTATTTTTTTTCATTTGTTTATTTCAGTTAAATTTGTGAGGGGGGGAGTATGTTTGGGTGGTGGGTAGAGTAATGAAGGTGAATTTTTCACCAGTGACCTCACATTACCTACTGACCTCCCCTCATCCCTCCTACTGCCTCCCTGTCCCCTACACTGACCCCCCCCCTCTTACCCCCATATTCCCCTAATAATTACCGCCCAAACATACATGGTGTCTAAGGGGTGGGGGTTCTTTTTTTTTTTTTATAGTGGGAACCTCCCATTCCTTTTTTGACTGCTCGGTTTTCTTATGTTTTCTACTTTTTTTTTCTTTGTGTTAAAGTTAAGAAAAATACGTGTGATATTATAATCCAAGTGCCCTTTAACTGACCTTTTTTCAGACGGGGTTGAGTAATTTTTTTGGGTGAAATTTATTTTTGGTGGAGTTGGTTTTTGTTTGAGAAAAAGGGGAAATATCGTATTTGGGTGGACTTTTGGGGGAAGCAATTACTGGCCAAAATTTAATTTTTACAGATGAAGGAATCACCCCCCCGCTTGAAGACAACCCACAACTGTCACCCATTAAGGTTGCCTATGATTGCTGTCCCCCTGATGTCCCACCACCCAGCTGATATGCCGTCACCCAGCTGATGTGCCCGGTGAGTATTGCTGACCTGGTCGTCACCAGTGAGTGGGTGTCTGCGTCACCCAACCCTTACCATCACCCGCGGACCCCCCATTCCCCGCAGTTGCCGGGGTGGGTGACCGTCCCTGCTGTTGATGACCTGAAGTGACCACACCTACCTCGAGCAACGCCAATGCCTGCCACTGTGAGCGGCTGCTGTGATGTTTTTTGGGAAAGCTTGGCCGTGCTGCGATCTGTACCCTTTTGCGATGCTGTGGGCCCTGCTGGTCTGTGGATACGGCCATCTGTGATGTGGCTATGCTGTGGCCGTGCTGTGATGCTTGATGCTGGGACCGTGCTGCGATTGGGCCATGCTGTGTGCTGCGTGATACGGCCGTGCTGGATGAGGATACTGTGACCGTCTGTGATGCTGGATGTGCCTGCTCAAAGGAGGAGAGGCGGTGATCTGCAGTGGGGTTGAGGATTTGGGGTGTGCCAGGACAGGAGAATCTACTATGAAGGATTGCCTATTCGGAGTGTGGAAGGGCGGACCCCGGAGATGGACCCAGCGGTGGACCCCCTCTTTCAAGAGCGGCATGGGGGTGTATTCTGCCTTGCGGTCGACCCTTTCACCGGTATGCGGGATGTCCTGCCACCATGAGAGACAATTGTAGTGTAGATTCCCCAGCCTACTTTACTTCCAGAAACATTTTGGGTTTCCTGTGTGAAATAATGACCTTGAATACGGTCCCCTGATTATGGGCCTTTTATTAAGGCCAGTGAAAACTAGTAATGGCAAGGGTAATGGGGGGTTTAGCTGCAAGCCTGCCCTGTCTCGATTTTCAAGTTGTAGTTCATGTGAATGTGCCGAAAATACCTTGGTGGTCGTGAAGTGGTCCCCTTGCAGTTATTGAAAAAAGCAACCCGTTTGGGGCAGTTTTCCCCCAAAAGAAGCCTAAGAGGTTTGGCCCCAAAGGTTAACGGCGAGGGTGACTAGCATTGGGTAGTTATTTCTAGTAAATAGGGGAAGGATGGAGCCCGATATTTGGGTTTTAAGGAAATGACGGGTAAGGAGGGGTTTGCACCAAAGAGCAACTGTTTTTGTTGCCAACTGCGGGTTAATGATTACGCTGCCTTGTGGTAGATAAAGGTTAGGGGAAAAATTGAATTATAATTTTGTATTTTTAAATTTTTCTTTGATTTAATAAATTTAAGGGGGTTTGGGTTAAAATAGCTAATAACTTAGGACAAATTGTCCAAGTTTTTCAATATTTTAAATTGGGGGAGAAAGGGGGATGTGATGTAGTTCAGCTGGCTTGTGACGTCTCTTGGGGAGACCTAATTTAACCAATTATATGGTCACACCTGGCCTTGGCAAACGCTGTCAGCCACGCCCATGTCTGAGGTCTTTTGTTCTTGACGGCTCAACCTAAGCGTCAGGTCGTACACGTGGTTGGGGGGTGTGCTTGGACCACCATATAAGCCCAAGGAAGAGCATGATCGGGAGATTCGTGCGGAGCTCTGGCCTGGTGCAGAGCTCCTGAGCAGAGATTTCAAGCGAGCTGCTGCTGGGGTGCAGGGCTCGGGGAGAAGGCTGCTGAAGTCTCTGGAGGAGACTGTTGGAGGCATTGGGCAGAGTACTGGCTTGGCACAGTACTCATGCTGTGTAGGTCTTGGGACCTGTGGCTTAGTTCCTGTGATGAACTGCCCTCTGAACTATATTGTAAGTTATATTCATTTTGGTCAAGTTGATTGTATTCCCTGTCTCACTGTTTATACATACCATCACATTTATCTAAACCACAATAATGTTCTCCTGTTCCCAAATATGTTATTGTACAAAGACTTCATAATAAACTGTGTTTGAGTAGAATAGTAATAATCACTGTCCCCGTTATTTACTCATTAGTTTATTTCAGTTAAAGTAGTGAGAGGGTAGTATGTGGAGTGGTGGGTAGAGTAATGAGAGGTGAAGTTGTAGTCACCAGTGACCTCACATTACCTACCGACCTCCGCACTCATCCCTCCTACTGCCTCGCCTGTCCCCTACCTACTGACTCCTTCCTCTTACCCCCATATTCCCCTAATCATTACCCCCCTACATGACAAGTGTTCCTCCAGAGTGGTCAGAGTGTGTTCCTCAAGAGTGGTCAGAGTGTGTTCCTCCAGAGTGGTCAGAGTGTGTTCCTCCAGAGTGGTCAGAGTGTGTTCCTCCAGAGTGGTGAGTGTGTGTTCCTCCAGAGTGGTCAGAGTGTGTTCCTCCAGAGTGTGATTTTGGGTTTTTCCAGAGTGGTCAGAGTGTGTTCCTCTAGAGTGGTCAGAGTGTGTTCCTCCAGAGTGGTCAGAGTGTGTTCCTCCAGTGTGGTGAGTGTGTGTTCCTCCAGAGTGGCCGGAGTGTGTTTCTCCAGAGTGGCCGGAGTGTGTTCCTCCAGAGTGGCCGGAGTGTGTTCCTCCAGTGTGGTGAGTGTGTGTTCCTCCAGAGTGGCCGGAGTGTGTTTCTCCAGAGTGGTCAGAGTGTGTTCCTCCAGAGTGGCCGGAGTGTGTTCCTCCAGAGTGGCCGGAGTGTGTTCCTCCAGAGTGGCCGGAGTGTGTTCCTCCAGAGTGGCCGGAGTGTGTTCCTCCAGAGTGGTCAGAGTTCTTCGAAGAGTTACGTTTAACTGAAATGTTTGCAAATAGTTGGATGCATCTCTTCCGGGTGGCTTATAATAGCATCGGTGGAGCAACATTCAGCATTAATAATTGAGTGTTAAAGAGGAACCTCAGTTGTTCCCATCACAACACATTATCATCTCTTTCATGACCAAGTAAACGCGCCACTCTAATTCCTAGAACAACTTTTATTTTAGATTTTTCTTGCTTTTGTTGTTTTGCACTTAGATCGCGCGATTTTTGTTTAAAAGTTCAATCATGCCACTTTGATTATTTTTTTTCTTAATAGGATATAACGAGAGCTTTATAGAAGTAGAATTTTAATCCAAAGTAGTTCACCATTTAATTTTTTCTCGCATACATTACCTCCCAGCACAGACACACACACACACACCGACATTTCAATAAGGAATCGTTCAGGACCCTGTACACCGTGTACGTTAGGCCCATATTGGAGTATGCAGCATCAGTTTGGAACCCACACCTAGCCAAGCACGTAAGGAAACTAGAGAAAGTGCAAAGGTTTGCAACAAGACTTGTCCCGGAGCTAAGGGTCATGTCCTACGAGGAGAGGTTAAGGGAAATCGACCTGACGAAACTGGAAGATAGGAGAGACAGGGGGGACATGATAACGACGTACAAAATACTGAGAGGAATTGACAAGTTGGACAGAGACAGGATGTTCCAGAGATGGGACACAGTAACAAGGGGTCACAGTTGGAAGCTGAAGACTCAGATGAATCACAGGGATGTTAGGAAGTATTTCTTCAGTCACAGAGTTGTCAGGAAGTGGAATAGTCTGGGAAGTGATGTAGTGGAGGCAGGATCCATGCTTAGCTTTAAGAAGAGGTATGATAAAGCTCATGGAGCAGGAAGAGTGACCTAGTAGCGACCAGTGAAGAGGCGGTGCCAGGAGCTGTGAATCGACCTCTGCAACCACAACTAGGTGAGTACATACACACTCACACACACTTTCCTTCAAGGAAGAAGAGCCAACACCTTGATACTGGTGAGAGGCCCTTGATTCAAAGAGTGTTGACTTTGCTCACTTCCTCTAATCAAATCTGACCCCTTCACATTCTCTGGGGATGTGTAAACTCCTCCGTGGTTGCATCCAACGAAAGTTTAAATATTTTTTATATATTCACAGGGGGGCGCTAAACCCCCAAGGACCCCGCAACACCCGGGAATAGCAGATAATGTGATTCATCTGGAGATGAAGAAAATTTTTTTAAAATTTTCTAGCATTACGAGTCATTCTCCAGCATCAAGGCGTCTCTCCTGAAGGGAAATCATGAAAAAGAATATTCCGTTTACTACACTGTGATATGTATTGGTGTGTCAGTAGCAGGCAGAGTGGGACGCCTCGGTACTGCCTCCTCTCCATCACAAGACCAACAGCCTGGGTGATGATTTCCCCCCGAGGTCTGGCCCGCACTGCACACCTGAATGCGTCCTTCCTGAGGATTAGCTATCATTCTTCTAAGCGATTCCTAAGTCTCGCAACTGTTTTCTAAAGCAACAGTGGATGACGTGCTTGTGGACTGTAAGTGGTTTTGAGTGTGTGTATGTTGTGTATGCCCCATGTAATTATACTCACCTAATTGTGGTTGCAGGGGTAGAATTCATAGCTCCTGGCCCGAACTCTTCACTGGTCGCTACTAGGTCATTTTCTCCGTATTCCATGAACTTTATCAAACCTTGTTTAAAGCTATATATTGTTCCTTCCTCCACTACGTCACTTACTAGACGATTCCACTTCTTGACAACTCTGTGACTGAAGAAATACTTCCTAACATTCCTTTGACTCCTCTGAGTCTTCAGCATCCAATTGTGACCCCTTGTTTCTGTGTCCCCTCTCTGGAACATTTTGTCTCTGTCTACTTTGTCAATTCCTCGCAGTATTTTATATGTCGTTATCGTGTATCCCCTAACCCTCCTGTCTTCCAGTGTCGTCAGGCCGATTTCTCTTACCCTTTCTTCGTAGGGCATTTCCCTTAGCTCCGAGACTAGTCTTGTTGCAAACCTTTTCACTTTCTCTAATTTCTTGACGTGCTTGGCCAGGTGTGGGTTCCAAACTGGTGCTGCATACTCCAATATGGGCCTGACGTACACGGTGTACTGAGTCTTGAACGATTCTTTATTGAGGTGTCGGAACGCTATTCTCAGGTTTGCCAGGCGCCCGTATGCTGCAGCAGTTATCTGGTTGATGTGCGCCTCAGATGTGCTTGGTATTATACTCGCACCAAGATCCTTATCTTTGAGCGAGGTTTGCAGTCTTTGGCCACCTACACTATACTCTGTCTGTGGTTTTCTTTGCCCTTCCCGATCTTCATGACTTTGCATTTGGCGGGGTTAAATTCAAGGAGCCAGTTTCTGGACCAGGCTTGTAGCTTGTCCAGGTCTCTTTGTAGTTCTGCCTGAACCTCGTCTGATTTAATTCTCCTCAATAACTTCACATCATCTACAAACAGGGATACTTCTGAGTCTATCCCTTCCCTCATGTTATTCACATATACCAAAAACAGCACAGGTCCTAGGACTGACCCCTTTGGAACCCCGTTCGTCACAGGCGCCCACTCTGGGTGTGTTTGTGCATGTATGTATGTGTATTTTTTTCATTTACCTTAAAATATAGGCAACATTGCATTTGGAATAATATTTGATCATATCAACTACAGTTGGTATACCATCTTAGGTGTTTATCAAGAGCGAACTTATACACCCACTAAAGATTTATATTGCCTATAATGCCTGCACACCCACGTTTTCTTTCAGCACTTCCCCTTGAACATATTATTATACCTACTTATCTCTTTCCCCAATCGCGAAAAGGATAATAATAATTTTTATGTAAAACTATGAGTGTTTAGAGAGAGATATGAAATGCATTGTGCATTCGGATGGTCACCTTGTTAGGTAGGTTATGCCATTTCACTAAACGCTAAATTTATTGCAACAAAGCTCGCAGTTGTAACTTATGTTGCCGTAAGTAAGATCATGGATGAGAAGGCGTACAGCAGAACCAGCTTGAACGGTGAACGGTCGATAGCGGAACTTTAGCTTCATCGCAGGTGCTTCTGGAGATTCCTAACTCACTCTGCAAGGTCTTGCTTGACCTTCCTCTTGCTACACGCGGGTAGTAATCTGTCACCTTTATTACACGCTCTCAGATTTTACTGCCTGTCTTCTTTATTACACGCTCTTAGATCTTACTGCCTGTCTTCTTTATTACACGCTCTTAGATCTTACTGCCTGTCTTCTTTATTACACGCTCTTAGATCTTCCTGCCTGTCTTCTTTATTACACGCTCTTAGATCTTACTGCCTGTCTTCTTTATTACACACTCTCAGATCTTACTGCCTGTCTTCTTTATTACACACTCTTAGATCTTACTGCCTGTCTTCTTTATTACACGCTCTTAGATCTTACTGCCTGTCTTCTTTATTACACACTCTTAGATCTTACTGCATGTCTTCTTTATTACACACTCTTAGATCTTACTGCATGTCTTCTTTATTACACACTCTCAGATCTTACTGCCTGTCTTCTTTATTACACACTCTTAGATCTTACTGCCTGTCTTCTTTATTACACGCTCTTAGATCTTTCTGCCTGTCTTCTTTATTACACGCTCTTAGATCTTACTGCCTGTCTTCTTTATTACACGCTCTTAGATCTTACTGCCTGTCTTCTTTATTACACACTCTTAGATCTTACTGCCTGTCTTCTTTATTACACGCTCTTAGATCTTACTGCCTGTCTTCTTTATTACACGCTCTTAGATCTTACTGCCTGTCTTCTTTATTACACACTCTTAGATCTTACTGCCTGTCTTCTTTATTACACACTCTTAGATCTTACTGCCTGTCTTCTTTATTACACGCTCTTAGATCTTACTGCATGTCTTCTTTATTACACGCTCTTAGATCTTACTGCCTGTCTTCTTTATTACACGCTCTTAGATCTTACTGCATGTCTTCTTTATTACACGCTCTTAGATCTTACTGCCTGTCTTCTTTATTACACGCTCTTAGATCTTACTGCCTGTCTTCTTTATTACACACTCTCAGATCTTACTGCCTGTCTTCTTTATTACACACTCTTAGATCTTACTGCCTGTCTTCTTTATTACACGCTCTTAGATCTTACTGCCTGTCTTCTTTATTACACACTCTTAGATCTTACTGCCTGTCTTCTTTATTACACACTCTTAGATCTTACTGCCTGTCTTCTTTATTACACGCTCTTAGATCTTACTGCCTGTCTTCTTTATTACACGCTCTTAGATCTTACTGCCTGTTTCTTTATTACACGCTCTTAGATCTTACTGCCTGTCTTCTTTATTACACGCTCTTAGATCTTACTGCCTGTCTTCTTTATTACACGCTCTTAGATCTTACTGCATGTGTTCTTTATTACACACTCTTAGATCTTACTGCATGTCTTCTTTATTACACACTCTTTGATCTTACTGCCTGTCTTCTTTATTACACGCTCTTAGATCTTACTGCATGTGTTCTTTATTACACACTCTTAGATCTTACTGCCTGTCTTCTTTATTACACACTCTTAGATCTTACTGCCTGTGTTCTTTATTACACGCTCTTAGATCTTACTGCTTGTCTTCTTTATTACACACTCTTAGATCTTACTGCCTGTCTTCTTTATTACACGCTCTTAGATCTTACTGCCTGTCTTCTTTATTACATGCTGTTAGATCTTACTGCTTGTCTTCTTTATTACACACTCTTAGATCTTACTGCCTGTCTTCTTTATTACACACTCTTAGATCTTACTGCCTGTCTTCTTTATTACACACTCTTAGATCTTACTGCTTGTCTTCTTTATTACACACTCTTAGATCTTACTGCTTGTCTTCTTTATTACACACTCTTAGATCTTACTGCCTGTCTTCTTTATTACACACTCTTAGATCTTACTGCTTGTCTTCTTTATTACACGCTCTTAGATCTTACTGCCTGTCTTCTTTATTACACACTCTTAGATCTTACTGCTTGTCTTCTTTATTACACACTCTTAGATCTTACTGCCTGTCTTCTTTATTACACACTCTTAGATCTTACTGCATGTCTTCTTTATTACACGCTCTTAGATCTTACTGCATGTCTTCTTTATTACACGCTCTTAGATCTTACTGCTTGTGTTCTTTATTACACACTCTTAGATCTTACTGCCTGTCTTCTTTATTACACGCTCTTAGATCTTACTGCCTGTCTTCTTTATTACACGCTCTTAGATCTTACTGCCTGTCTTCTTTATTACACGCTCTTAGATCTTACTGCCTGTCTTCTTTATTACACGCTCTTAGATCTTACTGCCTGCTCTTATCACTGGCTGCCTTTGCTTTATTACTCGTGCCCACCCCACGTCTCCTCCTGTTTACGTGGTCTTATCTTGGTTTCTTTATTTCAGTTTTTTACGTCTTGGTTCCTATTACTGGCTCTTACCTTTAGGAACCTTGATTATTGTAACCTACTGGAACCTTTATTACTTACTCATATTTCTTGGAAGCTTTGTTAATTATTCTTACCTATTGTGACCCTTTATTATTTATTCTTTCCTCTCGTGTTCCTTTATTTCTTATTCTTTCCTCCTGTGAACCTCTATTATCCTCACTCTCTTGGCTCCTGGGTTTCGTAAGCTCACCTTCTAAACTCACTAACGTCTATTACTTTCTCAACTTTCTTTTCTCACGAAAATTACTCCTTTGTCTTCCTGTTCCCTCGAACTGTTGTTTCCTACACGTCTTTTGTCTTCAGGTTTCCTCGAGATTTTCAGTATCTCCTAATAAAGCTGAACTAAGTACGTATATTTTCCCATCTTATTCTAAATTTATAATAAACCTTAATGATAATATATATATATATATATATATATATATATTATATATATATATATATATATATATATATATATATATATATATATATATATATATATATATATATATATGAATCACGTTTTTCTGTTTAATTGTTTGTAGTTCAATGTTAACAACACACACACACACACACAAACGCAAGCGCTTTCGTGACTTCTCACATTATCAAGGAACTATAAAAATAAAAGGTTGACAGGAAGGCATATGAAGACGAGACTACACCTCGCTTCCCCCCCACAACAACACCTGACTTTTTATGATGATGTAGGTAGGTAGTCAGTGATCCGTGAAACACAGCTCATATTCTACCGAAAAATTTGTGTAATGTACCTTAAATTCTTCCCAGATTTTATTAATTATAAATGAATCCAATTTATATAAACCAAAGGAAATATTCATATTATTTTCAAAACTGCTTTTTATGAAACAAGATTCAATTATATTCCTGTCGACCATGGACTTGCTTGATACAACTTTCTCAACTTTTTGAAAATCAATTGGATGGTTAAAATCTCTCACATGAATAAATAGAGCATTGGAATCTTGTCCAGTTCTAATGCTATATTTATGTTGTTTTAATCTAAGTTCGAGACTTTTACCAGTTTGACCGTAATAAACTTTATCGCAAATTTTACAAGGAATCTTATAGACACATCCGTCAGCATTTTGGGGGGAATTCTTTGTCAATTTTTTTTTTTACTGTATCAGGATTTTTAAGTACAACTTTGAAATTGAACATCAAAATGGTATACAATACCGACAGGTTGTTAGGTAAGACACATATGCAACAGTTAGACAACTTTATTCCGAAACGTTTCGCCTACACAGTAGGCTTCTTCAGTCGAATACAGAAAGTAGGCAGGAACAGTTGAGATGTGAAGACGATGTAATCAGTTAATGACTATGGAACTGAACTGCTCCAGGCTGATGGGCTGACAACCTCAAATTCTACGACTTCAAGGGTGATGGACTGATTACATCGTCTTCACATCTCAACTGTTCCTGCCTACTTTCTGTATTCGACTGAAGAAGCCTACTGTGTAGGCGAAACGTTTCGGAATAAAGTTGTCTAACTGTTGCATATGTGTCTTACCTAACAACTTTGAAATTAAAAGTCTTAAGAAGAGAAGGCATATCAACCAAGTTTTCATGGTAAGGGAGAACTAACATATTTTTAGTTGAATAAGGCTGGTTGTTCCTTTTTGGATTGTAAAAAGTATTTCTAGCAATTTTAACAGATTTATCAATTACGTTTCTTGGATATTTTAGATCATTAGCTATTTCATAAATTTTGGATATTTCCTCATCTATGAACTCTGGACTACAAATACGTAAAGCTCTCAAAAACATTGATGAGAAAACCGACAGTTTAACTCTATCTTGATGTGAAGAATAATAGTGTAGGTAGTAGGTTGGTAGACAGCAACCACCCAGGGAGGTACTACCGTCCTGCCAGTGAGTGTAAAACGAAAGCCTGTAATTGTTTTACACGATGGTAGGATTGCTGGTGTCTTTTGTCTGTCTCATAAATATGCAAGATTACAGGTACGTCTTGCTACTTCTACTTACACTTTGGTCACACTACACATACACGTACACGTTTATTTAAACACACTCATCTGAGTTTTCCTTGATTTTATCTTAATAGTTCTTGTTTCTTATTACTTTTCCTTCTATGAGGCCTGGTCACAGACCGGCCTGCGGGGGCGTTGACCCCCGGAACTCTCCCCAGGTAAACTCCAGGTAATAGGAACAGCTATTTGTAGGTTTTCTGTAAACTTTAAATTTAAAATCATTATTACCCTTAATAATTAAAACATCTAGGAAAGGCAATGATTTATTTTCTTCAAACTCAACAGTAAAATTTATAGAATGATCTAAACTATTTAATTTAACAAGGAAATGGTTTATATCTACAGTCTTAGGCATAAAACACAAAATATTATCAAGATATCTATACCATTTAGCTCTATTAGGGAGGATTGTGTTAAGCAACCTTGTTTAAAAAAAATTCCATGTATAGGTTACTAAGAACAGGTGAAAGAGGATTTCCCATTGCCATACCAAACTTCTGAGTATAAAACTCATCATTATATACAATTTTTGCATCAACAATACAAAGTTTAATAAGTTTAATGATAGTAGGAACTGGCAATGGTAAATCGTAATTAACAAGTTCTTCAGATAAAAAAAATTAGTAAATCATCAACTAGAGCTTTCGTAAACAAGGAAGTAACATCAAAACTAACCATGATAAAATCATTTAAGTCAGTCAAGGTGCTTAATTTATCAACTAAATATTTGTTGTTTTGAACATTACAGTTAAAAATTTCTCTACAGTGGTTGTTGTGTATATTTTGATATCACCTGTTTACTGTGATCTTATTGCATATATATGTATGTATATATATATATATATATATATATATATATATATATATATATATATATATATATATATATATATATATATATATATATATATATATATATATATATATAGGATGGGGTCCACCTCTGGTGTAAATTGTGGGACCCATAGCCTCGGAGAAGTGGATAAAAAGGCTTCAAGGAAGAATATTTGGATTTCTTCCTGAAGCCATTTGAATATTCCACTTCCCCTACCACCCCATCTTTTAAACTATTTTTTTTTTACCAATAGGAATATTTTATTACATAATATGGCACAGAAGATTTAAGAGATACATTGTTGATATAAAGGTGGCATATACGGTACATGTTGTTACGTGTGTATCACCGATTATAAGGCGAAAATCTCATCCAGCTCCTCAGAGCTGGGGCGCGTGCCCAAAATGCAGCATGCATTACCCCTTTGAACAGCCGCACTGAGCCGCTGGAACAGAAAACTAGCTGCCCTGGGATCCCTAGTTACCCTGATGAGTCTTTTTCCCAGCTCCTTAAGGAAATTAGATGCACTCTTTCCCCATGAGCCAAGGGTCTCTGAGCCTATGGGAACAAACATATAATGATGGGCAAGTTCTCCATATTTTCTAGACTTTTGGGACTCCCTAAAGCTGGCAGCTGCCCCTCCTTCCTCCCTGGTGTATTGGAGATAGGTATCAGCCAAGGTAGATGCACATGTATAGTCCCACACCACCTGCTTCCCATCTGTCCAGGCTTGAAGGGTGATACCATCTGGACGCTTCTGGCTGCCATCAGATCTGCATAGTTGGGGTGGCTCCCTTACTGCTGGGCATCCAGCTGTTGTGAGGCTCCTCTTGATAATGTTATTAACCTCCTCATGTCTTGCAATCTTTCCCTCGGATTTACGGCACACAAGACCATGGTACCCGAATCGGTCTGCTGCTTCACTGCCACAAATACACCTGTGTTCGGCGAGAATAGGGGCGGCAAGTCGAAGGGCAACACCGATGCGGATGGTCTGTGGGTCGAGGCGTGTGCCAAGGCTGGAGTTGGGAACAGCCAACAGAAAGTCCCCAGCATGAGGGGCTCTCACTGCCAGCAGGCGGGCTCTATCCTTCCCTGACACACTCTGAAGCATCGTTGAGGCTATATTTTCCACTATTGGACCATCCCAGACACTAGTTACTACGTTACACAGGTTTGGATGGAAGTGGATCAGACAATGAACTCAACTCAGCCTTTATGACATTTGCAAATTTCATGTACAGATTTTTTTGGCATTTGTAAGCACACTTAAAATTAACACTTGATCTGTGCATGTCATCCTGAGTGGGGATACCAACGACCGTGGGGATACCAACTACAGTGGGGATACCAACGATCATGGGGATACCAACTACCGTGGGGATAAGAATCGAAATTTTGATTTTTTAGACTGTTGCCGAAGCGACTAATTTTTTTTATATATTTTATTCAAAACTTGATATACAAATATTATACATAGGTAGGTACATATATTAACAAGTAACAGTGGTAGTGGTTATGAGCAATAAATCAACAATGTCACTGCTCAGTCTACTAAATAACTACAGACATACATAACGACACTATAAGTAACCTAACACAACCTACACACTGCTGCTATGTACACTGCTACACAAGTACAAAGGTTTTTATAAAATAATATAATGGTACAAACACAATATTGTTTGCACTCCAGCCCCCTCCCCCCCCACAAGTGTAAACTGTCCACTTTCACGTGACTACACAAATAAAAAACTCGTTCACTTAAACATGTATAATAAACACATCTTCCATGGAGGGTGAGATGCTTTTGTTGTCTACAGTGATACAGTTCATGCAGGTTATAAAACTTAATATAATTGCATGTTTTCACAACCCATTTAGATCTGTGTGTATTTCTAGACATTTAGTAAGATTCATAGTGACAGTGTCTCGTTCATTACTTAACGTTCTAATACCAAGTACAGTGTTAACCTCAATAATACCATCACTGATACCAGGAACACCAAGCTCCTTCCTCATATTAAGAATCTTGGTAGATTTAGGTCACCCAAGAATAATTCTGAGGGCCTCATTTTCCACTAACTACAAGGGCAGAAGAGAATTTTCTTGACCTAATGTTAACATGGGCGCAGCATAACCAGTTAAGGATTTAAGATAGGCTAAGTACATAGTTCTCATTATCCTCACATTAGCATCATAGTTACCAACCCAGGCAACAGGAAAATCACCTGTTTCCGGTTTTCAGCGACTTGGTATTAATTACACATGTATATGTGATAATTACACACGAATATGTGATAATTACACACGAATATGTGATAATTACACACGAATATGTGATAATTACCCACAAATATGGGATAATTACACACAAATATGGGATAATTACATACAAATATGGGATAATTACACAAATATAGGTTAATAACACACAAATATGGGATAATTACACACAAATATGGGATAATTACATACAAATATGGGATAATTACACAAATATAGGTTAATAACACACAAATATGGGATAATTACACACAAATATAGGTTAATTACACACAAATGTGGGTTAATTACACACTCATGCGTAGTGTCTACATGTAAATGTAAGTTTTACACTTAAATGTAGGTTAGATATATGCAAATATTGGTTAATTATCTGCAGATGTAGGTTAATTACACGCAAATATAGAAAAAAATATATCCGGAAATGTAAGTTAATCGGTTTATTACACCAACAATAGATTAATTTAGACTGAACTGTACTAATCTTACCTGAAGAAAACAAAATACTGTTTTTATTTTTTGCCTGTGACTGGATTGGTCAGGTGTCAGAGATGAGTAACACCTGCGGACACACCTGTTGCATCTGGGCCCTGCGGGATGCCAGACACCTGGGCTTCTCCTGAATGGAAATTTAATGGACTTTAGAGAAATTTATTTTGCTGGCTGAGGATGTTTGGTGTAGCTGGAGGAATGGATGAGTGTACTCACCTGTTTTTTGTTGCAGGGGTCGTATCACAGCCCCTGGCCCAGCATCTTCGCTGGTCGCTACTAGGTCCACTCTCTCCCTGCTCCAAGAGCTTTATCGTACCTCTTCTTATAGCTATGTATGAATCCTGCCTCCACTACGTCACTCTTCAGATTATTCCACTTCCTAACAACTCTATGGCTGAAAAAATACTTCCTAACATCTGTGTGTGTGTGTTTTACTGCTAGTAAAAGGTTTGATTTATGAGGAGGGTAACGCCAGCCCCTTGGATGAAGAGCCCTTCACCAGTCTCAGGTACCTCGCTACCTTTCCTAGAAAGGCATTAACATAAGAACATAAGAAAGGAGGAACACTGCAGGAGGCCTGCTGGCCCATACTAGGCAGGTCCTTTACAATTCATCCCACTAACAAAACATTTGCCCAACCCAATTTTCAATGCCACCCAAGAAATAAGCTCTGATGTGCAAGTCCCTCTCAAATCCAACCCCTCCCACTCATGTACTTATCCAACCTAGATTTGAAACTACCCAAAGTCCCAGCCTCAATAACCCAACTAGGTAGACTGTTCCACTCATCAACTACCCTATTTCCAAACCAATACTTTCCTATGTCCTTTCTAAATCTAAACTTATCTAATTTAAATCCATTACTGCGGGTCCTCTCTTGGAGAGACATCCTCAAAACCTTATTAATATCCCCTTTATTAATACCTATCTTCCACTTATACACTTCGATCAGGTCTCCCCTCATTCTTCGTCTAACAAGTGAATGTAACTTAAGAGTCTTCAATCTTTCTTCATAAGGAAGATTTCTAATGCTATGTATTAATTTAGTCATCCTACGCTGAATGTTTTCTAACGAATTTATGTCCATTTTGTAATACGGAGACCAGAACTGAGCTGCATAATCTAGCTGAGGCCTTACTAATGATGTATAAAGCTGCAGTATGACCTCTGGACTTCTGTTGCTTACACTTCTTGATATAAATCCCAGTAATCTATTTGCCTTATTACGTACGCTTAGGCATTGCTGTCTTGGTTTAAGGTTGCTGCTCACCATAACCCCCAAGTCCTTTTCGCAATCTGTATGGCTAAGTTCTACATCATTTAACTTATAAGTACTAGGGTTATGGGCACTCCCAAGCTTCAGAACCTTGCATTTATCTACATTGAACTGCATCTGCCACTTTTCTGACCAAGAATAGAGTTTGTTTAAATCCTCCTGAAGTTCCATAACATCTACGTTTGAATCAATTATCCTACCTATCTTTGTGTCATCGGCGAATTTGCTCATATCACTAGTAATTCCCTCATCAAGATCATTGATATATATTATAAACAACAACGGCCCAAGACTGATCCCTGTGGAACGCCACTTGTTACAGATCCCCACTCGGATTTAACCCCATTTATGGACACTCTCTGCTTCCTGTCAGTGAGCCATGACTCGATCCACAAGAGCACTTTTCCCCCAATGCCATGAGCTGCCACTTTCTTTAACAGTCTATGGTGCGGAACTCTATCAAAAGCCTTACTAAAATCTAAGTAAATAATATCAAATTCTTTATTGTGGTCAACAGCCTCAAAAGCTTTACTGAAGAAAGTTAATAAATTAGTTAGACAAGACCGGCCTCTTGTGAATCCATGCTGAGTATCATTAATCAAGCTATGCTTATCGAGATGGCTTCTTATAATCTCAGCTATAACTGACTCTAGTAATTTGCCTACAATTGGGCGGTAATTTGATGGTAACGACTTGTGCTGCAGGATTTTTTTTATACTGCACACACTGACCACATAGACCCATTCTTTCATATGTAGGCCTACCAGCTTTCTCTCACTAGATTTGAAGGTGCTAGAATTTATGCATACTAGTACGTCATGGACACTGGTGCGTAAGCCGTACTAGTACGTCCGAAACTCTGAAAGGGTTAAGAATGAAGATTCCCAATTTCAGTTCAGAGAATCAGCAATGTGCATGTTTTCCAAAATAAGGGAGAAGCATCCAATCTATATTAGGAAATTTCTACACGGGTGGTCCTTGACTTACAATGGTTTGACATTTCAACTTTATATTATGATGGTGCAAAAGGAATCACCTTAGACAAGAAACTTAAGACAATTGCAGTAGAGTCTCCAGCAGTTACTGATCCAAGGTATTTGACTTGATGACTGTCGTGGGTCACGTTCAGTTTTCTTACTAACTCCAAATCTTCAGTTTTCATAACCCTACAAGCGCTATTTTTTTTATTTTAGGTTAGGTTAGTACGCGATAAGTCTGGCAACGAGGCGGTCGAGCGTAACCAGGAAAAGCTGAAGTATAGATGAGTGTAACCCTTGAACTAAATGGTTATAACTGACCATAACTTTTAAAGGGGTGGTGCAGTAAGCCAGCGGAAGGCCTCAGTCAGATGATCAAAAGTTCCAACGGCTGGTCATCATATGACTAAGACCCTTACCTAACCTAACCCTTGGTACGAGGATGGCTTGCGAGAGTACTTGAGGAGCGCTGTGTTGGCTACACTGGTCTTATCTCAACACATTATGCCCAGCTGGTTATGTTGATGGCACTGACTAGCTGTGTTGCTATTATCAGCACTGTAAAGTGAGAACTCGCAGCACACAGTGTAGAAATTTGATTTTTTAGCATCTTGTTGTTTTGCAGACAAAAGCTAATGTCCCTGATAGCTGACTGTTAACAAGGAACTTATGTGTGAGTAAAATGATCAGTATTTGGTGGGTTCCACCAAAAAAATTTACTTTACCACACAGACCGTCTCCCATCGAGGAAGGGTAACCCAAAATATGCAAACACATTCTCCATCATTCATTCAATAGCTATCTTGCCAGAAGTGCGCAGACAACACAATTCGCATGACCCTCCGAACTGCGACATTCCCATCCCTCCTTCAGAGTGCAGGCACCATACCCCCCGCCTCCAGGACTCCTCTCCCCAGCATCCTATCATTCTTTTCTTTAACAACCCAACCTCGTATTCAGCAACCATGGTGACATCACGCATTCCTGTCAAAAACCTACATTTACTGAAAAACAGTTCTTCTCCTGCGTACTTAACCTGAGCATAAAAGAATTTATTCTGATTATTAACCCGGAGGATTAATAACCGAGGATAATTCAAGAAAGCCAATCACCGTGACTTATTTCCATTGAGGACCTTCGATCCTCTTCTCCATGATGTGTCCTACAACAGTCGGCTAACACCCAGGTATGTGCTGACTACTAAGTGATCAGGACCAACGTGAGCATTGGAAGTGTCCAACGTTTCCGTTCGTCGCGGGTTTGAGGTCGGTCCTTCAGCTGTGAGCCGAATCACTACTAAACGAGCGACAGTTTTGAAAACACAGCATCATTAAACATGGAAACTAGTCGATGTCTGGCTCTGTGATGAACCGTTAATAATTCTTCCCCATAAAAGTTTTATATGTATACGTTACCTTAAGCTGTATATTTTGAAGCATAAACTGAGAATGTAACGCTAGACTCTAAAGTGTTATTCAAGTATAACACTTTAGGAAAGTGTGTTCTTGAGTGTTATCCGAAATGCTGTGTATTTTTGTACAATGATTCCAAAGAGTACCATTAATCTGGAGAAATATTACAATGATCACAACCCTTACTTACTTTCCTGTGGTCACCCAGGTGTGTAAGATCGACCTGGTGTTACTTTACCGTCATTAAGAAGAGTGGGAGGACACATGAGCTGCCTTATCACCTGGTCTGACCGAGGTCGGGTACCAATCTCGGGACCTGACACCCTGTCGTGTCGGGATCAATAGTCGCCTCATACTTGAGAATTTTCAGCTTATCTTCTCAGATGGCTTTTTTTTATAAGGGTTGCGTTCCACCACAATACCCATGATCTTAGTAGTGGTAGAAGAAAAAGATTTTATTTTAACACACACAGGCCGTCTTCCACCGAGGAAGGGTAACCCGATAATATGCAAACACATTCGCCATAATTCATTCAATAGCTGTCTTGCCAGAAGTGGGCAGACAACACAGTTCACATGACCCTCCGAACTGCAACATTTCCATCCCTCCTTCAGAGTGCAGGCACCATACCCCTCACCTCCAGGACTCAAGTTCGGCTAACTGGGTATCTTGAGAGACCGTACGTAGATCAGTCATACGAAATAGCAGATACCCTCTCACAGTACATATATTGTCTATGTCTGGTCAATACATACAGTACTGGAACTCAAGTCTCAATGAACGCCATTCCGCAAACACTATAGAATTTGGTAAAAGGACAGAAGTGCAACTAATGTGACATTTTATTGTGGCAACGTTTCGCTCTCCAGGAGCTTCATAAAGCCGTATGGCTTGATAAAGCTCCTGGAGAGCGAAACGTTGCCACAGTAAAATGTCACATTAGTTGCACTTGTGTCCTTTTACCTAACATATAGTCGGTAATTCTACCAACATGAATACAACTATAGGATTCCTATAATATAATAATGTAGAAAGGTACGAGTATAGCGGTGCTGCCTTTTCTTAATAATGGCGCTGAGAATTTTTTGCTTATGTTTCTATGATCTTATACGTCTGTGTCATGTCTTTCATTTTCCTATTATAAACCTACGAGGACGTTTTCAGTTTTTTCTTACGTGTAGACACAAGTAGACAGGGATACAGTAAGTGTAATATTATACACAGTATGTGTTATACACAGAATGTGTTATACACAGTTCGTGTTATACACAGTTCGTATTATGCACAGTTCGTTTTATACACAGTTCGTACTCACCTCACCTAGTTGTACTCACCTAGTTGTGGTTGCAGGGGACGAGTCATAGCTCCTGGCCCCGCCTTTTCACTGGCCGCTACTGGGTCACTCTCCCTGCACTATGAGCTTAATCATACCTGTACTGATCCTGCCTCCACTACATCGCTTCCCAGATTATTCCACTTCCTGACAACTCTGTGGCTGAAGAAATACTTCCTAACATCCCTGTGATTCATCTGAGTCATCAACTTCCAACTGTGACTCCTTGTTGCTGTGTCCCATCTCTGGAACATCCTGTCTCTGTCCACCTTGTCAATTCTTCTCAGTATTTTATATGTCGTTATCATGTCCCCCTTATCTCTCTTGTCCTCCAGTGTCGTCAGACCGATTTCCCTTAACCTCTCCTCGTAGGACATACCCCTTAGCACGGGGACTAGTCTTGTTGCAAACCTTTGCACTTTCTCTAGTTTCGTTACGTGCTTGGCTAGGTGTGGGTTCCAAACTGGTGCCGCATACTCCAATATGGGCCTAACGTACACAGTGTATAGGGTCCTGAACAACTCCTTATTAAGATGGTGGAATGCTGTTCTGAGGTTTGCTAGGCGCCCATATGCTGCAGCAGTTATTTGGCTGATGTGCGCTTCAGGTGATGTGCCTGGTGTTATACTCACCCCAAGTTCTTTTTCCTTGAGAGAGTTTTGTAGTCTCTGACCCAGCTAGACTGTACTCCGTCTGCAGTCTTCTTTGCCCTTTCCCAATTTTCATGACTTTGCACTTGGTGGGGTTGAACTCAAGGAGCCAATTGCTGGACCAGGACTGCAGCCTGTCCAGATCCCTTTGTAGCTCTGCCTGGTCTTCGTCCGATTGAATTCTTCTCATCAACTTCACATCATCTGCAAACAGGGACACTTCGGAGTCTTTTCCTTCCGTCCTGTCGTTCACAAATACCACAGTTCGTGTTATACACAGTTCGTGTTATACACAGTTCGTGTTATACACAGTTCGTGTTATACACAGTTCATGTTATACACAGCTCGTGTTATACACAGTTTGTGTTATGTACGGTTCGTGTTATACACAGTTCGTGTTATACACAGTTAGTGTTATATACAGTTCGTGTTATACACAATTCGTGTTATATACAGTTCGTATTATATACAGTTGGTGTTATACACAGTTGATGTTATACACAGTTGGTGTTATACACAGGTGGTATTATACACAGTTGGTGTTATACACAGTTGGTGTTATACACAGTTGGTGTTATACACAGGTGGTATTATACACAGTTGGTGTTATACACAGTTGGTGTTATACACAGTTGGTGTTATACAGAGGTTGTATTATACACAGTTGGTGTTATACACAGTTGGTGTTATACACAGTTGATGTTATACACAGTTGGTGTTATACACAGGTGGTATTATACACAGTTGGTGTTATACACAGTTGGTGTTATACACAGGTAGTATGATACACAGTTGGTGTTATACACAGTTGATGTTATACACAGTTGGTGTTATACACATGTGGTATTATACACAGTTGGTGTTATACACAGTTGGTGTTATACACAGTTGGTGTTATACACAGGTTGTATTATACAGAGTTGGTGTTATACACAGTTGGTGTTATACACAGTTGGTGTTATACACAGGTGGTATTATACACAGTTGGTGTTATACACAGTTGGTGTTATACACAGTTGGTGTTATACATAGTTGGTGTTATACACAGGTGGTATTATACACAGTTGGTGTTATACACAGTTGGTGTTATACACAGTTGGTGTTATACACAGGTGGTATTATACACAGTTGGTGTTATACACAGTTGGTGTTATACACAGGTGGTGTTATACACAGGTTTTATACACAGGTGGTGTTATACACAGGTGGTGTTATACACAGTTGGTGTTATACACAGTTGGTGTTATACATAGTTGGTGTTATACACAGGTTTTATACACAGGTGGTGTTATACACAGGTGGTGTTATACACAGTTGGTGTTATACACAGCTGGTGTTATACACAGTTGGTGTTATACACAGCTGTTGTTATACACAGCTGCTGTTATACACAGTTGGTGTTATACACAGTTGGTGTTATACACAGTTGGTGTTATACACAGCTGGTGTTATACACAGTTGGTGTTATACACAGTTGGTGTTATACATAGATGGCGTTATACACATTTGGTGTTATACACAGTTGGTGTTACACACAGTTGGTGTTATAAACAGGTGGTGTTATACACAGTTGGTGTTATACACAGGTGGTGTTATACACAGTTGGTGTTATACACAGTTGGTGTTATACACAGGTGGTGTTATACACAGTTGGTGTTATACACAGGTGGTGTTATACACAGTTGGTGTTATACACAGGTGGGTTATACACAGATGGTGTTTTTATACAGAGGTGGTGTTATACACAGTTGATTTTTATACACAGTTGGTTTTTATTTTACATTGGTGTTATACGCAGGTGGTGTTATACACAGTTGGTGTTATACACAGTTGGTGTTATACACAGTTGGTGTTATACACAGTTGGTGTTATACACAGTTGGTGTTATACACAGTTTGTGTTATACACAGTTGGTGTGATACACAGCTGGTGTTATACACAGGTGGTGTTATACACAGTGAGTGTTATACACAGGTGGTGTTATACACAGGTGGTGTTATACAAAGGTGGTGTTATACACAGGTGATGTTACATACAGGTGGTGTTATACACAGGTGGCGTTATACACAGATGATGTTATACACAGGTGGTGTTATACACAGTTGGTGTTATACACAGGTGGTGTTATACACAGGTGGTGTTATACACAGGTGATGTTATACACAGGTTGTGTTATACAACGTTGGCGGTATACACAGGTGGTGTTATACACAGGTGGTGTTATACACAGTTGGTGTTATACACAGGTGGTGTTATACACAGTTGGTGTTATACACAGTTGGTGTTATACACAGGTGGTGTTCTACACTGTTGGTGTTATACACAGGTGGTGTTATACACAGTTGGTGTTGTACACAGTTGGTGTTATACACGGTTGGTGTTATACACAGTTGGTGTTATACACAGGTGGTGTTATACACAGTTGGTGTTATACACAGGTGGTGTATAACAGTTGGTGTTATACACAGTTGGTTTTAAATACACAGGTGGTGTTATACACAGGTGGTGTTATACACAGTTGGTGTTATACACAGTTGGTGTTATACTCAGTTGGTGTTATACACAGGTGGTGTTATAAACAGGTGGTGTTATACACAGTTGGTGTTATACACAGGTGGTGTTATACACAGTTGGTGTTATACACAGTTGGTGTTATACACAGGTGGTGTTATACACAGTTGGTGTTATACACAGGTGGTGTTATACACAGTTGGTGTTATACACAGGTGGTGTTATACACAGATGGTGTTATACAGAGGTTGTGTTATACACAGTTGGTGTTACACACAGTTGGTGTTATACACAGTTGGTGTTATACGCAGGTGGTGTTATACACAGTTGGTGTTATACACAGGTGGTGTTATACACAGTTGGTGTTATACACAGTTGGTGTTATACACAGTTGGTGTTATACACAGTTGGTGTTATACACAGCTGGTGTTATACACAGTTGGTGTGATACACAGCTGGTGTTATACACAGGTGGTGTTATACACAGTGAGTGTTATACACAGGTGGTGTTATACACAGGTGGTGTTATACAAAGGTGATGTTATACACAGGTGTTGTTATACACAGGTGGTGTTATACACGGGGTGGCGTTTTTTACACAGATGATGTTATACACAGGTGGTGTTATACACAGTTGGTTTATCCCACAGGTGGTGTTATAACAGGTGGTGTTATACACAGTTGGTGTTATACACAGTTGGTGTTATACACAGTTGGTGTTATACACAGTTGGTGTTATACACAGGTGGTGTTATACACAGGTGGTGTTACACAAAGGTGGTGTTATACACAGGTGGTGTTATACACAGGTGGTGTTATACACAGGTGGTGTTATACACAGATGGTGTTATACACAGTTGGTGTTATACACAGGTGGTGTTATACACAGGTGGTGTTATACACAGGTGGTGTTATACACATGTGGTGTTACACAAAGGTGGTGTTAGTCACAGGTGGTGTTATACACAGGTGGTGTTATACACAGGTGGTGTTATACACAGTTGGAAGCTGAAGACACAGATGAATCACAGGGATGTTAGGAAGTATTTCTTCAGCCACAGAGTAGTCAGTAAGTGGAATAGTTTGGGAAGCGATGTAGTGGAGGCAGGATCTATACATAGCTTTAAGCAGAGGTATGATAAAGCTCACGGCTCAGGGAGAGTGACCTAGTAGCGATCAGTGAAGAGGCGGGGCCAGGAGCTCGGACTCGACCCCCGCAACCTCAACTAGGTGAGAGTACAACTAGGTGAGTACAGGTGGTGTTATACACAGGTGGTGTTATACACAGGTGGTGTTATACACAGGTGGTGTTATACACAGGTGGTGTTATACACAGCTGGTGTTATACACAGCTGGTGTTATAAACAGGTGGTGTTATGCACAGGTGGTGTTATACACAGCTGGTGTTATACACAGTTGGTGTTATACACAGTTGGTGTTATACGCAGGTGGCGTTATACACAGGTGGTGTTATACACAGGTGGTGTTATACAAAGGTGGTGTTATACACAGGTGGTGTTATTCACAGCTGGTGTTATGCACAGGTGGTGTTATACACAGATGGTGTATAACACAGTTGGTGTTATACACTGGTGGTGTTATACACAGGTGGTGTTATTCACAGGTGGTGTTATACAGAGGTGGTGTTATACACAGGTGGTGTTATACACAGCTGGTGTTATACACAGGTGGTGTTATACACAGGTGGTGTTTACACAGGTGGTGTTATTTCACAGGTGGTGTTATACACAGCTTTGGTGTTATTTCACAGCTGGTGTTATACACAGCTGGTGTTATACCACTGGTGTTATACCCCAGCTTGGGGTTTTTACACAGCTGGTGTTATACACAGGTGGTGTTATACACAGGTGGTGTTATACACAGGTGGTGTTATACACAGGTGGTGTTATACACAGGTGGTGTTATACACAGGTGGTGTTATACACAGGTGGTGTTATACACAGCTGATGCTATGCACAGGTGGTGTTTTTACACAGGTGGTGTTATACACAGGTGGTGTTATACACAGGTGGTGTTATACACAGGTGGTGTTATACACAGGTGGTGTTATACACAGGTGGTGTTATAACACAGTGGTGCTATGCACAGGTGGTTTTTATACACAGGTTTGGGGTTTACACAGGTGGGGTTATACACAGGTGGTGTTATACACAGGTGGTGTTATACACAGGTGGTGTTATACACAGCTGGTGCTATGCACAGGTGGTGTTATACACAGGTGGTGTTATACACAGGTGGTGTTATACACAGGTGGTGTTATACACAGGTGGTGTTATACACAGGTGGTGTTATACACAGGTGGTGTTATACACAGCTGGTGCTATGCACAGGTGGTGTTATACACAGGTGGTGTTATACACAGGTGGTGTTATACACAGGTGGTGTTATACACAGGTGGTGTTATACACAGGTGGTGTTATACACAGCTGGTGCTATGCACAGGTGGTGTTATACACAGGTGGTGTTATACACAGGTGGTGTTATACACAGGTGGTGTTATACACAGGTGGTGTTATACACAGGTGGTGTTATACACAGGTGGTGTTATACACAGTTGGTGTTATACACAGGTGGTGTTATACACAGGTGGTGTTATACAAGGTGGTGTTAGGGCACAGGTGGTGTTATACACAGGTGTGTTATACACAGGTGGTGTTATACACAGGTGTGTTATACACAGCTGGTTTTTTATACACAGGTGGTGTTATACACAGTGGTGTTATACACGGTGTGTTATACACAGCTGGTGTTATACACAGCTGGTGTTATACACAGGTGGTGTTATACACAGCTGGTGTTATACACAGGTGGTGTTATACACAGCTGGTGTTATACACAGCTGGTGTTATACACAGCTGGTGTTATACACAGCTGGTGTTATACACAGCTGGTGTTATACACCAGATAAAACACTGGAACTTTCATATTCCAGAACCACTTCTGTGTTTATATTACGTCATAACAAATTTATATTTTCCATCTTTCTCTCTCTTTCCCTTTTTTGTTTGGTAGTCTAATTAATGTTTTTTTTATTTAATGAGCGGAATTAATCTCTTTTGAAATGTTCAGTGAGATAAATCTCAATTTTTTTTTCTGTTGGAATTAATGTATTTTTATATATAAAATTAATTACGATAATGGATTCCCTACAGAAGTTAGTTGAGTTTGTTCCCCGAGTGATTGTTGACATCATAACTGCCTTCTTACCATATGTTTTTGGGGTAAATTAAAGACTATTATAGGCTATAATTCAAGGAATATTTTAAAGAATGGATAGTGGGTGGGAAGCTGCTGTGCTCTCTCTCTGTCTCTCTCTCTCTCTCTCTCTCTCTCTCTCTCTCTCTCTCTCGCTCTCCCTGTGAGTGATGGCAGGCAGCGCTTGTAAGCACAGTTGTCCATTAACTACGTGATACATTGTGAATATTTTTTTTTCCAAAGTGACAGTTACTGCAGAGCTGTGAGTACTGCAGCACACACACACACACACACACACACACACACACACACAGACACACACACACACACACACACACACACACACACACACACACACACACATACACACACACACACACACACACACACACACACACAACACACACACACACACACACACACACACACACACACACACACACACACACATGTATATACTTGTATTCAGTAACGTCGTTATTACAATTTTGTCTTTAATCCAGGAAGCACTATTCACTCCTCGCATTAAACAATGGTCTCTCTCTCTCGTGTTCACAAACCTTGAACCGACCTTTATGGGCGAATAATTCCGGTCTCTTTGTATTAAATAATGACGAAGAGAATGACAAAAGATGCCGTTAAACTCTGTTCATCCAACGTTAAAATACAGACGTTCTTTGATGTATGCATCATCGTACGTGTCTGTGTTGCCTCCAACACGACTCCTACAGCGTCAACATAACACAAGAATCTCGTAGTTAATTACTAACAATGTTTATCTTGTCGACAGTCTTCAGCATTATTTCTTCTATTTCTTCTTTCCTTTTTTCTTATTTTTTTACTTCCTTTTCTTTCACTTCTTTTTTTTATTTCTCTTCTTTGGCTATTTCTTCCTCCTCCTCTTCTTCTTCTTCCACCTCCTCTTCTTCTTCCTCTTCTTCTTCATCCTCCTCTTCTTCTTCTTCTTCTTCTTCTTTCTTCCTCCTCCGCTTCTTCTTCCTCTTCTTCTTCTTCCTCCTCCTCCTCTTCTTCCTCTTCTTCTCTTCCTCCTCCTCTTCTTCTTCTTCCTCCTCCTTCTTCTTCCTCTTCTTCTTCATCCTCCTCCTCTTCTTCTTCTTCCTCCTCCTCTTCTTCTTCCTCTTCTTCTTCATCCTCCTCTTCTTCTTCCTCTTCTTCTTCTTCCTCCTCCTCTTCTTCTTCCTCTTCTTCTTCTTCCTCCTCCTCTTCTTCTTCTTCCTCCTCCTCTTCTTCTTCCTCTTCTTCTTCTTCCTCCTCCTCTTCTTCTTCTTCCTCCTCCTCTTCTTCGTCTTCTGGATACAAGCAGTTTACTAAGAGGATTTAATAAGTGTGTTTTCAGATAAGTTGTGTTAGTTCCGGGTTAATTTACGTCCAGTCCTCTTCCCGGTATGAAGGCAACTTATCCGTGTTGTGTTTTGTAGTGATGATACTGGAGGTAAGACTGCAGGCTGGCTGGGTTGTGTACTGGAGGTGTGACTGCAAGTTGGCTGGGTTGTGTACTGGAGGTAAGACTGCAGGCTGGCTGGGTTGTGTACTGGAGGTGTGACTGCAGGCTGGCTGGGTTGTGTGCTGGAGGTAAGACTGCAGGCTGGCTGGGTTGTGTACTGGAGGTGTGACTGCAAGTTGGCTGGGTTGTGTACTGGAGGTAAGACTGCAGGCTGGCTGGGTTGTGTACTGGAGGTGTGACTGCAAGTTGGCTGGGTTGTGTACTGGAGGTAAGACTGCAGGCTGGCTGGGTTGTGTACTGGAGGTGTGACTGCAAGTTGGCTGGGTTGTGTACTGGAGGTAAGACTGCAGGCTGGCTGGGTTGTGTACTGGAGGTGTGACTGCAAGTTGGCTGGGTTGTGTACTGGAGGTAAGACTGCAGGATGGCTGGGTTGTGTACTGGAGGTGTGACTGCAGGCTGGCTGGGTTGTGTGCTGGAGGTAAGACTGCAGGCTGGCTGGGTTGTGTGCTGGAGGTAAGACTGTAGGCTGGCTGGGTTGTGTACTGGAGGTGTGACTGCAAGTTGGCTGGGTTGTGTACTGGAGGTAAGACTGCAGGCTGGCTGGGTTGTGTACTGGAGGTATGACTGCAAGTTGGCTGGGTTGTGTACTGGAGGTAAGACTGCAGGATGGCTGGGTTGTGTACTGGAGGTGTGACTGCAGGCTGGCTGGGTTGTGTGCTGGAGGTAAGACTGCAGGCTGGCTGGGTTGTGTGCTGGAGGTAAGACTGTAGGCTGGCTGGGTTGTGTACTGGAGGTGTGACTGCAGGCTGGCTGGGTTGTGTGCTGGAGGTAAGACTGTAGGCTGGCTGGGTTGTGTACTGGAGGTGTGACTGCAAGTTGGCTGGGTTGTGTACTGGAGGTAAGACTGCAGGCTGGCTGGGTTGTGTACTGGAGGTGTGACTGCAAGTTGGCTGGGTTGTGTACTGGAGGTAAGACTGCAGGATGGCTGGGTTGTGTACTGGAGGTGTGACTGCAGGCTGGCTGGGTTGTGTGCTGGAGGTAAGACTGCAGGCTGGCTGGGTTGTGTGCTGGAGGTAAGACTGTAGGCTGGCTGGGTTGTGTACTGGAGGTGTGACTGCAGGCTGGCTGGGTTGTGTGCTGGAGGTAAGACTGCAGGCTGGCTGGGTTGTGTGCTGGAGGTAAGACTGCAGGCTGGCTGGGTTGTGTACAGGAGATAAGACTGCAGGCTGGCTGGGTTGTGTGCTGGAGGTAAGACTGCAGGCTGGCTGGGTCGTGTACTGGAGGTGTGACTGCAGGCTGGCTGGGTTGTGTACTAGAGGTGCGTAAAACTGCAGGCTAGATGGGTTGTGTACTGGAGGAAAGACTGCAGGCTGGCTGGATTGCGTATTGGAGGTGAATAAGACTGCAAACTGGCTGAGTTGTGTACTGGAGGTAAGACTGCAGGCTGGCTGGGTCGCGCACTGGAGGTGAATAAGACTGCAGGCTGGCTGAGTTGTGTACCGGAGGTAAGACTGCAGGCTGGATGGGTCGTGTACTGGAGGTAAGACTGCAGGCTGGCTGGGTTGTGTACTGAAGGTAAGACTGCAGGCTGGCTGGGTTGTGTACAGGAGATAAGACTGCAGGCTGGCTTTGTTGTGTACTGAAGGTAAGACTGCAGGCTGGCTGGGTCGTATACTGGAAGTAAGATTGCAGGCTGGATGGGTCGTGTACTGGAGGTAAGACTGCAGGCTGGCTGGGTTGTGTACTGGAGGTAAGACTGCAGGTTGGCTGGGTCGTGTACTGGAGGTAAGACTGCAGGCCGGCTGGGTTGTGTACTGAAGGTAAGACTGCAGGCTGGCTGGGTTGTGTACTGAAGGTAAGACTGCAGGCTGGCTGGGTTGTGTACAGGAGATAAGACAGGAGGCTGGCTTTGTTGTGTACTGAAGGTAAGGCTGCAGGCTGGCTGGGTCGTATACTGGAAGTAAGATTGCAGGCTGGATGGGTAGTGTACTGGAGGTAAGACTGCAGGCTGGCTGGGTTGTGTACTGGAGGTAAGACTGCAGGTTGGCTGGGTCGTGTACTGGAGGTAAGACTGCAGGCCGGCTGGGTTGTGTACTGAAGGTAAGATTGCAGGCTGGCTGGTTCATGTACTGGAGGTAAGACTGTAGGCTGGCGGGGTTGTGTACTGGCGGTGAGTAAGACTGCAGGCTGGCTGGGTTGTGTACTGAAGGCAAGACTGTAGGCTGGCTGGTTCATGTACTGGAGGTAAGACTGTAGGCTGGCTAGGTTGTGTACTGGAGGTAAGAGTGCAACCTAGGTGTGTTGTGTACTGGAGCTAAGACTGCAGGCTGGTTGGGTTTTGTACTGGAGGTAAGACTGCAGGCTCGCTGGGTCGCGTACTGGAGATGAATAAGACTGCAGGCTGGCTGGATTTTGTACCGGAGATAAGACTGCAGGCTGGCTGGGTCGTGTACTAGAGGTAAGTCTGCAGGCTGGCTGGGTCGCGTACTGGAGATGAATAAGACTGCAGGCTGGCCGAAGTGTGTACCGGAGGTAAGACTGCAGGCTGGCTCGGTTGCGTACTGGAGATAAGACTGCAGGCTGGCTGGGTCGCACACACATACATACATACACACACACAGACACACATATACACACACATACACACACATACACACACACACAGACACACACCACACACACACACATACATACACAGACTCACAAAGACACACACAACACACACTCACACACACAGCTGACACACACAACAGACACACAACAGCAAACCACACCACGCACAACATACATACACAGACACACACGCAGACACACACACACACTCACGACACACTACACCACACACACACACACACACACACACGCAACACACACATACACACCACACATTACACACACACACATACACACACACATACACACACATACACACACACACACACACACACGCACACACACACACATACGGGGCCAGGAGCTCGGACTCGACCCCCGCAACCTCAACTAGGTGAGTACACACGCATACACACTCACACAAACACACACACACATACAGACACACACACACACACACACACACACACACACACACACAACACACAAAAGAGCTAGGACTCGACCCCTGCAACCTCAACTGGGTGAGTACACAGACACACACAACACACACACACACACACACACACACAAGCACACACAGACACACAGACACACAGACACACAGACACGGCCAGGAGCTCGGACTCGACCCCCGCAACCTCAACCTCAACTAGGTGAGTACACACAGACACACACACACACACACACACACACACACACACACACACAATGGTTATAAACATCACGGGTGAAGGAGTTTCAAAATAGTGATAGAAGGCCTATGTATGACGACTACGTCATCAGCATCTGGCAACCTGTCACCGCACCGCTGCCAGCACAAGTATTGCTCACCTATTGAGGTTGCATGTTGTCGGGTTCTGGTCTCTGCATCACTGTTAGATACTGGTCACTCACTCCTGCAAGCTATTACCAAAATTAGAGTAGAAATAGCGTAGATAATGTGAAGATAGGGTTGACGAGCGCGTGAGGAGTAAAGCGGTCTAGCGAGGGATAACGTCAGACACTTGTTGAAGATGAGACAAGCTAAATTTTACAACCTAGTTACTTTTTGCATTTTATAAGTAGAATAGATAAGTGTTAGAATTACTATTGGTAAGTTTTAGAATTACTGGTATTACTACTGCTGTGGGGGCACACACACACACACACACACAGCCCAGTGGCCTGGTGGCTAAAGCTCCCGCTTCACACACTGAGGGCCCAGGTTCAATTCCCGGCGGGTGGAAACATTTCGACACGTTTCCTTACACCTATTGTCCTGTTCACCTAGCAGCAAATAGGTACCTGGGTGTTAGTCGACTGGTGTGGGTCGCATCCTGGGGGACAAGATTAAGGACCCCAATGGAAATAAGTTAGACAGTCCTCGATGACGCACTGACTTTCTTGGGTTATCCTGGGTGGCTAACCCTTCGGGGTTAAAAATCCGAACGAAATCTTATCTTATCTTATCACAGGAACAAGTGGTCAGGCACTTGTAAAAGCTGCAGTACAAACACACACAAATACACAGGATTTCACATCTTCCTGTAAACTGACCTGATAACCCTCCCTCTAACATTCCACTATCCACTATCCTCCCATGTCTCTCTCTCCTCTCACTACTCTTATCTCTCTCTCCTCTCTCTCTAACCTATCTCTCTCTACCTCTCTCTCTACCTATCTCTCCTTACCTATTCTCTCTCTCTCTCCATCTCTCCCTCTAACATCCTCCCTCTAACATCTCTCAATCTCCATCTCTCCCCTCTAACATCTCTCCCCCTCTAACATCTCTCCTCCTCTAACATCTCTCCCCTCTCATTATCTCTCCCCTCTCCCATTTCCCATCTCTCTCTCCCCTCTCTCTCCCTCCTCTCCCCTCTCTCTCCCCCTCTCCTCTCCCTCCCCTCTCTCTCTTCCATCTCCCTGTTCTCTCCCCTTCTCCACTTCTCTCCCCCTCTCCCTCTCTTTGCCCCTCTCTTCCCTCTCTTCTGTCTCTTCTCCTCATCTCTCTCCTCTCTCTCTCTCTTCCTCTCTCTCTCCTCTCTCTCTCTTCTCTCTCTCTCTCTCTCTCTCTCTCTCTCTCTCTCTCTCTCTCCTTCTACATTTCCCTTTTTTTTTTTTTTTACACAGGGTTTGTCAAGGTTAAGGATCCCTAGCTTTATTGACAAGCTATTTACAGGTTAAGGATTCCTAACTCTATTGGCAAGCTAAGAGCTGTTACCTACATCAGCTCATTTGAAAGCATTTTTATTGTTATGAGACATACAAGTAGGGAACAGGATGAAGTTGGAGCCATCTGTGGGCCAGCATTTTCATTTGATCAACTGACTTTATCTCGTTGACATCATTATGCTGTACGAATGTTTTCCATACTCGAGTCATCCTGGGTATGTATGATCTCAGATGGAGTGATGTTCTGGAGAAGGGTACAGCCAGAGTAAAGTTACTGCTTTCTTCCCGTCTTGTGGCATAAAAGCTTGTTTCACGCTGTCCTCGAAGTGGATCCAAGTGTGGTATTTTGACAATATTGGCCTTGTACATAACAGTAAGGCCACCCACATCCCTCCTATGTTGAAGGCTCTGCTGAAATGACAGATCTATCCAGGATGGATCCAGGCGAGAGATGAGACGTCTTGCTCTGTTCTCTACTCTGTCAAGCAGACGCAGATGAAAGGGGGGCAGGCAAACCAAGAAAGTGGAGCATACTCAAGGTGTGAGCGTACTTGTGCCTCGTACAGGAGCTTGCAACCCCTACTGTCAAGCAGATGCGAGATACGGCAAAGTGCTGTAAGCTTCCTGGCTGCCTTGTTTGCAAGATTTACAACATGGTTCTTCATGGTTAGTTTGGAGTCAAATTTCACCCCAAGGATATCAACTTCTTCTCCAGGTGCCAACACCCTCCCATTCATCCTTACTACTGCACCAGCATTACCATCATGGTGCCTAGAGACGATCATCATTTGCGTTTTCTCAGGTGCAAATGTTACTTCCATCTATTTCCCCAAGCTGATATAGCTCTCAGCTGGTGATTGATGTAGCTTAGAGCAGCTGGCATTTCTTCTCTTGGATAAGTGAATGTCAGTGTACAGTCGTCTGCATATGCATGTGATTCTGGGATGAGATGAAGAAGGTCATTGAAGTAGACATTCCATAACAATGAATCCAGCACGCTTCCTTGTGGAACACTTGCCCCAATAGGATGTCTTGCTGATTCTGTTCCATTGAGAACTACACTTAGAGATCTACCATGAAGGTAATCACTGAGGAGACATAGCGTAGAGCCTGCAATTCCCAGTGCTTGAAGTTTTGCTAAGAGACCCTGGTGCCACACCCGGTCGAAAGCGCCAGCAATGTCCAGTGCTACCACATAGCTTACTTTGGATTCATCCAGTGACTGGTGCCACTTAGTGGAGAGGTTTAACAACAGATCAGCAGCAGTGTAACCTTTGCTGAAGCCATATTGACGATCACAAAGTAGTGAGTGGTAGTCAGAAAACTCTGTCATTTGTCTTGAGATTATTGTCTCAAGGATCTTACCAGTGATTGACAGGAGTGACACTGGTCTGTAGTTGCTGATTTCTGCTCTGCTCTTCTTCTTGTGAACAGGGACTACATTCGCCTCTTTCCATAGAGAGGGCCATTTACACTGTACTAGGCAGTGCTGAAAGGTGCGAGTTAGAGGTGCTGCTAGCTGGTCTGCACATCTTCTCAACAATCTTGGGCTCAACCTGTCTGGGCCCACAGCCTTTTCTTGGTCAAGCGATTTAAGAAGGAAATGCACTCTCTCCTGCCTTATTGTCACCACGGACAGTTTTGACACAGTTCTTGCAGCTAGCCAAGGAGGGTCCCTTGCTGGATCAGGAACTTGCATTTTGGTAGCAAAGTGTTCAGCAAAGAGGTCCGCCTTCTCTTGACTACTAGTAGAGGTAGTCCCATCCTGTCGATTTAGAGGTGGAATGAGTTCATCAGGCAGATAACCTTGTCTGTCCTTGACCAGGGACCACCATGTTTTGGAGCCTACCTTACCTGATGCTAGCTTTCTTTTAGTGTCCACCTCCCATTTAGCAATGGCCCACTTTTGAACGTCACCCATATGCCTACAGGCTTGTGTGTGCAAGTTCCTATTATAGGTGGTAGGATGTCTCTTATACGTTCGCCATGCTTTGTACTTAGCAGTAGCAGCCTCTCTACAACGAAAGCCAAACCAAGGCTGATCTGTAGGCTTCGTCACATATTGCCGATGAGGAATGTGTTCTTGTTGTAGATTAAGGATGTGTCCAGCAAAGGCTTTCACTTGGTTGTCAACATCCCCTTGGAGAAGAGCATTCCAATCGGTGGTGGCGAGCTCAGAGCAAAGGGCTGGCCAATTACCGCTTTCCCATAGCCAGGTTGTGCGTGTGGACTCCTCACCTCGTTCTGTTGGGATCTTAAGTGTCGTAAAAATAGCCTTGTGGTCAGACGATCCAACGTAGCCGAGGGGTTGACAAGTGACTATGCCTTCTGCCAGATCACTCACTACTGGGTCAAGGGAGGAGCCAGAGATATGAGTAGGGAAATCAACAAAGATTTTCATGTCAAACACTGCAAGAAGGTCATCAAAGTCCCTCTGTATAAGGTGCTGGTTGAGGTCACCAACAATTATAATATGTTGACAGTTGTGTTGTAGCAGAAGGGAGTCAATATTTTCCATTAGGAAGTTGATGGGGTCTGCATGTTGCCACTGAGGTCTGTACATTGCACATGCTAGTACAGAGGTACTAGTGTTTATACAGAGCTTGAAGAACATCATTTCAAGATGTGTAGGGGTGGCAACATCAATGTGCTGGACGTGAACACTTTTAGAGAAGCACACAGCAACACCTCCTCCTTGCCCTTGCCTGTCTCTTCTCATCCATGAGGTGTAGCCAGCAATTCTTGCAAAATTTTCTGGAGTCCTGTCATCCAAAAATGTTTCAACAACAGCTATCATGTCGGGACGTCGAGTGTTCACAAAACTATGTGTGGGCTCTTTCTCTCTCTCTCTCTCTCTCTCTCTCTCTCTCTCTCTCTCTCTCTCTCTCACTCTTCTCTTTTTCAAAAAAAAGAGAAAAAGAAAGGTAAGAAAAGGGAAAAAAGAAGGAAAAAATAAAAAATGGTGGGGATTCGAAGAAACCAGGGATCAGATGAGAAGGGTTCTGGTAGGGAGGAGTGGATGAGGAGCAGTAGAAAAGGATGGAACAAGAGTGGGAGAGAAAATTAGGAGAGCTTTCTGAAAAAATGGAGACAGAGCTTTCTGTGAAATTAGAAAAGAGGTTGGAGAAGAAGAAGAAGAATTGGGAGGCACAAGTCGAAACTGCAGTAGCCAGGATAAGGGTCCTAGATGAGGGAAACAGGCTGAAGCAAGTTACAGGGGCATTGACCAGAGAAGACACAGCATATGAAGCTGAGAGGCCGAACAGGAAGGAAGGAGATATGAATTATGCTAAGGTCATATCAGCCTGCCAAGAAGGGCCAAGGAGTGAAAGGGGAGAGCAGCTGGGTGCAGATGGAGAATGTGATAGGTCAAATGCAGAGGCACAACCATGCTACCAAGAGCCACTGGAAAAAAACAAGGGAGAAAATGACCACGTACAGACAAGAACCAGAGTCACAGAGGGAGAGGGAATGGGAGGAGGAAAGGGCAAAATCAGTGTTTATCCATGGGCTTCAGAAGAGAGAGGAAAGGACACACACTGAAAGACGGCAGGCAGAAAGAAAGCATATTGAGAACACCATCACAGAAATAGGTGAAGAAGACATGGACGAGATTGTAAATTTTCAGAGAATAGGGGGGTACTTGAAGGGGAGAAAACGACCAATCAAGCTGATTCTCAGGACAGAAACAGTGTGGAACAGGATCCTCCAAGAGAAACCACGGTTGAAGTACTCGGAAGAGTACAAGAGGGTGTTCCTAGACAGAGACAGAATGCAAACAGAACGACAGCAGCTGAGGGAGAAGACAAAAAAGCGAAAGGAGCTAGGAAAGGAGACAAGGACGGAACCAGCAGAGGTCAATCAGAGCAGAACAGAACAGCAAGGGCAAGCACACACAGAACCATCCTCAGAACCCCACAACCTATCACACCATGTACCAACACGTAAGGGACACTACAGGAGAGAGAGGAGAGGATGAACCAGCAAGACTGGACCTAGTATTCACCTTGAGTAGTGCAGATATTGAGGATATAACATATGAAAAACCCCTTGGGGCCAACGATCATGTGGTTTTAAGCTTTGAATACACAGTAGAGCTACAAGTGCAGGGGGAAGCAGGAAGACCGGGTGAATGAAGCCAAACTACAATAAAGGGGTCTATACGGGAATGCGGAACTTCCTGAACGGGGTTCAGTGGGACAGAGAACTGGCAGGGAAGCCAGTAAATGAGATGATGGAATATGTAACAACAATATGCAAGGAAGCTGAGGAGAGGTTTGTACCCAAGGGTAACAGGAATAATGAAAAAGCCAGGATGAGCCCATGGTTCATCCAAAGGTGCAGGGAGGCAAAAACCAAGTGTGCTAAGGAGTGGAAGAAGTACAGAAGAATAAGGAGAATAAGGAGAACAGTCGTAGAGCCAAAAATGAATATGCACAGATAAGAAGGGAGGCCCAACGACAACGTGAAAACGACATAGCAGCGAAAGCCAAATCTGACCCGAAGTTGTTATACAGCCACATCAGGAGAAAAACAACAGTCAAGGACCAGGTAATCAGGCTAAGGAAGGAAGGAGGAGAGACAAGAAACGACCGTGAAGTATGTGAGGAACTCAACAAGAGATTCAAAGAAGTGTTCACAGAGGAAACAGAAGGGGCTCCATAAAGACAGAGAAATGAGGCACACCACCAAGTGCTGGACACAGTACACACAACCGAGGAAGAAGTGAAGAGGCTTCTGAGTGAGCTAGATACCTCAAAGGCAATGGGGCCAGATAACGTCTCTCCATGGGTCCTGAGAAAGGGAGCAGAGGCGCTATGTGTACCCCTAACAAAAATATTCAATACATCTATCGAAACAGGGAGATTGCCTGACGCATAGAAGACAGCAAATGTAGTCCCATTTTTTTAAAAAAGAAAACAGACATGAAGCACTAAACTACAGACCAGTGTCACTGACATGTATAGTATGCAAAGTCATGGAGAAGATTGTTAGGAGAAGAGTGGTGGAACACCTAGAAATGAATGATCTCATCAACAGCAGCCAACATGGTTTCAGGGACGGGAAATCCTGTGTCTGTCACAGATCTACTGGAGTTCTATGACATGGTGACAGCAGTAAGGCAAGAGAGAGAGAGGGGTGGGTAGATTGCATTGTCTTGGACTGTAAGAAGGCGTTTGACACAGTTCCACACAAAAGATTAGTGCAAAAACTGGAGGACCAAGCAGGGATAACAATGGGTCAGGGAATACTTGTCAGGAAGACAGCAGCGAGTCATGGTACGTGGCGAGGTGTCAGAGTGGGCGCCTGTGACCAGCGAGGTCCCACAGGGGTTATTCCTAGAACCAGTCCTGTTTCTGGTATTTGTGAACATGACGGAAGGGATAGATTCCGAAGTGTCCCTGTTTGCAGATGACATGACGTTGATAGAAGAATTCATTCGATCGAAGACCAGGCAGAACTACAAAGGGATCTGGACAGGCTGCAGACCTGGTCCAGCAATTGGCTCCTGGAGTTCAACCCCACCAAGTGCAAAGTCATGAAGATTGGGGAAGGGCTAAGAAAACCGAAGACAGAGTACAGTCTAGGGGGCCAGAGACTACAAACCTCACTCAAGGAAAAAGATCTTGGGGTGAGTATAACACCAGGCACATCTCCTGAGGCACATATCAACCAAATAACTGCTGCAGCATATGGGCGCCTGGCAAACCTCAAAACAGCATTCCGACATCTTAATAAGGAATCGTTCAGGACCCTGTACGCCGTGCACGTTAGGCCCATATTGGAGTATGCGGCACCAGTTTGGAACCCACACCTAGCCAAGCATGTAAAGAAACTAGAGAAAGTGCAAAGGTTTGCAACAAGACTAGTCCCAGAGCTAAGGGGTATGTCCTACGAGGAGAGGTTAAGGGAAATCGACCTGACGACACTGGAGGACAGGAGAGATAGGGGGGACATGATAACGACATACAAAATACTGAGAGGAATTGACAAGGTGGACAAAGACAGGATGTTCCCGAGACTGGACACAGCAACAAGGGGATACAGTTGGAAGCTGAAGACAGATGAATCACAGGGATGTTAGGAAATATTTCTTCAGCCACAGAGTAGTCAGTAAGTTGAATAGTTTGAGAAGCGATGTAGTGGAGGCAGGATCCATACATAACTTTAAGCACAGGTATGATAAAGCTCACGGCTCAGGGAGAGTGACCTAGTAGCGACCAGTGAAGAGGCGGAGCCAAGAGCTAGGACTCGAGCCCTGCAACCTCAACTAGGTGAGTACAACAAGGTGAGTACACACACACATACGCACACACCTACGCACACACTGACACACACACCAGCGTCTCTACTTAGATACAAAAGAAAATCGTGTTTTTTTCTTCTGTTACATGTGGGTTATTCGTTTATATGTTTATATATATATATATATATATATATATATATATATATATATATATATATATATATATATATATATATATATATATATATATATATATATATATATATTATTACGATAAACTTTATAAACCATATTGTTATTATAATCAAACAAAAGGGTTAAGCCACAAGTTATGAACGATAGACGTTGTTAGTCTAGTGGAGTTTTTATGGAGAATTATTCTCCAGTTATATCGTAATAAGGTTATAAGGAGATCGAAAAATTTTGTGTAAAATGTATCTGATATGAAGTAGATATTTTGTTGTACCTTTTTCTTAATTATATATAAAGTCTTTATATACCACTTATAAATTAAGAAGACCTTCATTCTTAGCTGATTGAACCTTTAATGTTCAGTTGAACAAGAAGTTACATCATACAATATTTTCTAAGGAGGTTAAGCTGTTGACTTAGAAAACTTGAAGTCTCTACTCACGAGAACTTCTGTATAATGAAAATCCCACAATTTATGGTGATTTAAGCGAATAAAACTCTAGACCAAATGTTTCACTGTTTAGGTTAAATGGAGTAAGTCGTGGAGACCTCTATACCGAGGGAGGTGCTCTACTGCCTGCTCTACTGCCTGCTCTACTGCCTGCTCTACTGCCTGCTCTACTGCCTGCTCTACTGCCTGCTCTACTCTACTCACCTCTGACGTAAGCTGCGTCAGGAGAGTAGTAACCAGAGGTAAGGTCATAAACGGTTGTTATCACTGATAAATAATGCATCAGCGCAAAATACATATATATACATAAAATGAAAAATGAATATTTAATGAAAATGAATATTTAATATTATAAACCTGATTTCCGTCGATTTAGCTAATAACGACGATAATGGCAATGTAATATTAGAAGGATGAACAAAACTGTAAGATATTTAGAGAAATAGCATGTCAGCGCAACATATATATATATATATATATATATATATATATATATATATATATATATATATATATATATATATAAACACTGATCTCTGGCTGAAGGAGACTCGAACCTACGAACCTTAGGACAAGGTACGCAGTGCTTTACCAATCTACCCACACTGGACCAATACCTTGGCGTGTAGCATCCGCTACACGTTTGATCCAAGGCAGCCAGCTTTCAGGGAGAAGGCTTACAGCTTTTCATCATCTCCTTCAGCCAGAGATCAGTGTTTGTGTATATTTCGCATGCTCTCGCGAATTCCTTGCATATATATATATATATATATATATATATATATATATATATATATATATATATATATATATATATATATATATATATATATATATATGTATGTATGTATCTTTGTATATATGTATATAAGTATGGGTGTATGTGTGTATATTTCAATTATGGTTTACTTACTACAGTCTGAGTCTCGACCTTCGTGCTTAGTCACCTTCACCTGCATCACAGACCTTGACTAGCTGCTTGCGTCATCGAACTTCTCTAACATATTGCGTCAGCGATCTTCTCTAAGCTCTTAGGTCAGCGATCTTCTCTAAGCTCTTAGGTCGGCGATCTTCTCTAAGCTCTTAGGTCAGCGATCTTCTCTAAGCTCTTAGGTCGGCGATCTTCTCTAAGCTCTTAGGTCGGCGATCTTCTCTAAGCTCTTAGGTCAGCGATCTTCTCTAAGCTCTTAGGTCAGCGATCTTCTCTAAGCTCTTAGGTCAGCGATCTTCTCTAAGCTCTTAGGTCAGCGATCTTCTCTAAGCTCTTAGGTCGGCGATCTTCTCTAAGCTCTTAGGTCAGCGATCTTCTCTAAGCTCTTAGGTTAGCGATCTTCTCTAACCTCTTAGGTCAGCGATCTTCTCTAAGCTCTTAGATCAGCGATCTTCTCTAACCTCTTAGGTCAGCGATCTTCTCTAAGCTCTTAGGTCAGCGATTTTCTCTAACCTCTTAGGTCAGCGATCTTCTCTAAGCTCTTAGGTCAGCGATCTTCTCTAACCTCTTACGTCAGCGATCTTCTCTAAGCTCTTTCGTCAGTGATCTTCTCTAAGCTCTTGCGTCAGCGATCTTCTCTAAGCTCTTGCATCAGCGATCTTCTCTAACCTCTTGCGTCAGCGATCTTCTCCAACCTCTTACATCAGCGCTCTACTCTAACCTCTTACATCAGCGATCTTCTCAAACCTCTTGCGACAGCGATCTTGTCTAAGCTCTTGCGTCAGCGATCTTCTCCAACCTCTTACATCAGCGATCTTCTCTAAGCTCTTGCTTCAGCGATCTTCTCTACGCTCTTACGTCAGCCATCTTTAACCTCTTGCGTCAGTGTCATAAGACAGATTGTCTGATAAGGTGACAATACAGAGCTGTCTTCATCCTAGTGTTCTTCTTTCTGGTGTTCATATTCCTTGTGTTCGTATTTCTGGTGTTCACCTTCCTTCTGTTCATCATCCTGGTGTTCATCTTCCTGGTGTTCGTCTTCCTGGTATTCGTCTTCCTTCTGTTCGTTTTCATGGTGTTCATCTTCCTGGTTTTCATCTTCCTTGTGTTCATCTTCCTGGTGTTTATCTTCCTGTTGTTCATCTTCCTTCTGTTCATCATCCTGGTGTTCATCTTCCTGGTGTTTGTCTTCCTGGTGTTCGTCATCCTGGAGTTCAACTTACTTGTGTTCATCTTCCTGGTGTTCATCTTCCTGGTTTTTGTCTTCCTGGTGCTCATCTACCTTGTGTTCATCATCCTGGTGTTCATCTTCCTGTTGTTCATTTCCTGGTGTTAGTCTTCTGGTGTTCATCTTCCTGGTGTTCATCTTCCTGGTGTTCATCTTCCTGGTGTTAGTCTTCCTGGTGTTCATCTTTCTGGTGTTCGTCTTACTGGTGTTCATCTTCTTGGTGTTAATCTTCCTGGTGTTAGTCTTCCTGGTGTCAATCTTACTGATGTTAGTCTTCCTGGTGTTCATCTTCCTGGTGTTCATATTTCTGGTGTTCATCTTCCTGGTGTTCATGTTCCTGATGTTCATATTCCTGGTGTTCATCATCCTGGTGTTATCTACCTGGTGTTCGTCTTCCTGGTGTTCATCTTCCTGGTGATCATCTTCCTGGTGTTCATCTTCCTGGTGTTCATCTTCCTGTTGTTCATCTTCCTGGTGTTAGTCTTCCTGGTGTTAGTCTTCCTGGTGTTCATCTTCCTGTTTTTCATCTTCCTGGTGTTCATCTTCCCTTTGTTCATATTTCTGGTGTTCATTTTCCTGGTGTTCATGCTCCTGATGTTCATCTTCCTGGTGTTCATCATCCTGGTGTTATCTTCCTGGTGCTCGACTTCCTGGTGTTCATCTTCCTGGTGATCATCTTCCTTGTGTTCATCTTCCTGGTGTTCATCTTCCTGGTGCACATCTTCCTGGTGATCATCTTCCTTGTGTTCATCTTCCTGGTGTTCATCTTCCTGTTTTTCATCTTCCTTGTGTTAGTCTTCCTGGTGTTAGTCTTCCTTGTGTTAGTCTTCCTGGTGTTAGTTTTCCTGGTGTTAGTCTTCCTGGTGTTAGTCTTCCTGGTGTTCATCTTCCTGGTGTTCATCTTCCTGGTGTTAGTCTTCCTGGTGCTCACCTTTCTGGTGTGAGTCTTCCTGGTGATCATCTTTCTGGTGTTCATATTTCTGGTGTTCATCTTCCAGGTGTTTATATTCTTGATGTTCATCTTGCTGGTGTTCATCTTCCTGGCGTTCATCTTCATTGTGTTCATCATCCTGGTGTTCGTCTTCCTGGTATTCGTCTCCCTGGTGTTCGTTTTCATGTTGTTCGACTTCCTGGTGTTCATCTTCCTGGTGCTCAGCTTCCTGCTTTTCATCTTCCTGGTGTTCATCTTTCTGGTGTTAGTCTTCCTGGTGTTCATCTTCCTGGTGTTCATCTATTTTTTGTTAATCTTCCTGGTGCTCATCTTCCTGGTGTTCGTCTTCCTGGTGTTCGTCTTCCTAGTGTTCATCTTCCTTGTGCTCTCTTCCTGGTGTTCATTTTCTTGGTGTTCATCTTCCTGGTGTTCATCTTACTGTGTTCATCTTCCTGGTGTTTATCTTCCTAGTGTTCATCTTAATGGTGTTCGTCTTCCTGGTGTTCGTCTTCCTGGTGTTCATCCTTCTTGTGTTCTCTTCCTTGTGTTCATCTTCTGGTGTTCATCTTCCTAGTGCTCATGTTCCTGGGTTGGTCTTCTGGTGTTCCCTCGCTGTGTTCATCTTCCTTGTGTTCATCTTCCTGGTGTTCTTGTTCCTGGTGTTCGTCTTACTGGTTTTCATCTTCCTGGTGTTCATCTTCTGGTGTTCGTCTTCCTGGTGCTTCATCTTCCTGTGTTCATCTTCCTGGTTGTTCATCTTCCTGGTGTTCATCTTCCTGGTGTTCATCCTTCTGGTGTTCATCTTCCTTGTGTTCATCTTCCTGGTGTTTATCTTCCTTGTATTTGTATCCTGGTGTTCTTCTGATGTTGGTTTTCCTGATTTTCGTCTTCTTGGTGTTTATCATCCTGGTGTTCATCTTCCTGGTGTTCAGCTTCCTGGTGTTCAGCTTCCTGGTGTTCATCTTCCTGATGTTCATCTTCCTGGTGTTCATCTTCCTTGTTGTCATCTTCCTGATGTTCATCTTCCTTGTGTTCATTTTCCTGGTGTTCATCTTCCTGGTGTTCATCTTCCTGGTCTTCATCTTAATGGTGTTCATCTTCCTGGTGTTCGTCTTCCTCGTGTTCATCCTCCTTGTGTTCATCTTCCTTGTGTTCATCTTCCTGGTGTTCATCTTCCTAGTGCTCATGTTCCTGGCGTTGGTCTTCCTGGTGTTCCCCTCGCTTGTGTTCATCTTCCTTGTGTTCATCTTCCTGGTGTTCTTGTTCCTGGTGTTCGTCTTACTGGTTTTCATCTTCCTGGTGTTCATCTTCCTGGTGTTCGTCTTCCTGGTGCTCATCTTCCTGATGTTCATCTTCCTGGTGTTCATCTTCCTGGTGTTCATCTTCCTGGTGTTCATCCTTCTGGTGTTCATCTTCCTTGTGTTCATCTTCCTGGTGTTTATCTTCCTTGTATTTGTATTCCTGGTGTTCTTCCTGATGTGCGTTTTCCTGATTTTCGTCTTCTTGGTGTTTATCATCCTGGTGTTCATCTTCCTGGTGTTCAGCTTCCTGGTGTTCAGCTTCCTGGTGTTCATCTTCCTGATGTTCATCTTCCTGGTGTTCATCTTCCTTGTTGTCATCTTCCTGATGTTCATCTTCCTTGTGTTCATTTTCCTGGTGTTCATCTTCCTGGTGTTCATCTTCCTGGTCTTCATCTTAATGGTGTTCATCTTCCTGGTGTTCGTCTTCCTCGTGTTCATCCTCCTTGTGTTCATCTTCCTTGTGTTCATCTTCCTGGTGTTCATCTTCCTAGTGTTCATGTTCCTGGCGTTGGTCTTCCTGGTGTTTCACTCGCTTGTGTTCATCTTCCTTGTGTTCATCTTTCTGGTGTTCAATTTCCTGGTGTTCGTCTTCCTGGTTTTCATCTTCCTGGTGTTCAATTTCCTGGTGTTTGTCTTCCTGGTGCTCATCTTCATGGTGTTCATCTTCCTGGTGTTCATTTTCCTGGTGTTCATCTTCCTGGTGTTCTTCCTCCTGGTGTTCATCTTCCTTGTGTTTGTATTCCTGGTGTTCTTCTTCCTGATGTTCGTTTTCCTGATTTTCGTCTTCTTGGTGTTTATCTTCCTGGTGTTCATCTTCCTGGTGTTTATCATCCTGGTGTTCATCTTCCTGGTGTTCATCTTCCCGATGTTCATCTTCCTGGTGTTCATCTTCCTTGTTGTCATCTTCCTGATGTTCATCTTCCTTGTGTTCATCTTCCTGGTGTTCATCTTCCTGATGTTCATCTTCCTTGTGTTCATCTTCCTGGTGTTCATTTTCATGGTGTTTATCTTCCTGGTGTTCATCTTCCCGGTGTTCATCTTTCTGGTGTTCGTTTTCCTTGTGTTCATCTTCCTGCTGTTCGTCTTCCAGGTGTTCATCTTCCTGGTGCTCTCTTCCTGGTGTTCATCTTCATGGTGTTCGTCTTCCTGGTGTTCATCCTTCTTGTGTTCGCCTTGTGTTCATCTTCCTGGTGTTCATCTTCCTAGTGTTCATCTTCCTGGCGTTGGTCTTCCTGGTGTTCATATCGCTTGTGTTCATCTTCCTGGTGTTCGTGTTCCTGGTGTTCTTCTTCCTTGTTTTCATCTTCCTGTTGTTCATCTTCCTGGTGTTCATCTTCTGGTGTTCGCCTTCCTGGTGTTCATCTTCCTGTTGTTCATCTTCCTGTTGTTTCATCTACCTGTGCTCATCTTCCCGGTGTCCATCTTCCTTGTGCTCATCTTCCTGGTGTTCATTGTCCTTGTGTTCATCTTCCTGGTGTTCATCTTCCTGGTGTTCATTTTCCTTGTGTTCATCTTCCTAGTGTTCTTATTCCTGGTGTTCGTCGTCCTGGTATTCGTCTTTTTGGCGTTCATCTTACTGGAGTTCATCTTCCTGGTGTTCATCTTCCTAATGTTCATCCTCCTTGTGTTCATCTTCCTTGTGTTCATTTTTCTGGTGTTCATCTTCCTAGTGTTCATGTTTCTGGCGTTGGTCTTCCTGGTGTTCCTCACGCTTGTGTTCATCTTCCTTGTGTTCATCTTCCTGGTGTCCTTGTTCCTGGTGTTCGTCTTCCTGGTGTTCATCTTCCTGGTGTTCATCTTTCTGGTGTTCGTCTTCCTGGTGTTCATCTTCCTGGTGTTCATCTTCCTGGTGTTCATCTTCCTGGTGTTCATCTTCCTGGTGTTCATCCTCCTGGTGTTCATCCTCCTGGTGTTCATCTTCCTTGTGTTTATCTTCCTGGTGTTCATCTTCCTGGTGTTCATTTTCCTGGTGTTCATTTTCCTGGTGTTCATCTTCCTTGTTGTCATCTTCCTGATGTTCGTCTTTTTGGCGTTCATCTTCTTGGTGTTCATCTTCCTGTTGTTCATCTTCCTGGTGTTCTTCTTCCTGGTGTTCATCCTCCTAGTGTTCATCTTCCTGGTGTTCATGTTCCTTGTGTTTGTATTCCTGGTGTTCTTCTTCCTGATGTTCGTTTTCCTGATTTTCGTCTTCTTGGTGTTTATCTTCCTGGTGTTCATGTTCCTGGTGTTCAGCTTCCTGGTGTTGAGCTTCCTGGTGTTCATCTTCCTGATGTTCATCTTCCTGATGTTCATCTTCCTTGTTGTCATCTTCCTGATTTTCATCTTCCTTGTGTTCATCTTCCTGGTGTTCATCTTCCTGATGTTCATCTTCCTGGTGTTCATCTTCCTGGAGTTCGTCTTCCTGGTGTTCAAGTTCCTTGTGTTCGTCTTTCTGGTGTTCATCTTCCTGGTGTTCCTCTTCCTTTTGTTCGTTTTCCTGGTGTTCGTTTTCCTGGTGTTTAACTTCCTGGTGTTTATCTTCCTTGTGTTCATCTTCCTGGTGTTCGTTTTCCTGGTGTTCATCTTCCTTGTGTTCGTCTTCCTTTTGTTCATTTTCCTGGTGTCCATCTTCCTTGTATTCGTCTTCCTGGTGTTCATCTTCCTGGTGTTCATCTTCCTGGTGTTCATCTTCTTGGTGTTCATCTTCCTGGTGTTCGTCTTCCTTTTGTTCATCTTCCTGTTGGTTCATCTTCTGGTGCTCATCTTGCCGGTGTTCATCTTCTTTGTGCTCATCTTCCTGGTGTTCGTTTTCCTGGTGTTCATCTTCCTGGTGCTCATCTTCCTGGTGTTTATCTTCCTTTTGTTCATCTTCCTGTTGTTCATCTTCTGGTGCCATCTGCGGTGTTCATCTCTTTGTGCTCATCTCCTGGTGTTCGTTTTCCTGGTGTTCATCTTCCTGGTGCTCATTTTCCTGGTGTTCGTCTTCCTGCTGTTCATTTTCCTGGTGTTCATCTTCCTGGTGTTCATTTTCCTGGTGTTCATCTTCCTAGTGTTCGTCTTCCTGGTGTTTGTCTTCCTGGTGTTCGTCTTTTTGGCGTTCATCTTCCTGGTGTTCATCTTCCTGGTGTTCATCTTCCTGGTGTTCATCTTAATGGCGTTCATCTTCCTGGTGTTCGTCTTCCTGGTGTTCATCCTCCTTGTGTTCATCCTCCTTGTGTTCATCTTCCTGGTGTTCATCTTCCTAGTGTTCATGTTCCTGGCGTTGGTCTTTGTGGTGTTCCTCTCGCTTGTGTTCATCTTCCTTGTGTTTGAATTCCTGGTGTTCGTCTTGGTTGTGTTCATCTTCCTGGTGTTTATCTTCCTTGTGTTCATCTTCCTTGTGTTCATCTTCCTTGTGTTCATCTTCCTGGTGTTCGTCTTGGTTGTGTTCATCTTCCTTGTGTTCGTCTTCCTTTTGTTCATTTTCCTGGTGCTCATCTTCCTTGTATTCGTCTTCCTGGTGTTCATCTTCCTGGTGTTCATCTTCCTGGTGTTCATCTTCTTGGTGTTCATCTTCCTGGTGTTCGTCTTCCTGGTGTTCATCTTCCTGGTGTTTATCTTCCTGTTGTTCATCTTCCTGTTGTTCATCTTCCTGGTGCTCATCTTCCCGGTGTTCATCTTCTTTGTGCTCATCTTCCTGGTGTTCGTTTTCCTGGTGTTCATCTTCCTGGTGCTCATCTTCCTGGTGTTCGTCTTCCTGCTGTTCATTTTCCTGGTGTTCATCCTCCTGGTGTTCATTTCCTGGTGGTCATCTTCTAGTGTTCGTCTTCCTGGTGTTTGTCTTCCTGGTTTCGTTTTTTGGCGTTCATCTTCCTGGTGTTCATTCTTTCCTGGTGTTCATCATTCCTGGTGTTCATCTTAATGGTGTTTTCTTCCTGGTGTTCGACTTCCTGGTGTTCATCTCCTTGTGTTCATCTCCTTGTGTTCATCTTCCTGGTGTTCATCTTCCTAGTGCTATGTTCCTGGCGTTGGTCTTTGTGGTGTTCCTCTCGTTGTGTTCATCTTCCTTGTGTTTATCTTCCTGGTGTTCTTGTTCTGGTGTTCGTTCTTCCTGGTCTTTTCATCTTCTTGGTGTTCATCTTCCTGGTGTTCGTCTTCCTGGTGTTCATTTCCTGGTGTTCATCTTCCTGGTGTTCGTGTTCCTGGTTTTCTCTTCTTGGTGTCATCTTGCTGGTGTTCGTCTTCCTGGTGTTCATCTTCCTGTGTTTCATCTTCCTGGTGTTCGGTCTTCCTGGTGTTCATCTTCTTGTGTTCATCTCCTGGTGTTCGATCTTCCTGGTGTTCATCTTCCTGGTGTTCATCTTCCTTGTGTTCATCTTCCTGGTGTTCTTCTTCCTTGTGTTTGTATTCCTGGTGTTTTTCTTCCTGATGTTCGTTTTCTGATTTTCGTTCTTCTTGGTGTTTATCTTCTGGTGTTCATCTTCTGGTGTTCAGCTTCCTGGTGTTCAGCTTCCCTTTTGTCATTTTCCTGTTGTTCATCTTCCTTGTGTTCATCTTCCTGCTGTTCATGTTTCTGGTGTTCATTTTCCTTGTTTCTCTTTCCTTGTTGTCATCTTCCTGATGTTCGTCTTTTGGCGTTCATCTTCCTGGTGTTCATCTTCCTGGTGTTCATCTTCCTGGTGTTCATCTTCCTGGTGTTCATCTTTATGGTGTTCATCTTCCTGGTGTTCTTCTTCCTTGTGTTCATCTCCTTGTGTTCATCTTTCCTGGTGTTCATCTTCCTTGTGTTTGTATTCCTGGTGTTCTTCCTGATGTTCGTTTTCCTGAGTTTTTCGGTCTTCTTAGTGTTTATCTTCCTGGTGTTCATCTTCTGGTGTTCATCTTCCTGGTGTTCATCTTCCTGGTGGTTCATCTTCCTGGTGTTCAGCTTCCTGGTTGTTTCAGCTTCCTGGTGTTCATCTTCCTGATGTTCATCTTCCTTGTTGTCATCTTCCTGATGTTCATCTTCCTTGTGTTCATCTTCCTGGTGTTCATCTTCCTGATGTTCATCTTTCTAGTGTTCATCTTCCTGGTGTTCATTTTCCTGGTGTTTATTTTCCTGGTGTTCATCTTCCTTGTATTCGTCTTTCTGGTGTTCATCTTCCTTGTGTTCATCTTCCTTGTGTTCGTCTTCCTGGTGTTCATCTTCCTTGTGTTCATCTTCCTTGTGTTCGTCTTCCTGTTCTTCGTCTTCCTGGTTTTCATCTTCCTGGTGTTCATCTTCCTGGTGTTCGTCTTCCTAGTGTTCATCTTCCTGGTGTTCATCTTCCTTGTGTTCATCTTCCTTGAGTTCATCTTCCTAGTGCTCATCCTCCTTGTGTTCATCTTCCTTGTGTTCATCTTCCTGGTGTTCATCTTCCTAGTGTTTGTATTCCTGGTGTTCTTCTTTCTGATGTTCGTTTTCCTGATTTTCGTCTTCTTGGTGTTCATCTTCCTGGTGTTCATCTTCCTGGTGTTCAGCTTCCTGGTGTTCATCTTCTTGGTGTTCATATTCCTGGTGTTTATCTTCCTGGTGTTCATCTTCCTGGTGTTCATCTTTCTGGTGTTCATCTTCCTTGTGTTCATCTTCCTGGTGTTCATCTTCCTGCTGTTCATCTTCCTGGAGTTCGTCTTCCTGGTTTTCATCTTCCTGCTGTTCGTTTTCCTGGTGTTCATCTTCCTTGTGTTCCTCTTCCTTTTGTTAATCTTCCTGCTGTTCGTTTTCCTGGTGTTTATCTTCCTGGTGTTCATCTTCTTTGTGTTCATCTTCCTGGTGTTCGTCTTCGTGGTGTTCACCTTCCTTGTGTTCATCTTCCTTTTGTTCATTTTCCTGGTGTTCATCTTCTTTGTATTCGTCTTCCTGGTGTTCATCTTCCTGGTGTTCATCTTCCTTGTGTTCATCTTCCTGGTGTTCATCTTCCTGGTGTTCGTCTTCCTTGTGTTAATTTTCGTGGTGTTCCTCTTCCTTTTGTTCATCTTCCTGGTGTTCGTTTCCGGGTTTGTTTATCTTCCCTGGTGTTCATTTTCCTTGTGTTCATCTTCCGGGTTTTCGTTTTTCCTGGTTTTCATCTTCCTTGTGTTCATCTTCCTTTTGCCTTTTCCTGGTGTTCATCTTCCGGGTTTGTCTTCTGTGTTCTTTTCCTGGTGTTATCTTCCTGTGTTTATCTTCCTGGTTTTGTTTCCGGGTGTTCATTTCCTGGTGTTATTTTCCTGGTGTTTTTTCCCTGGTGTTAAATTTCCTGGTGTTCATTTTCCTGGTGTTCGTCTTCCGGTGTTCTTCGGGCCTTCGCGGGAAGGTGAGTTGTGGACATTTAAAGTGTTCTTCAATTTATCTTAAGGTGCTCCATCACTCCACTCCTCGCTGCCGGCGTCTGCAAGATTGCTTTTTCCCTATGAAAGTTTGTAGCGCAGGGGTAGCTCTTTCCGTAACAACCCCAAATGCCCCCGGGGATCGAATTTTTGGCCAGGTGGAGGTACAGGAAGTCTCCAAACAAATATTGTTCTTGTTCCCAAACAGTAAGTGAAAAATCATAAAATCGTAATGGCACGATTGTAAACAAACCAGGCACGGGTGAGAATTAATTAACGGCATGTGAGTTGTAAAATTCCAGGCTAGCGCTTTAAGTCACTGCGCCAGCGGGCTACTTTAAAGTTTCAATCCTACCCGTTCCCGGGTTTTTTAGTAAGCAATAAATGGGGGGCAGGTCGATTTATGGTTGAATGTTTGGAGAGGACTAACACCTCATCCCCCTTTTACCTTCGGGAAATAGATGCTTGGGACACCCAAAAGGTTAGGGGGTTGTTCTTGGGGAAGGAATGTAAAGGGGCCCCCAGTGGAAGAAAGCCACTTTACTTTCTTTAGGGTTATTTTGGTTTATTAAATCTCTTGGCCAATTAAAATTTTTTACGCTTTTTGCCTTATTTTCACTAAGCATAAAGACACAATTTGCTGCTTCGAAGTGTGTTGAACTTGCTAGGTAGGGGGGGGCCACAGGAGGGTATCAGGGGACGTTCCCGAGGAAGTGAAGAAGAAGGGTCAGGGGAATATGACGTAAAATAGAACGTGTGTGAGGCAGACGACCTTTTTACTGTCCATGAGTGCCGGGGCCGGGGGAAAAGAGTTATGGGGGGCCAGTAAAGATGAGCTAAAATTTGTTAAGAAGGAGAAGTTATTTAAATTTGGCTTTTCCTGTATTGTCCAGGCCCGGGTCTTGCCCATTGGAGCCCGGGGCAAGAGGGGTGAGGGTGGGGTTTAAGGGGGTTAAAGGACGTTTGGGGAGGGGGAGTTTCCGGGGGTTTTCCCTGGAGAGAGTTCCGGGGGGTCAACCCCCCCGGGGCCCCGGTCTGTGACCAGGCCCCCTGGGGATCGGGCCTGATCACCAGGCTGTTGCTGTGGTGCAGAAAACCAACGCCCGAGCCACACCCGGTGATCCGGAACTGACTTTAGGTGCTTGTCCAGTGCCCTTGAAAACCCCCAGGGGTCTGTTGGTAACCCCCCCTAGGGGGGGGAAAAGTAGTAAAGGAAGGGGGGGGGTTGGGGTGAGGGAGAGTTTAAAGGCGGTTTTGTGGGAGGGAAGCCGGTTATGAGTTTGTAAGCGGAAAGACTATCCCAAGCGAGGATATTGTTTTTGGACGTGTTTTTGATCAAAATACCCAGGGCCCCCATCTCGCTATCAACATTAGGAAAAAGGGTTTGGGGAAAGGAAAAAAATTATAAATGAAATAGAGAGTGGACAGATTGAGAGTTTAAGAGTAAACGAGAAGTTTGTGCAGCGTGAAGAAGTTGAAGATTTTTTCCCAAAAGGGCCCGTATACCAAAAATGTGAAGAAATCACTATTACAGTAAAAGCTTCCATTGGGACAATGTTTTCACCCAAAACATTACACAGACAAAAAAAGTCTCATAAAAGTTTCTCCTAAAACATTGTCTTTCTTAAAAACTTAATATAAATACCGAAGACAGCTTACAGTGTGGCTTATTTTCAATAGGTTACAAAGGGTTGACGCTAAAGAGTCACAACCTCCGGGTACCTATTCCTATAGGTGACAGAGAAAATGGCTTTTCATTCAGGAAATGACCGGGGGCTTTTTGGGTTTCGAGCGAATTCGCTGCCCGTATACTCCACTAGAGGTTTAAAAAATAACTGAAAGAGTGACAGAAGTGTGCAAAGTATGTACTGTTTTTTGCTTCCTTTTTGGGACCACAACCACATCACCCCACCACATCCACCCTTGTGTCACCCTCGGCTAAATCATCCCCCCACCCCACCCATCTCACCACCCCCACCCCACCCCCACATCACCCCCCCACCACCACCCATCCCCCCTCACCCCCCACCCCCACCACCCCACCCCCACCCCCCCACCACCACCACCACACCCCCCACCCCCCCCCCACCCCCCACACCCCCCCCATCCCTCACCACCATCCCACCACCACCACCCCCACCACCACCATCACCCCCACACCACCACCACCCCCCACCACCACCACCACCACACCACCACCACCACCACCACACCACCACCATCACCCCACCACACCACCCACCACCACCACCACCCCACCCCCACCACCACACCCCCCCACCACCCCCCCACACCCCCCCCACCACCCCCATCACCACCATCACCACCCCACCACCACCACACCCCCCCCCCCCACCCCAAATACCCCACACCACCCCCACACCACTACCACCACCACCACACCACCCCACACCCCCACCACACCCCCACCACCCCACCTCACCACCACCACCACACCACCATCACCACCCCCACACCACCACCACCCTACCACACCACACCACACCCACCACCCCCCCCACCCCCACCACCACCACACCCCAACCCCCCACCATACCACCCCACCATCACCACCACCATCACCACCCCACCACCACCCCCACCACCACCCCCCACCACCATCACCACCCCCACCACCACCCACCCCCCCACCATCACCACCCCACCACCCACCACCCCCAAAAACCACCAACAACCCACCACCATCACCCCCACCCACACCACCACCACAACCCCCAAACCCCCACCCCACCACCACCCTCACCACACCATCCCCCCACCACCCCCACCACCACCCCCCCACTACACCACTAAACCCCCACCCCCATCACCCACCACCACCACCACCCCCACCACCACCCCCACTACCCCCACCACCCACCCCATCCCACCCCACACCACCAACCCCCACACCACCCCACACCACCACACCACCACCCCCATCACCAAACCCCCACCACCCCCACCCCACCACCAAACCCCACCCCACTACCACCACCCCCACACCACCCCCCCACCACACCACCACCACCACCACCACCTCCCCCAACCCCAAACCCCCAACCCCCAAACCCCCCCATACCCCCCCAACCCCCCAAAAAAACCAAAACCCCCCAAAAAACCCCCAAACCCTTTTTTAGAAAAACTAAATTTACTAGCATGTCATAACATTGGTTTTTTCCTCCCTCTCATGTAATTAAAACAGGTATGGTTTTTTAATTCTGGGCTTTTGTTGGGGAAAAATCTGAAATAGGTTGGTCTGCTTCCCACAACATATTATGGGATTAACTCTTTGTTACTCTTTTTTTGACTCAAATCCTCGCCTTTTTTGCCCCTGGGGTTCTTTCCCTTCTGACTTTTCTACCCCGTCTTAAAAAATTGTATGGTTTCCTGCCCCATACTCGCCTTCCAGCTAATTCCACTTCGTAACAAACTCTGTGGCTGGGAAAAAACTTTGAAAATCCCTTTGACTTTGAGGGGCCTTAGCTTCCAAATTGGGCCCCCGTTTCTTTGTCCCATTTCTGGGAAACATTCCGTTTGCCCATTGCACCCCCCCAAATATTTTTTTCGTTAAATGTCTTCCCCTGATTCCTTCCTCCGGTTAACCACCCCTTTAAATTTCTTCCCCAGGACATTTCCCCTTAACTCTGGGCCTGCCTTGTTTAAACCTTTGCCTTTTAAAAATTTTTGACGTTTTGACCAAAGGTGTGGGTTCCGAACATGCTGCGTACTCCCATATCCTGAACAAGGAATAAAGTCTTTTCCCCATTCCTTACTGATACCCCGGCGCTATTCCCAGTTTCCAGGCGCCCATATGCCGCAGCATTATTGGTTAATGTGTGCTTCTGGCATGTACTCGGTATTATACCACCCTTAGATCTTTCCCGAGTGAAATTTGCAGTTTTTGGGCCCCTCCTGGCCATACTCGTCTGCGGTCTTCTTTGTCCTTCTCGATCTTCATGACTTTGCTTTTTAAATTCTGGGAGCCAGTTTCTGGACCACACATCCAGCCTGTCCAGGACTCTCTGTAGACCTATCTGGTCTGCATCTATTTAATTTCCCATTAACTTCACATATCGCAAACAAGGAACTTTGGTTATCCTTTCCGCATGTCGTCAAATACCAAGAATAGCCCTGGTCCCAGGACTGACCCCTTTGAGACCCCACTCGTCACAGGCGCCCACTATGATACCTCATCTCGTACCATGGCTCGCTGTTACCTTCCTGTTAGGTATTCTCTGATTCATTGCAGTGCCCTTCCTGTTATATGTGCCTGATCTTCTAGCTTCTGCACTAATCTCTTGTGAGGAACTGTGTCAAAGGCCTTCTTGCAGTCCAAGAAAATGCAATCAGCCCACCCCTCCCTCTCATTTCTTACACTAGCTACGGTGTCATAAAACTCTAGTAGGTTTGTGACACAGGATTCGCCTTCCATGACTCCATCCTGGCTGTCGTTTATAATCTTGTTCCGATCGAGGTGCTCCACCACTCTCCTCCTGATAATCTTCTCCATGACTTTGCATACTATACACGTCAGTGACACTGGTCTATAGTTTAGTGCTTCATTTCTTTGTGTGTGTGTGTGTGTGTGTGTGTGTGTGTGTGTGTGTGTGTGTGTGTGTGTGTGTGTGTGTGTGTGTGTGTGTGTGTGTGTGTGTGTGTGTGTGTGTGTGTGTGTGTGTGTGTGTGTGTGTGTGTGTGTACTCACCTATTTGTGGTTGCAGTGGTCGGTCACAGCTCCTGGCCCCGCCTCTTCGCTGATTGCTACTAGGTCCTCTCTCTCCCTGCCCCATGAGCTCTATCATACCTCGCCTTAAAACTATGTATGGTTCCTGCCTCCACCACATCACTTTCTAGGCTATTCCATGGCCTGACTACTCTATGACTGAAGAAATATTTCCTAACACCCCTTTGATTCACTGAGTCTTCAACTTCCAATTGTGACCTCTTGTGTCTGTGTCCCATCTCTGGAACATCCCGTCTTTGCCCAAACCTCGTCTATTCCGCGCAGTATTTTATATGTCGTTATCATGTCTCCCTGACCCTCTGTCCTCCATGTCGTCAGGCCCCATTTCCCTCAACCTTTCTTCATAGGACAATCCCCGTAGCTCTGGGACTAGTCTTGTTGCAAAACCTTTGCACTTTCTCTAATTTCTTGACGTGCTTGACTAGGTGTGGATTCCAAACTGGTGCTGCATAATCCAGTATGGGCCCGACGTAATGGGTACAGATCTTAAACGAATCCTTACTGAGGTATCGGAACGCTATCCGTAGGTTTGCCCGGCGCCCGTATGCTGCAGCAGTTATCTGATTGATGTGCGCCTCAGGAGATATGCTCGGTGTTAACCACCCCCAGATCTTTTTCCTTGAGTGAGGTTTGCAGTCTTTGGTCATCTAAACTATATTGTGTCTGCGGTCTTCTTTGCCCTTCCCCATCTTCATGACTTTGCATTTGGCAGGGTTAAATTTTAAGGAGCCAGTTGCTGGACCAGGCTTGTAGCCTGTCCAGGTCTCTTTGTAGTCCTGCCTGATCCTCGTCCGATTCGATTCTTCTCATTAACTTACATCATCTGCAAACAAGGGCACTTCTGAGTCTATCCCTTCCGTTATGTCGTTCCGTATACCAAGAACGCACAGCCCCCTAGGACTGCCCCCTGTGGAACCCCTTTCACAGGCGCCCATTTTGAACCTCGTCGGACCATGACTCGTTGTTGCCCCCCGTCAAAATTTTCCCTGATCCATTGCAGTGCCTTTCCTTTATGTGTGCCTGGTCCTTGCTTTTGCAGTAACCTCTTGTGGGAAACTTTTTCAAAAGGCCTTCTTGCAGTCCAAAAACGAGTCGATCCACCCCTCTCTCTTTTGTCTTACTCTGTCCCCTTTGTCATAAAACTCTAGTGGGTTTGTGACACGGATTTTCCTTCCCTGAAACCGTGCGGGTTTGCAATTAACACTTGTTTCTTTCCGGGTCCCCCACCCACCTCCTCCTGTGTTTTTCCCCATGACCTTTGCATACTATACCTTTAGTGATACAGGTCTGTTTTTTAGTGCCTATGTCGTCTCCCTTTTTAAAAATTGGGACTACATTTGCCTTTTCCTCCTCAGGGAGTTGCCCATTTTAAATGATTGTTAAAGTCTTTGTTAATGGCTCACACAATACTCTGCTCCCTTTTTAAAGGCCCCAGGAGGAGTTGTTGTCCCACCCCCTTTTGAGGGTCAAGTTGCATAGCAGCTTTTCACCTCCTCCTTGGTTTATATGTACCTCATTCAACTTGCTGGTGTCCCCCCCTGTTTCTGATTTTTTGGGAGTCCTACTGGTTTTCCCCACTGTAAATACCTTTTAAATCTTGTGTTGACCCCCTACTTACCTCTCGGTCGTTTCTTTGAATTCCCCCCCATCCCCCTTTTCCAGTCTATTCCTGGTCCTTGACTGTTGTTTTCCTCCTGAGTGGCTGTACAACAGCTTCGGGTCAGTCTTTACTTTTGTGCATGTTTTTTTTCATATTGTCTCTGAGCCTCCCTTATTGTGCATTTTCTTTTTCTGGCTCTTCGGTGATTTTTTATTTTCCTGAGTTCTCTGTCTTCTGTATTTTCCTTTCTCTAGTACACCTATTTTTTGCCTCCCACACTTTGGGTGACCATGGACTCGTTCGTTTTTCCCCATTTTTTTCTGTTTCCTTGGGAACAAAACCTCTCCTCTGCCCCCTTGCATTTTGTTGCACATAGTCCATCATTTCTTTCTGGTTTTTCCCGTCAGTTCCCTCTCCCATAAATGTCTTGAAGGAATTTCCCTCATGCCTGAGATTCCCCCTTTTTGTATTTTGGTTTTTCCCCCCCTTTTCCTGTACTTTTCCCCATTTGGGAGCTCAACTATGTAGTGAAGCACAAACCACTGTCACTACCCCCAGGGGCCTTTCATGCATGATACCCTCGTTTCCGAACTACTCTGGTGATAAAAGGGTCCAACCTTGCTGGTTACCCCTTCCTTCTCTTGGTAGTGTCTCTAACATTTGATGCATGGGGTTCTCCATACCACATCCATCATCTTGGCTCTCCTGTTTGGGGCCCCCATGGGGCTCCTTTTTCCCGTCAATCTCTTGGGATAAACACCCATAAAGAAACTTTGCTCCCCCCATGTGGGGCTCTCCTGGCCACCTGGGTTAGTGGTCGACATCTCTCTGTTCTCTCATCGTATTTTCTCTTGGCCCCTGCAGTTCTGTGGGGGTTGTACATTACTGCAATTACACCTTATGCCCCTCAGACTGATTGTTCCTACAAAGTTTCCCTTTCGCCATGCCACCTTTCCCTTCCTTTTTCCCTAAAAACCCAGGGTTTTTTAATGAGCAGTGAAACCCTCCCCCCCCTCCCCTCCCTCTGTTTTTCCCTGAGTTTTGATACCCGGATGGAAAGATTAAATTTGTTATTATTTGGTGGTTTTTTTTCTGTAGTGCTATTTTTCTGGGATGTCTCTTTGATTCTTTCGTGCCACCCTCATACTTGTTTGTTATTCCATCTGCATTTGTATACCCCCCTTCAACTTTTTCTAAGGTGGTCTGGGAAGTATTTTGGGGTTTGGGGAAATGGGGACCGGGAAGGAACATGGGTTGTTGCGGGGGGAATTTTTGTAAGTAGGGGGTGGGGGCATTGGGATGTGGCAGGGTTTTTTTGATTTAGAGTTTTTTTGGGTTTGCATGGGGTTGACCGGGTTGGGGGCTTTTTTAAGAAATGTGGGGGGAGGCTGTATTTGATCTTCTTCCTGGGTCGGGGATCTCCTTTGTCTTCTCCACCCCTCTTTTTTCCCCCTTTTCGCCTTTGTAACCCATCTCTCTCAGTTTCTTCCTTTTTTTGTGTTCTGTCGCGGTCGAGATACACCTCCTGTATCCCCGTCAGCCCCTTTAATCGGCTTTCCCCTGCGGGATCCTGGTCCGAGTCCCTTCTGCCTTAAAGGCCTCCCCTGGCCGGGTTCTTTTTTTAAAAACCCCCTATTCCCCGAAAATTTTCCAGCTGGTCATATCGTTTCTTATTGCTTTCATGATGCTTTCAATTGTTTTTTTTTTTCCCCTTGTTTTCTTGCTTCATATTTTTCCCCTTCGCTTCCTGGAGCCCATACACAAAGACTGACCTCACCCTTTCTTTCTCCCCGATATCCCTGTTATCCCCTTTAATTTTGGTTTCCTCCACTGCAGTTTCCTTTCTCAGTTTCCGGCTAATGATTGGGGGCTCAGGGGCCCCTGTTTTTTTTTTTTTCCCTTTCTCGGTTTTCCCTTTGGGGTCTGGTTGTCTGTTGGGGCCCGCCACATAAAACTTACCCTTTTTCATTTGTACAGTCTCCTCTGATAGAGCATCTCCATGCAGTTGTGCCCCTTCTTTCCCTACTCCCCTTTTTTGTGGCTGGGGGTGCAGTCCGTGTCACCCCAAAAAATTTTCTTTAGTTTTTTTGGCTGTTTCAGATTTTCAATTTCCCCTTTCTAAACCTGTATCCTAGCTTTGCTGCTTTGCAGCACCCCCCCTTCCTGTTTTCCATATATATCCCTTCTTCCATTCTCATTAAATTTCTTAGTTTTTTTCCCCCATTCATGATCCCTTTTTATGGCTTGCCCCCCAATTTTCCTTTGCTTTTCCTCCTCCGTCCCTTGGTTTTTCTTGTTTTTTCGGAAACCCCATTTTTTTTTTATCCTGATTGCCTCAGATGGGAAACCTATGCATTTGTAGTTAGGTTAGTAGTGGTATGTCAGAGTGTGGGGGGGGGAAGTAGGGAGGAACGTGGTAGTGGGGTGAGTGGGGAGGGGGAGGAGGGGTGATCGAGGGGGGGGGTCGGGGAAGTAGGAGGGGGGTGGGGTGGGAGGGGGGGTGAGGGGTTTTGGTATGTGTGTGTGTGTGGTGTGTGTGTGAAATTTTTGGTTAATTTGGTGTGGTTTAGGGGGGGTTTATTATTACTGAAAAGGTGGGTGGCTTGTGCTTTTAAAGGTAAGTCCAGTGGTCTTGGCTCCCCACACCTTTCTTGTGCCCTGACCCCCAACCCTGGGGACTTACTGCACTTACTTACAGTGTGTTTTTGGGGGGTTTGTGTGTGTGTGTGTGTGTGTGTGGGGGTGGTGTGTGTGTGGGTGTGTGGTGTGTTGGTTGTGTGTGTAGGGGGGTTGTGTATGTGTGTGGTGTGGTGTATGTGGTGTGTTGGTGGTGTTTGTTGAAATGTTGTATTGTGTGGTTTTGGTGGGGTGTAATTATGTTCAAAAATTATTGGGTTTTTTAGTGTCTGAAAAGCGGGTGGTTTGTCTTGGAGTGAAATGTAGTTTCTCGTTGTCACTTTGTGCCACAACCTCTTGTGATGACCCCCACCCTTAAAGGTTGTAAAAATGATGTTAAGGAGTTAATCGTTTTGGGTTAAGGGGTTAAATTTGTAAATTATTGAAAGGGGGGATTTTTAGGGGTTGAAGTTAGACCATTCACATTCAGTTTTGGCGGTTAATTGGAACCGGGGACCCCACACCAAACAACCACTATGGTGATACAGTACTGTAGTGCACTGAGCAGGGAGATTGTCCAGGCGATGTGACGGCCTGGCTAGACCATCGATGTACTCCTGGGTAGATCCACCTCAAATTTTTTCTCGTTAATAAAGTACCCATTTACGATTTCTTTCACTGGTCACACGATTGTTTCACTTTTAACCTTTTTTGGTGACACTTGGCAACGCGCCTTACACCTAGCCTGCGCCACAAAAGTTTTATTTTTTCCCGATCACTTACAAAATTGTGCTCTCCCCACCTTTTGTGGCCAGGAATTAAAAAAAAAAACTTCTAGATTGTTGACTACCCCGACCACTTAGCAACCCTTTCGAATAATTAGGTACCCCCAAAAAAACTTTAAAATTCCCCCGGACACCACGGCGTGCTAGCGCCTCGCTGTCCCCACTGTGTGGTTGTGGTGTGTGTGTGTGTGTGTGTGTGGTTGTGTGTGTTGTGTGTGTGTGTGTGTGTTGTGTGTGTGTGGTTTTGTGTTGGTGTTGTAGACAGAAACTGGAAATTTTCGTTATGTAATTTTAACCTTCAAAAGCGGCTCTAAATCCACTTTTTTATTTTTCGAACACAAAGTGTACCCTAACGCCCCGTGACCTTTTTTTTTAAATTCTGCAGTGCCCCACGTATTTAGTCCTCGCACTGTCCCTTTTTGCCTATCATTTCTATTTCTTACTTTGATGGGGACTTCCCGTAGTACAGTACACAAATAAACCCACACATAGGGGGAGAAGCTAACGCAAGTTTTTTTGGGCCCACTTGGATCTTTGCAAAATCGGTCCGAGCAACCCAAAGTCGTAGTAAGCTCCTCTCCCTATGTTAACCTGTAGAGGGTTTCGGGAATCAACCCCAGGGGCTCGGTCTGAGACCAGGTCTCGTTGGTCAGGGGTTTATAAAACAGGCGTTACTGGGTCGCACGCAAACTGAGTACGAACCACAGGGCCCCCCTGGGCAGGTACTGCGTTTTGGTCCGTCCAGTGCCTCTTGAAACAGCCAGGGGTCTATTGGTAAACCCCTTTATGTATGCGGGAGGCGTTGAAGAGTCTTGGGCCTGGACATTACTGTGTTTTCTCTCAATGTACTCGTGGCGCCCCGCTTTTCACGGGGGAAAAGTTTCAACTCCTGCATTTGATCTCCTGCTTTCATAGGGGGTATTTCCCGTCAAGTTTGGTACTAATCCCTCTGGATTTTTTTCCCGGGGAAAAAAAAATCAAGGACTTTAACCGTTTCCAAAAATTTAGGGCCTTACGTACTTACGGTGCATGATGTTTTTTGTACACTCTCCAGTCAGTAAACCCCCAGCCTTGGGGGGGGCCCTTAGTACAGCGATTCCCGCCTAAAGAACAACGATTTGAAGAGAACATCAAGGGCTTGGCGTCCCTGTTTTGAAGGTTCTCATTATCCCCCTACATTTTCCTACCAAAACGTTTGATACAATTCTGTGGTCTTGAAGGCGAGGGCCTCGATTTATATCCCCGGGCCTTCATATTACAATTTTGCTCTATTGTATTGTTAGAATTTGTTGTTATTTTGACACAGTTTTAATTTCCTCAAGTTTTTTTATTCGAACAGGTTTAAATTTTCTTCATTGAACTTCATATTGGTTTTAAGATTTGGTTAATGTCCCCTTGGGGTCTTGCGGGTCTTCCCATGGAGGGCACTGTCGTGGCAATTCGGGGGTCATGCGCAAAGGAAACCGGAGCTATGGTTCCCCTCTGTCATGTATATATGAGGGGGGAATAGAAGGAAGCGATATGTGCCTTTGGGGAAAAGAGCTTTCCACCCTAGCGCCTCGACTTTACTCTGTTTCAATACTCTTTGTGTTTATTTGGAAGTTAAATCCACTACCAAAATTTTCCTGTTATTCCCTTTTTCACGCATTTTTTGCTCTATTACACCCTGGTCTATTTTTCAATGGCTTTTGTAAAATCTGTGTAACTATTTCTGTATTTTGTTTATCCTTTACAGCATCCGCCTTTTTCTGTCCCCAGGGGCTGGGACATGCAGGAGCGACCTGCCCTAAACCCCTGTTGCCCTGGGTTGTGTAATTTATGGGTATTTTGGTGGTTTTGGGACTTGTTTTTGAACCCTTTCAAAGATTTTTATGATATGGGTTTTAGTGCTATCGGTGCGGGTTTATTTGTGTATTGTTCAGCAGGTATTGTGCCTTTTTTTGTACTCAGTAGTACACATCTGGAGCACCAGTGAAAGCAAGACAGGGCCCGGAGAAAAACGATTAAAAAAACACAGCTTAAAGGGGAAGACCCTCCTTTTAAAGGGATTTTTTTAAAACAATTGATGATAGCTAATGCCGCCCAAAATGTTAGTTTTGAGTATTCTGGGGGTACATTGGGGCAGGGCGTGAGCAAAGTTAGTAATTAAATAACCAGTGTGTTCATCTCAAAACACACACACACACATAAGAACTGTTGGTGTTTTTAGACAAGTTGACAATTGTTATAACTTCTTAGGTAACTTTGAGCTATAATCAATATTTAGCTTTCTTTAAAAGAATAAATTAATAGCAAAATTTTAAAAACCGAAATAAACAGATTATCAAAATTTTGGGAATATTTTTTAAAAATTATATCATATTTTTTTTACACACAGGCTTTTCTCCCCCCCGAGTAAGAGTGATCCCACAAGAAGAAAAGCTATCACCATCCCACTCAAACACTGCCTTACCAGAGGCGGGGGCCTCACAAAGGTTTTGGGGTGCCCCTCCAAAATGCAATATTTACACCACTCCCAAGGGTGTAGCACTGTACTTACCACCTCCCAAAATTAAAACCGGCTTAAAACGGTTTTTTCCCCCGAATTCCTTCAAAAATTTAAATTTACACACAAACACACATTTTTTTCCGTCGTTCTTGGTTCACCTCGTCTTCAAGACTCTCCGCCCAAAATGTTTAATTTTCCCCGATACGGGCACATTCACTTCCTTACATCCTTCCCTTTCCCTCTGATATCCAGTCTTCATTTCCCTAAATTTTTAGTTATCCTCATCACCTTGCTCTTTCCTTGTTCACTTTTTAAAAATTTCCTTTTTTTGCTACCCCTTTCAAAATCGTTACTAACCCTTTTAAACTTACCTTCAAAAACTCCCCAAAAACCCTATCACGGCAAAACCACAAAACAAATTCCCACTTTGAAATTTTATTCTTTATCTTTTAGTTCCACACCTCTTTTTAACACCCTGAATTTACTTCTTTTATAGCCCCTCTACAAATCGTTAACAACAGATGTAATCATCATCCCCGTTTATGATCTTCTTTTACAAAAATACTCCTTCTCTCCTAAATTACTCTAACCGGCTCCTTACTTTTCATATAAAATTTTACTGTTTAAGTAATCTACACATACCCAACCCTTCCGAAACCTCCCTTTTTTTTTGCGAATTTTTCTCTGTCTTACCATTTAAATTCTTTCTTTTTACTACTGTCCCCACGCTCCTTTCCACCCTTTCATTTGGCTTATTTTCATCCTAAAATATGTTAAAATTCTGGTATGCATGAAATCACTGATTCTCTCTTTATCAACATTTAACAATTCCTCAAAATATTCCCTTCATCTTCGAAGTACCTCCAACTTCCCATCTAATAACTCCCTTCTTCTGTCTTTATCTGTTAAGCTCATTTTGTTACCTAAGCTTTCTCATCTTAAAAATCTCATTCCAAAACTTATTCTCAGCAAAATTTGTTGACAGAACCTTACCCATTCTCTAATTTGCTTTCCTTTTATACTTATCCACCATCCTTTTAACCTCTCTTTTCCTCTCCATATAATCTATCCTCCTGCTGTCCCTTCTTTGTTAGAATCTCTCTTACCACTCTACCTCATCACTCCACCAGTTGCTCTTCTTTCCTCCAGCACCCACATACCTACATCTTCAAGTTTCTGCTAACACTGCATTTTTACATGTAACACATACCTCTCCAGCCTCCTCCTCCTCATTACCCATACTCTCGCTAGTCTATCTTTCTCCCAACAAATATCTTACCCTAACTACTTCTTACTTTAATATCTAAATTTTCATTTCTCTTTTACTCACTGACGCCATTCTCCATGTAGCACATCTTGCTCTTACTCTCACTGTAACTACAACTAAATAATGATCTGGTATATCTGTTCCACCTCTACAAACATGCACATCCAGAAATTTACGTTTTTTTCACCGATATATAGTCCAACAAACTGCTGTCATTACTTCCTATATTTCATTTCGGGCAATTATTTATCCTATTTTTTTTCTTAAAATATGTATTACTTATTACCAAACCTTTTTTATACAAAATTTAAATAAAGAGCCCCCCCCCCTTCATTGTCCTTTTGACCAGACACCCCATACTTATCTATTTCTCCCTCTACAACAGTTTCTCCCATTTTAGCATAAGGGTTTTCCACCACAATTACTCTCTCACTTGGTTCAAAACTCCCTAAATAATCTCTTAACATCTTCAAAAATCTCTCTTTCCTTTATAATCCTTTCTTCTCCAGATGCATAAACACTTAGAATTACACAGTTTTCGCTTCCGACCCTCATTTTAATCCACTTAATCCTTGCATTTGTATATTTATATTCTGTCTCTTTTTTCCATGTCAGCCACAGCACCGTGTCTTCCTTTGCAGATGACACCCGAATCTGCATGACGGTGTCTTCCATTGCAGACACTGCAAAGCTCCAGGCGGACATCAACCAAATCTTTCAGTGGGCTGCAGAAAACAATATGAAGTTCAACGATGAGAAATTTCAATTACTCAGATATGGTAAACATGAGGAAATTAAATCTTCATCAGAGTACAAAACAAATTCTGGCCACAAAATAGAGCGAAACACCAACGTCAAAGACCTGGGAGTGATCATGTCGGAGGATCTCACCTTCAAGGACCATAACATTGTATCAATCGCATCTGCTAGAAAAATGACAGGATGGATAATGAGAACCTTCAAAACTAGGGAGGCCAAGCCCATGATGAAAACTCTTAGGTCACTTGTTCTATCTAGGCTGGAATATTGCTGCACACTAACAGCCCCTTTTCAAGGCAGGTGAAATTGGCCGACCTAGAAAATGTACAGAGAACTTTCACGGGGGCATAACGGAGATAAAAACACCTCAATTATTGGGAGCGTTTTGAGGTTCCTAAACCTGTATTCCCTGGAACGCAGGAGGGAGAGATACATGATTATATACACCTGGAAAATCCTAGAGGGACTAGAAACCGAACTTGCACACGAAAATCACTCACTACGAAAGAAAAAAGACTTGGCAGAGATGCACCATCCCCCCAATGAAAAGCAGGGGTTCACTAGCACGTTAAGAGACCATACAATAAGTGTCAGGGGCCCGAGACTGTTCAACTGCCTCCCAGCACACGTAAGGGGGATTACCAACAGACCCCTGGCAGTCTTCAAGCTGGCACTGGACAAGCACCTAAAGTCAGTTCCTGATCAGCCGGGATGTGGCTCGTACGTTGGTTTACGTGCAGCCAGCAGCAACAGCCTGGTTGATCAGGCTCTGATCCACCAGGAGGCCTGGTCACAGACCGGGCCGCGGGGGCGTTGACCCCCGGAACTCTCTCCAGGTAAACTCCAGGTAAACTCCATAACTGATCATTCAACATTACCGCAACTTCTTCCTTAACTCTAAATCTTTCACACACACACACACACACACACACACACACACACACACACACACACACACCCCACACCACACACACACACACACACACACAGGAGTTTTATAACAAGGTAACAGAAGTAAAACACGACAGAGAGGGGTGGGTTGATTGCATTTTCCTTGACTGCAGGAAGGCCTTCCACACAGTTCCTCACAAGAGATTAGTGCAGAAGCTGGAGGATCAGGCACATATAACAGAAGGGCACTGTAATGGGTCAGAGAATACCTGACAGGGAGGCAACAACGAGTCATGGTACGTGAAGAGGGATCACAGTGGGCGCCTGTGACGAGGCGAGGTTCCACGGGGTCGGTCTAGGACCAGTGCTATATTTGATATATATATATATATATATATATATATATTTATATATATTATATATATATATATATATATATATAAATATATATATATATATAATATATATATATATATATATATATATATATATATATATAAAATATATACATGCATATATATATATATATCGTGTCGAATGGGTAAAACGTGCGATTTTGCCGAATAAGGCAAGTGAAAATTTGTGTATGCAATAATTTCGCAAAAACCATTCTGAACCTTACGAAAAAAAATATATTTCATTGTGTTTGTTTATTATTAAATTATTGTAAACTTGTCTAAAATATATTTAGTTGCAACAGGTTAAAATAAGGTTAGGCAAGTTTTCTAAGGTTCTTTTGATATAAAATTATTAATTTTTACATTAAAATTATTGAAAAATATATATCTTTAAAAGTATAAGAGAAATTTTTAGAAAAGACTTAATTTTAAATGAGTTCTTTTTAACTGACCAGCTTTGCCTATTCGGCACAACACATATATGTATATATGTGTTTAGTGTGTGTGTGTGTGTGTGTGTGTGTGTGTGCGTGTGTGTGTGTGGTGTGTTTGTGTGTGTTGTGTGTGTTGTAATACATCACAGTAAAACAGTATATTAGAATATGCAAAAACCACTGCGAAAGAACAGTGAATTTTTCAGCGCTTTCCGTGATTTCTCACATTATCAAGGGAACGAAAACGCTGGAATTTCACTATTCTTTCACAATGGTTATTTGCAAAGTATGTATGTATGTATGTATAATTTTATATATATATATTTTATATATATATATATATATATTATATATTATAATTATATTATATATATATATATAAATATATATATATATATATATACATATTTTTTTTTATTTATTTTATTATCACACTGGCCTATTTTCCCCCCAAGGCAGGGGGGGCCGAAAAAGAAAAACTTTCACCATCATTCACTCCATTTACTGTCTTTCCAGAAGGGGGCTTTACACTACAGCTTTTAAACTGCAACATTAACACCCGTCCTTCAGAGTGCAGGCACTGTACTTTTCCCCTCTCCAGGACTCAAGTCCGGCCTGCCGTTTCCCTGAACCCTTTCATAAAGGTTACTTTGCTCACACTCCAACAGCACGTCAAGTTTTAAAAAAACCATTTTCTCCATTCACTCCTATCAAACACGCTCACGCATGCCTGCGGGAAGCCCAAAGCCCCTCGCACTCAAAACCTCCTTTACCCCTCCCTCCAACCTTTCCTAGGCCGACCCCTACCCCGCCTTCCTTCCACTACGGGACTGATACACTCTGAAGTCATTCTTTTTCGCCCCATTCTCTCTACATGTCCGAACCACCTCAACAACCCTTCCTCAGCCCTCTGGACAACAGTTTTGGTAACCCCCGCACTTCCTCCTAACTTCCAAACTACGAATTCTCTGCATTATATTCACACCACACATTGCCCTCAGACTGACATCTCCACTGCCTCCACCTTCTCCTCGCTGCAACATTCATCACCACGCTTCACACCCATATAAGAGCTTTGGTAAAACTATACTCTCTAAAATTTCCCCCTCTTTGCCTCCAAGGACAAAGTTCTTTGTCTCCTGAGACTCCTAAGTGCCACCACTCACCCTTTTCCCCTCATCAATTTTATGATTCACCTCATCTTTCATAGACCCACCCCGCTGACACGTCCACTCCCAAATATCTGAATACATTCACCTCCTCCATACTTTTTCCCCCTCCAATCTGATATCCAATCTTTTCATCACCTAATCTTTTTGTTATCCTCATAACCTTACTCTTTCCTGTATTCACTTTCAATTTTCTTTTTTCCCCACCCTACCAAATTTCAATCCACCAATCTCTGCAACTTCTCTTCAGAATTTTCCCCAAAAGCACAGTGTCATCAGCAAAGAGCAACTGTTTACAACTCCCACTTTATGTGTGATTCTTTATCCCTTTTTAAATCCACGCCTCTTGCCAAGAGCCTCGCATTTACTTCCTCTTACAACCCCCATCATAAATTATTAAACCCCCACCGGGTGACTCACACATCCTTGTTTAAGCTACTTTTACTGGGAAATAATTCCCTCTTTCCTACATACTCTAACTTGAGCCCCACTATCCTCGTAAAACTCTTCACTGCTTTCAGTAACCTACCTCCTACACAATACACTTGCAACATCTGCCACATGCCCCCTATCCACCCGTCATACGCCTTTTCCAAATCCATAAATGCCACAAAGAGCTCTTTAGCCTTATCTAAATACTGTTCACTTATATGTTTCACTGTAAAAAACCTGGTCCACACACCCCCCCCCTTTCCAAAAGCCTCCTTGTTCATCTGCTATCCTATTCTCCGTCTTACTCTTAATTCTTTCAATAAATTAACTCTACCATACACTTTGCCAGGTATACTCAACAGACTTATCCCCCTATAATTTTTGCACTCTCTTTTATCCCATTTGCCTTTATACAAAAGGGAAATATGCATGCTCTCTGCAATCCCCAGGTTCCTTACCCTCTTCCATACATTTATAAATATTGCACCAACCACTCCAAAAACTATATCCCCACCTGCTTTTAAAACATTTCTATCTTTATCCCATCAATCCCGGCTGCCTCACCCCCTTTCATTTTACCTACTGCCTCACGAACTTCCCCCACACTCAAAAACTGGCTCTTCCTCACTCCTAAAAGATGTTATTCCTTATTGTCCTATACACGAAATCACAGCTTCCCTATCTTCATCAACATTTACAATTCCTCAAAATATTCCCTCTCATCTTCCCAATACCTCTAATCTCCATTTAATAACTCTCCTCTCCTATTTTTAACTGACAAATCCATTTGTTCTCTAGGCTTTCTTAACTTGTTAATCTCACTCCAAAACTTTTTCTTATTTTCAACAAATTTGTTGATAACATCTCACCCACTCTCTCATTTGCTCTCTTTTTACATTGCTTCACCACTCTCTTAACCTCTCTCTTTTTCTCCATATAGTCTTCCCTCATTGCATCACTTCTACTTTGTAAAAACTTCTCATATGCAAACTTTTTCTCCCTTACTACTCTCTTTACATTATCATTCCACCAATCGCTCCTCTTCCCTCCTGCACCCACTTTCCTGTAACCACAAACTTCTGCTGAACACTCTAACACTACATTGTTTAAACCTACCCCATACCTCTTCGACCCCATTGCCTATGCTCTCATTAACCCATCCATCCTCCAATAGCTGTTTATATCTTACCCTAACTGCCTCCTTTTTTAGTTTATAAACCTTCACCTCTCTCTTCCCTGATGCTTCTATTCTCCTTGTATCCCATCTACCTTTTACTCTCAGTGTAGCTACAACTAGAAAGTGATCTGATATATCTATGGCCCCTCTATAAACATGTACATCCTGAAGTCTACTCAACAGTCTTTTATCTACCAATACATAATCCAACAAACTACTGTCATTTCGCCCTACATCATATCTTGTATACTTTTTTATCCTCTTTTTCTTAAAATATGTATTACCTATAACTAAACCCCTTTCTATACAAAGTTCAATCAAAGGGCTCCCATTATCATTTACATCTGGTACCCCAAACTTACCTACCACACCCTCTCTAAAAGTTTCTCCTACTTTAGCATTCAGGTCCCCTACCACAATTACTCTCTCACTTGGTTCAAAGGCTCCTATACATTAACTTAACATCTCCCAAAATCTCTCTCTCTCCTCTGCATTCCTCTCTTTTCGAAGTGCATACACGCTTATTATGACCCACTTCTCGCATCCAACCTTTACTTTAATCCACATAATTCTTGAATTTACACATTCATATTCTCTTTTCTACTTCCATAACTGATCATTCAACATTACTGCTACCCTTCCTTTGCTCTAACTCTCTCAGATACTCCAGATTTAATCCCATTTATTTCCCCCCACAGAAACTCCTCTACCCCCTTCAGCTTTGTTTCGCTTAGGGCCAGGACATCCAACTTCTTTTCATTCATAACATCAGCAATCATCTGTTTCTTGTCATCCGCACTACATCCACGCACATTTAAGCATCCCAGTTTTATAAAGTTTTCTTCTTCTCTTTTTTAGTAAATGTCTACAGGAAGAAGGGGTTACTAGCCCATTGCTCCCGGCATTTTAGTCGCCTCATAACGACACGCATGGCTTACGGAGGAAAGATTCTTTTCCACTTCCCCATGGACAATAGAAGAAAATAAAGAGGAACAAGAGCTATTTAGAAAAAGGAGAAAAACTAGATGTATGTATATATATATATATATATGCATGTGCGTGTCTGTGAAGTGTGACCAAAGTGTAAGTAGGAGTAGCAAGATATCCCTGTTATCTAGCGTGTCTATGAGACAGAAAATGATATATATTATATATATATATATATATATATATATATATATATATATAATATATATATATATATATATATATATATATATATATATATATATATATGTCGTGCCGAATATGTAAAACTGGTCAATTAGCAAGAACTCATTTAAAATTAAATCCTTTCTAAAATTTTCTCTTATACGTTTAAAGATATATTTTTTTCATTAATGTTGATGTAAAAATTTATAATTTTGCACGAAAAGGAACTTAGAAAACTTACCTAACCTTATTATAACAAGAACAATTTATTTTAGCCTAACCCAACTAAATATATTTTAAATTTTTTTACAGTAATTTAATACTAAACAAACACAATGAAATATATTTTTTTCGTTTGGTTTAGAATGATTTTTGCGAAATTATTGCATACACAAATTTTCGCTTGTGCTATATGGCAAGATGAGCGTTGCTATTTAAGCCAAGATCGCAAGTTCTGCCTATTCGGCACGACATATATATACATATTATATATATATATAATATATTTATATATATATATATATATATATATATATACATATATATATATATATATTATATATATATATATACATATATATATATTATATTTTATATATATATATATATATATATATATATATATAAAATATATATATATTTATATATATATATATATTTATATATATATATGTCGTGCCGAATAGGCAGAACTTGCGATCTTGGCTTAATAGCAACGCTATCTTGCCATATAGTACAAGCGAAAATTTTTTGTATGCATTAATTTCACCAAAATAAATTCTGAACCTAACGAAAAAAAATATATTTCACTGAGTTTGTTTAGTATTAAATTATTTGTAAACAAATCTAAATTTTATTTGTTGGGTTAGGCTAAAATAAATTGCGCTTGTTAAAATAAGGTTAGGTAAGTTTTCAAAGATTTTTTTTGGTGCAAAATTAAAAAATTTTTACATTAACATTAATGAAAAAAATATATCTTTAAACGTATAAGAGAAAATTTCAGAAAGACTTAATTTAAATGAGTTCTTGCTAATTGACCAGTTTTACATATTCGGCACGACATATATATATATATATATATATTATATATATATTTATATATATATATATATATATATATATATATTATATATATATATATATTTTATATATATTTTTATAAAATATAGGGAGGTCCCACCTCTAGAACTGTTATAGGGACCCTCATCCTCAGAGAAAAGAATAAACTTGCTTCAGGGAAAACTCAAGGTTCTCCCTGAAGCTGTTTGAGAATTTTCTCCTCCCACCCCCTATATTTTATATATATATTTTATTTAAAGACAAAATACATTGACAAAACATTCACAAAAACACGATAGAAAGTAAAACAACATAGGTAACTCAGAGCTACATCTCGAATACTTCGTCCAGCTCCCCGGCGGTGGGCCGCGTACCCAGAATGCTGCAGGCATTTCCTCTCTGGATAGCAACACTGAGTCTCTGAAAGAGGAAGCTATTGTGGTCCTTGGTTTCTATGATGAGCTTTTCACCCAGCTCTATTAGGAACTTTAGAGCACATTTGCCCCATGCTCCAAGGGTCTCCGACCCTATTGGGTCGGAGACCCAAGGGGGAAGGTCTTCATATTTGCGGATCTTCTGGGTCTCCCTGTGCCTGGCAGCTCCACCCCCTTCCACTACGGAGTATGGCAAGTAGGTGTCTGCCAATGTGGCGGCACATGTGTAGTCCCAGGCAATCTGCTTTCCATCCTTCCAAGGTAGCATAGTGGCTCCATCAGGACGCTTTAGACTTCTGTCAGACCTTTGCACTTGGGGTTCCCGTTGAGCTGGGCAACGGGCTGTGGCGAGGCTTCTCTTTATGATGTCATTGACCTCCTCATGCCTGGCATATTTCCCTTCTGCTGTGTGACACACGAGACCATGAAGTCCGAATTGATCAGCTGTCGTCCTTCCGCAAATACACCTATGTTCGGTGAGGATGGGGTCGGCTAGGCGAAGAGCAACACCAATCCGAATGGCCTGTGGGTCTAGTCGAGTGCCCAAGGAGGAATTGGGAACAGCTAACAGGAAATCTCCTGAGTGTGGTGCCTTCACTGCCGGGAGACGAGCTTTGTCCTTTCCTAAGGCGTTGGAGAGCATTGTGTTGGCGATTTTTTCAATGATCGGTTTGTCCCAGTGGGACTGTTTGTGCTGTTTGGGAGGAGCTGGTCTACTGGAGGAATCTGTAAGGGTGTCCCACCGAATCGCTGCTTCAGTAAACCTGGGGTCTTGAGCTCCTACCACATCTCTCAAGCGTTCGGGAACAATCTTCTTGACTAATGCACTGGAAGCCAAACATGAAGACAGAAAAGCAGGTAAAGCAACATACGTTGCTTTGCTATACCTCCCAGTCGTACTGGGAGGGTTGCCTGATCCCATTGCTGATCCTCTAGTGACAGGTTCAGTGCCTTCTTAAGGGTTGACGTCAGGTGTGCGTCATATTCGTCGAGTGTTGGGTTGTCAAAAGTGGGTGCACACCTCAGGAAGTGAGTCTTGGAATAGTAAGGCACCTTGTGAGGAGATACAGAGCATCATGGGCATCAAGATTGCTTATTCTCTCCTCCATTCTCATCAGGTCATTCAATTTGTCTTTAAGGACTGTGTCGATGGCCTGGTGACCCAGCGGTGCTCCCAAGAGGGTACTGTTTGACGAAGTGGTAGTAGAGACTTCTGGGAGGACTCTTCGCACAGCATTGTTTATTTCTGGTTTGCTGTGATGATTTCACACTTGGAGGGATTGAGGATGAGTCCCAAGTCTTCTCCTGTGTTTTCACCACTTGTAGGTCCCCTACCAGGGACTCTTCAGTACCTGCCAGAGTGCCATCATCCAGGTACCAGATGTTGAGCTCGCTGCGTAGGCTGGAAGTTAGTTCTTTACTGCCAAGCAGAAGAGAAGTGGAGCTAGTGGGTCACCCTGCAGAATTGAGGGTTTGCTGTAGCCGGCTGAAATGATATATATATATATATATATATATTATATATATATTATATATATTATATATTTTATATATAAAATATATATATATTATAATCAAGTAATGTTTTGGGCCGACTTTTGCCCTGCTGACATGCTGTATTGGGTATTTTTTTCAGAGTTCAGTTAAAAATTAATGTCTTTGTAAACATAATAATAATAATAATAATAATAATAATAATAATAAAATTTAATAATAATAATATAAAATATTAATAATAATGAAAATAATAATTTAATAATAATAATAAAAATAATAATAATAATAATAATAATAATAATAATAATAATAATAATAATAATATCTTTATTTTAACAAGTACATGTACAAGGTATACAGTCCTAGCTGACATCAGTGACATACTACTATATAGAAAGACGCTTGTTGTGCTGAGCATTTCGGGCAAATTAAGTCAATTTTGTCCCAGGATACGACCCACACCAGTCGACTAACACCCAGGTACCTATTTTGAACTGATGGGTGAACAGGGTCAGCAGGTGTCTTATGGAAACACGTCCTTAATGTTTTCCAGCCGTGCAGGAGGAGATTCGAACTCCGGACCTCAGTGTGTGAGATGAGTGCGCTAGCGATTGTTATGTTGAGTTGGCTCATGGCTGTCTTGTGTTGATTCTGATGGAAGGCTGTCAGGGGACCTCTCTGCTGTTTATAACAACATGTTTATAACATCCCTGTCTGCAAATTGAGAGAAAGAAAGAGTGAGAGAGAGAGAGACGATGTGCGTAACAGGGCTCAGTTTGTAAATAAAGTTTTGGAACGTTAACATAAAACCCTTTTAAAACCCTGTGTAAAAAAGAGAGAGAGTGAGAGAGAGAAAGAGAGCGGAGAGAGAAGAGAGAGAGGAGAGAGGGGAGAGAGAGAGATGAGAGAGAGAGAGGAGAGAGAGAGAGAGAGAGAGAGAGAGAGAGAGAGAGAGAGAGGGGAGAGAAGACAGACAGACAGGGCAGACAGACAGAGGACAGAGAGACAGAGATAGAAAAGAGAGAGAAATGAGAGTAGACAGATGAGATTGAGTGAGAAATGTTCTATTTCTGTAACTGTTACAACTCCTGAAGACTTGTCTCCCATCTCTGCCTGGACTCACTTCCCTCTAGTTTATTTCTTAACTTGGACCTCACACATTGAGCTTCCAAACTTATACGTCGATCTGCCTTATTTTTGGTCATTGACGTCTATAAGGAAAAAGATTAACGAATCATAACATTCTCTTAATGTTAACAGAAACAATTAAACATAAAGGTAATAGCTATTTCTGAAGAGCCGACAAAAAAACAAAAAAATTCAAAAATACAGTCACACATTTTAACGTTGTTAGTCGAAGTGTAATGACGTTTATTGGGACGATGGGCGGAGTCGTTAAACATTATTGGGACGATGGGCGGAGTCGTTAAACATTATTGGGACGATGGGCGGAGTTGTTAAACATTATTGGGACGATGGGCGGAGTTGTTAAACATTATTGGGACGATGGGCGGAGTTGTTAAACATTATTGGGACGATGGGCGGAGTTGTTAAACATTATTGGGACGATGGGCGGAGTCGTTAAACAGTACACAGTAGTACACAGACCATCACAGGAGGTAGTACACAGACCACCACTGGAGGTAGTACACAGACCATCACAGGAGGTAGTACACAGACCACCACTGGAGGTAGTACACAGACCACCACTGGAGGTAGTACACAGACCACCACTGGAGGTAGTACACAGACCACCACTGGAGGTAGTACACAGACCACCACTGGAGGTAGTACACAGACCATCACTGGAGGTAGTACACAGACCACCACTGGAGGTAGTACACAGACCATCACTGGAGGTAGTACACAGACCACCACTGGAGGAAGTACACAGACCTCCACTGGAGGTAGTACACAGACCACCACTGGAGGTAGTACACAGACCACCACTGGAGGTAGTACACAGACCACCACTGGTGGTAGTACACAGACCATCACTGGAGATAGTACACAGACCACCACTGGAGGTAGTACACAGACCACCACTGGAGGTAGTACACAGACCACCCCTGGAGGTAGTACACAGACCACTGGAGGTAGTACACAGACCACCACTGGAGGTAGTACACAGACCACCACTGGAGGTAGTACACAGACCACCACTGGAGGTAGTACACAGACCCCCACTGGAGGTAGTACACAGACCACCACTGGAGGTAGTACACAGACCATCACTGGAGGTAGTACACAGACCACCACTGGAGGTAGTACACAGACCATCACTGGAGGTAGTACACAGACCACCACAGGAGGTAGTACACAGACCTCCACTGGAGGTAGTACACAGACCACCACTGAAGGTAGTACACAGACCACCACTGGAGGTAGTACACAGACCACCACTGGTGGTAGTACACAGACCATCACTGGAGGTAGTACACAGACCACCACTGGAGGTAGTACACAGACCACCACTGAAGGTAGTACACAGACCACCACTGGAGGTAGTACACAGACCACCATTGGAGGTAGTACACAGACCACCACTGGAGGTAGTACACAGACAAACACTGGAGGTAGTACACAGACAATCACTGCAGGTTGTACACAGACCATCACTGGAGGTAGTACACAGACCATCACTGGAGGTAGTACACAGACCACCACTGGAGGTAGTACACAGACCATCACTGGAGGTAGTACACAGACCACCACTGGAGGAAGTACACAGACCTCCACTGGAGGTAGTACACAGACCACCACTGGAGGTAGTACACAGACCACCACTGGAGGTAGTACACAGACCATCACTGGAGGTAGTACACAGACCACCACTGGAGGTAGTACACAGACTACCACTGGAGGTAGTACACAGACCTCCACTGTACACTAGAGAACAACATTATCCAGTCAGTGTTTTTATTAGTCATGTAAATTTCAAACATGAACAACATTAATTTTCTAATTCACTTTACAAGATAATGAGTTTTCTCCAGAAATTCTACCCGCAATGATATAGTGAATCTGGTTATGTGCGTTGGTGTTATTATTATTATTATAGTGTTGGCTGTGGCTGCTTGTGGACACTAATGCACAGCTTCACATTAAGGTATGAGCTTATTTTTTTTTCAATTATGTAATGAACAGAGTTGTTATTGTTCTTTTTGTTGATATTATTTCTTTTTTAATATTATTGTTGTTATTATTATTATTATTATTATTATTATTATTATTATTATATTATTATTATTATTATTATTATTATTATTATTATTATTATTATTATTATTATTATTATTATTATTGTTGTTGTTGTTGTACCGGATTAATAACGATTACTATTAATTATTTACATTATATATAATATATATATATATATAATATATTATATATTTATATATTTTATATATATACACAAAAGCTCCTTAGAAAACTTACCTAACCTTATTATAACAAGAGCAGTTTAATTTAGCCTAATCCAACTAAATGTATTTTAAATAAGATTACAATAATTTAATTTTAAACAGACACAAGGAAATATATTTGTTTCGTTAGGTTCAGAACGATTTTTGCAAGATTATTGCCTACACAAATTTTCGCTTGCCCTATTCAGCAAGAAGTGCGTTGTTATTTAAGCCAAAATAGCAAGTTTTACTTATTCGGCACGACATATACATATATAAATCTTTCTGTGTTTACAACATCGTTTTCTCATCTCCGACTTGAATGTGTAACGACTCCACCCATCGTCGCAATAATGTTTAACGACACCGCCCATCGTCCCAATAATGTTTAACGACACCACCCATCGTCCCAATAATGTTTAACGACACAGCCCATCGTCCCAATAATGTTTAACGACTCCGCCCATCGTCCCAATAATGTTTAACAACTCCGCCCATCGTCCCAATAATGTTTAACGACTCCGCCCATCGTCCCAATAATGTTTAACGACTCCGCCCATCGTCCCAATAATGTTTAACGACTCCGCCCATCGTCCCAATAATGTTTAACAACTCCGCCCATCGTCCCAATAATGTTTAACAACTCCGCCCATCATCCCAATAATGTTTAACAACTCCGCCCATCGTCCCAATAATGTTTAACAACTCCGCCCATCGTCCCAATAATGTTTAACGACTCCGCCCATCGTCCCAATAATGTTTAACGACTCCGCCCATCGTCCCAATAATGTTTAACGACTCCGCCCATCATCCCAATAATGTTTAACAACTCCGCCCATCGTCCCAATAATGTTTAACAACTCCGCCCATCGTCCCAATAATGTTTAACAACTCCGCCCATCGTCCCAATAATGTTTAACAACTCCGCCCATCGTCCCAATAATGTTTAACAACTCCGCCCATCGTCCCAATAATGTTTAACAACTCCGCCATCGTCCAATAATGTTTAACAACTCCGCCCATCGTCCCAATAATGTTTAACGACTCCGCCCATCGTCCCAATAATGTTTAACGACTCCGCCCATCGTCCCAATAAACGTCATTACACTTCGACTAACAACGTTAAAATGTGTGACTGTATTTTTGAATTTTTTTGTTTTTTTGTCGGCTCTTCAGAAATAGCTATTACCTTTATGTTTAATTCTTTCTGTTAACATTAAGAGAATGTTATGATTCGTTAATCTTTTTCCTTATAGACGTCAATGACCAAAAATAAGGCAGATCGACGTATAAGTTTGGAAGCTCAATGTGTGAGGTCCAAGTTAAGAAATAAACTAGAGGGAAGTGAGTCCAGGCAGAGATGGGAGACAAGTCTTCAGGAGTTGTAACAGTTACAGAAATAGAACATTTCTCACTCAATCTCATCTGTCTACTCTCATTTCTCTCTCTTTCTATCTCTGTCTCTCTGTCTCTGTCTGTCTGTCTGTCTGTCTGTCTGTCTCTCTCTCTCTCTCTCTCTCTCTCTCTCTCTCTCTCTCTCTCTCTCTCTCTCTCTCTCTCTCTCTCTCTCTCTCTCTCTCTCTCTCGCTCTCTTTCTCTCTCTCACTCTCTCTCTTTTTTACACAGGGTTTTACAAGGTTATGTTAACGTTCCTAACTTTATTTACAAACTGAGACCTGTTACGCACATCGTCTCTCTCTCTCTCACTCTTTCTTTCTCTCAATTTGCAGACAGGGATGTTATAAACAGTGTTGTTATAAACAGCAGAGAGGTCCCCTGACAGCCTTCCATCAGAATCAACACAAGACAGCCATGAGCCAACTCAACATAACAATCGCTAGCGCACTCATCTCACACACTGAGGTCCGGAGTTCGAATCTCCTCCTGCACGGCTGGAAAACATTAAGGACGTGTTTCCATAAGACACCTGCTGACCCTGTTCACCCATCAGTTCAAAATAGGTACCTGGGTGTTAGTCGACTGGTGTGGGTCGTATCCTGGGACAAAATTGACTTAATTTGCCCGAAATGCTCAGCACAACAAGCGTCTTTCTATATAGTAGTATGTCACTGATGTCAGCTAGGACTGTATACCTTGTACATGTACTTGTTATAAAATAAAGATATTATTATTATTATTATTATTATTATTATTATTATTATTATTATTATTATTATTATTATTATTATTATTATTATCATTATTATTAATATTTTATTATTATTATTATTATTATTATTATTATTATTATTATTATTATTATTATTATTATTGTTTACAAAGACATTAATTTTAACTGAACTCTGAAAAAAAATACCCAATACAGCAGTGTCAGCAGGGCAAAAGTCGGCCCAAAACATACTTGATTATAATATATATATATAATATATTATATATATATATATATATATATATATATATATATATATATATATATATATATATATATATATATATATATCATTTCAGCCGGCTACAGCAAACCCTCAATTCTGCAGGGTGACCCACTAGCTCCACTTCTCTTCTGCTTGGCAGTAAGAGAACTAACTTCCAGCCTACGCAGCGAGCTCAACATCTGGTACCTGGATGATGGCACTCTGGCAGGTACTGAAGAGTCCCTGGTAGGGGACCTACAAGTGGTGAAAACACAGGGAGAAGACTTGGGACTCATCCTCAATCCCTCCAAGTGTGAAATCATCACAGCAAACCAGGAAATAATCAATGCTGTGCGAAGAGTCCTCCCAGAAGTCTCTACTACCACTTCGTCAAACAGTACCCTCTTGGGAGCACCGCTGGGTCACCAGGCCATCGACACAGTCCTTAAAGACAAATTGAATGACCTGATGAGAATGGAGGAGAGAATAAGCAATCTTGATGCCCATGATGCTCTGTATCTCCTCACAAGGTGCCTTACTATTCCAAGACTCACTTCCTGAGGTGTGCACCCACTTTTGACAACCCAACACTCGACGAATATGACGCACACCTGACGTCAACCCTTAAGAAGGCACTGAATCTGTCACTAGAGGATCAGCAATGGGATCAGGCAACCCTCCCGTACGACTGGGGGGTTTTTGCAAAGCAACGCATGTTTTCTTTCTGT
>NC_069401.1:12515287-12542831 GCF_026875155.1 Cherax quadricarinatus
TGTGTGTGGGGTGTTGTTTTGGTGTGGTTTTTGTGTGTGTGTGTGTGTGTGTGTGTGGTGTGTGTGTGTGTGTGTGTGTGTGTGTTGCATAAGTGTCTCAGTTCTTCAACTTGTCGGTTTTCTAAACCATTCATCACATCTGTCAGACACTGTAACATCATGGGATCTTGGTACAAAGACTTCATCGCTTGTCCAACCTTTGGACGACGACCTACTAACACTAGTGGCAGGTCCCACTGTGATCCTCCCCTCCTCCTGCTTCGACTCACCTGACTGCAGTATATAAGCCACCTCTCTGGTCCTTTGCTGTACTTCCTACAAGAGTGATGGACTGAACACATCGATTCCAGGTTGAAGGACTGATTACCTCAGATTCCAGGTTGAGGGACTGATTACCTCCTCTCCTTACCCATTTCTACTTCGCATTAGACTGATGAAGCCACTGTGTGGCGAAACGTTTCTTCAATAAACATTCCCATATGTTGCATAAGTGTCTCAATTCTTCAAGAGTGACCAGTACCAACCATTATAAGAGTGACCAGTACCAACCATTATAAGCGTGACCAGTACCAGTCATTATAAGAGTGACCAGTACCAACCATTATAAGCGTGACCAGTACCAGTCATTATAAGAGTGACCAGCACCAACCATTATAAGAGTGGCCAGTACCAACCATTATAAGAGTGGCCAGTACCAGTCATTATAAGAGTGACCAGTACCAACCATTATAAGCGTGATCAGTACCAACCATTATAAGAGTGGCCAGTACCAGTCATTATAAGAGTGACCAGTACCAACCATTATAAGCGTGATCAGTACCAACCATTATAAGAGTGCCAGTACCAGTCATTATAAGAGTGACCAGTACCAACCATTATAAGCGTGATCAGTACCAACCATTATAAGAGTGGCCAGTACCAATCATTATAAGAGTGACCAGTACCAACCATTATAAGCGTGATCAGTACCAACCATTATATAGAGTGGCCAGTACCAGTCATTATAAGAGTGACCAGTACCAACCATTATAAGCGTGATCAGTACCAACCATTATAAGAGTGGCCAGTACCAGTCATTATAAGAGTGACCAGTACCAACCATTATAAGCGTGATCAGTACCAACCATTATAAGAGTGACCAGTACCAACCATTATAAGAGTGACCAGTACCAACCATTATAAGAGTGGCCAGTACCAGTCATTATAAGAGTGACCAGTACCAACCATTATAAGAGTGGCCAGTACCAGTCATTATAAGAGTGACCAGTACCAACCATTATAAGAGTGGCCAGTACCAGTCATTATAAGAGTGACCAGTACCAACCATTATAAGTGACCAGTACTTGTTACACTCAAACACTTGTTACAACCAGTCACTGAGACGCTTCTTACTCTGGGCAACTTAACCCTTGCAACACTAAAATACTTGTTACACCTAGCCACTCAGACACTTGTTACACTTACCCACTCAGACACTTGTTACACTCAGCCACTTGTTACACTTACCCACTCAGACACTTGCTACACTCAGCCACTCAGGCTCGGACACGTTATACACACAGCCACTCAAACACTTGTCATACCTAGTCACTGATTACACTTAGCCACTCAGACACTTTTTCATCTCTAAATAAAAACTAATCTCTGCTTGCTATCGGTTAAGCAGTCATTGATCTGGTCTGAAATCTGCCTTCTGTACCATGCCACTTTAAATGTCTGTTCGCTGCAGATGGTCGACACTTTGCTAAAATGATCATGTGGGACTGACGAATTTATTGATGAAAGTGGGAGGGAAGATGTGAATGGAAGAGGGTAAGGGATAGCGAAGTGAGTGAGTGGGAGAGGAAGAGTGAGGTAGAGATTGTTAAGGGAGAAAGGGAAAGGGTGAATAAGAGACCAGGGGGAAACGACTAAGTGGGAGGATGTGTGTGGGAGATGGGAAGGGAAAGTGAGTGGGAAGGAATGGAATACTGGAGTTTAAAAGGGAAGAGAGAGAGAGACAGAGACAGATAGACAGACAAAGAGAGAAGTGAGAGGGATAGCGTGTGAGAGAGAGGGAGGACTCAAACAAGGTCACCGGATCACCCGAGGGTCTGTGCCTCTCCTAAGGATCTTTATCAAGTCATGACGTGATGAACCTCGACACAGAGCGAGAAACTGCCCCAGTAAACCTTGGTTTTGCACTTGTGTTTTGGTTTCAAAACAAACCAAACCAATGTGTGTACTTCTTATGTTTGTTTATTTTCTCATTTGCTTGTTTGTAATTTTATTACTTTTATTGTTGACATTCTGCTGTGCCTATGTTCTTGTTCATCGTGTACTGCTGGAGGTTTCTATGTTAGTACACTTGGTAAATGAGACACTTGTTGCAACACTTGGGTATCTCTATTCCGGAAACGTTTCGCCAGTCAGTGGCTTCTTCAGTCCAACACAGACGAATGGTGGTAGCCAGCAGTGGTGTGCAGCCAGCAGCAACAGCCTGGTTGATCAGGCGCTGATCCACCAGGAGGCCTGGTCACAGACCGGGCCGCGGGGGCGTTGACCCCCGAAACTCTCTCCAGGTAAACTCCAGGTAAACTGAGTTTGGTCTTACCAGTCAAGGGCTGAGTTTGGTTTTGCAATTCAAGACCAGTCAGCTAAAGAGCTGACACTGGAGCACTGGCGGATAAGATAGCTGATTAAGGAAAGTTACTTCATTTAGGAAATGAGGTGAGATCAAGAGACGGGGGAGATAGATAGATAGATGGATAGATAGATGGAGAGAGAGAGACGTTTACAATTAAAGATACCCAGATGTTACACATCTGGGTATCTTTAATTGCAGACGTTTCCCCATTCAGTGTCTTTATCAAAACAGTACATGGACACATTATGAAGACTGTAGAAATATATATAACCACGGTGCTCATCACATGTTCCTAGGCTGAGGGACTGATTACCTCATGTTACACTGTCTGCTGCATGCATTTCTAGTCTTCACATCATGTCCATGTATTTATTGTACTGATAAAGCCACTGGATGGCGAAACGTCTACAATTAAAGATACCCAGAGGTTTCATATTTGTCTAATTCATCACCTCGTCTGTGTTGTATACCATTGATATACAACTTAGAGAGAGAGAGAGAGAGAGAGAGAGAGATAGTAGCGAGAGTGAGTGTCGCGCTCCAGACTTGGACTCTGTGATGTTGTTGAGAAGATCCATTTAGGCCAAGTCTACTGAGAGACTTAAGCGTTTCAGTAGACGTTTAAAGAGACATGAGGAGAGATGGAGGTGGAGAAAGGAAGAGAGGAAAAGCCATAAAGATGTAGAGAACCGGAGGAGAAGTGAAGACAAGAAAAACTTGGGAAAAGAAGAAGGGAAATGTATGAGGGGAAAAAATGGGCAAGGAGAATAAGAGAATCATGGAGAAAGATGGGTAGATGAGAAGGGAACTGCGAGACGAGAAGAGGGAAGAAAAAGTGGAAAGAAGGGAAAGGAGAAGAGAGAAGTGACGGGACTAGAAAAACGCCAGAAAGTTGGTGGCCAGAGGACAGACGGAGGAGGAGGAGAAGTAGGAGGAGCAAGAGGAGATGGAGTAGGACTAAAAGGAAGAAAGAGGAGGAGGAAGAAGAGAAGAAAAATGAGAAAAAGGAGGAGGAAAAAAATTTGAGTGTGAGGAGAGTGGAAGGAAGAAGAGACGGGGACAGCTTCCGGACACTGATGAATGGAAGATAACTTGCCTCTCCCTGCTCCATGTCTTACACGAGCGTGTCCCAGCCGAGACGTAGCTCAGTGTCACCATGTGCGTGTCTTAGGCTCGTGTACGGCACATGTCCAGAGACCGTGCCAGTCCTGTCAACTCCGCCGCTAAGTTCAGGAAAGTCAACTCACAGACGGGAAGTTGATTTGTCAGAGATCTTGTTACTTGACGTAAGGGAAGGTAAGAAGAAAGGAATGAGTGGGGGTGTGAGGGAGGGGTGGGAAGAAGGGGTGGGGAGGAGAGGTAGGGAGGGGAAAGTGCGAGGAAGGACGGAAGGAGATGGAAGAGAAAGGATGCGAAGAAGAGATGAGAGGGAACATCAGAGTGTGAGGAGGAAAATAGGATACCAGAGTAAAAGAGAGGAAGAGAACGGAAGGAGATAATAGAAGGGAAGGAGAGAAGCTGAGGAAGAGGACGGAAGACTGAACAGAGAAATGGGAGGATTAGAAGTGCTGAGAAACGTGGAGAGAGATGGGGAAAAGTGTGAACTGAACTATGGATGGCAAGGCAGATGAGAAGGCTTCAGAGTGAAGGAATTTTATCTAAAGGAACAAAATTAGATGACTGTTGAGTGTACTGCGACCATACTCTGTGGTAGTTATATAGTGGTAACAAGAGCTAACTGTATTTCCTCTTTATAAGAATAATAAGAAAAGGGAAGAATATACAGATCGGAGAGGTGTAATGATTACTCATGCGTTCTTATTTTTGTTCACTTTTTTGTAGCTATTTCTCTCCCAGTTTATGTTCTGTATCTGATCTTTCACTACTATCATCAGTTTACAATTGGTTTAAACCGAACTCCAGCAGTCATTTATTGAACCATTTCTGCAGTAGGTTCCAGTCTTCGTGTAGCTTATCTCAGTCCTCTTCATCAGCAAACAAATACACAAGAATTGATCCCCTATGGCATGCAAAGAGTACGTAACCTTTATTCGGCGCATGTACACACCCTCACTGAAAGGCTATCTCCCCCAACCAGCGAACCAGGTCCAAGTCGGACCGAAACGTCGTCGTAAGCTTCTGTCTTTTATGTGCGGGTTATTTGTGTATCGTTCCAGTCACGGTATTGTGCCTTTTTGTTATCTAAGGGTTGATGATGGAGCCCCGTCGTTCAATCAGTATCCAGGTTCCAGCCAATGAGAAGATGATTTTGACAATCGCAGAGGTGTTGTGGGTACCACTCACCTGTCTGCCCTTGTCATTCCCATTCTAGAGCTGGTTGAAACACGGTCTGCTCTCTAGTGGCTTCTATTCTGCCTTTGCTTACCGTGGAGTGCACTGATACCTATTGTTGTTAAATAAATTAGACACATGTGCAACTCTTGGAATCTTTATTGGGGAAAAACGTTTCGCCACGCAGTGGCTTCATCAGTCCAATACTAGGAGAAACTTGAAGAACAGGAGGAGAATGAGGTAATCAGTCCCTCAACCTTGAGTCGATGTGTTCAGTCCATCAATCTTGAGTAGAAAAACGGCGATGAGCGGAGAAGCAGCTTAAAACCGTATGGCAGGAGAGATGTAAGCAGTCATAGGTAGTGTCCATTTGTCCAATGTGGAAGTAGGTTGTGCCCAAAAATAGGCAAGCGAAAAATTCCAATTTTTAAGACCCCAAAGAATTTTGCGTGCCTGACAGGTTTGTAGTGAATGTTGGGAAAACCGACATGTTGAAAAATTAGACACATGGAACTTTTGGGAATCTTTATTGAGGAAACGTTTCGCCACACAGGGGCTTCATCAGCCCATACTGGGAGAAACTTAAAGAACGGGAGAGAATGGGGTATCAGTCCCTCAACCTTGAGTCATGTGTTCAGTCCATCAATCTTGAGTAGAATAGGGCAGATGACGAGAACAGCTTAAAAAACCTTTGGGCGGGGAGAGGTGTAGCATCAAAGGAATGTCACTTTTGCCCAATTTGAAGTAGGTTGTGCCCAAAAATTAGGCAAGCGAAAAAAATTCCCTAAGTTTTTAAATCCCAAGAAGTTGCAGTGTCGACGGGTTTGTAAGAATGGTTCGGAGAACCGACTGTTATAAATTAGACACATTCAACTTTTGGGAACATATTGAGGAAACTTTCCCACACAGTGGCATTCCTCATAAAAAATCAAGGAAAAAAACCCCCCTTGAAAAACAGGAAAGGAAAAGAGGGGAAAACAGCAAAAACCAGGGGAGGAGTGTCAGTCAAACAATTTGAAGTTGAATATTTGGCCCCAAAATTTTGGAAAGGAAGAACCTTTTTAAACCCCCAAAATTTGGGTCAAGGAAGAAAGGGGGCAGCCCAAGGAAAAATTAAAACCCAATTGGGGTTTTTAAGAGGAAATTTTCCCCCAAAAGGGGAAATTAGCCAACAAAAAAATTCAAAGATAGGAAATCCCAAGAGTGAGTTTCTAAAATTTGAGTGAAAGGTGGGAGAAGCAGTTATAAATAGCAAAGTGACTCTAGGAATTTTTTGAAGGGAAAGTTTGCCCAAGTGGCCAAAATTCCAAAAATTTAATAAGAATTGGGGGGCCAGGGAAATAAAGGTTTCAAACCCATTTTTTTTTTATTTTTTTTTTTTTTTTTTTTTTTTGGGGGGGGGTGTTTTGAGTCGATGTTTCATCCATCAATCTTGAGTAGAAACGGCGAGAGCGGAGAAACAGCTTATAAACCGTATGGCGGAAGGGGTGTAGCGCATGGGGTAGTGCACATTTGTCCAAGGGAAGTGGGTTGTCCCCAAGAATTGGGCAAGCGAAGAATTCCTAATATTAAGACCCCAAAGAATTGCAGTGTCTACAGGTTTTAGAGAAGGTTCGGAAAACCCGACATGTTGAAAATAAGACACATGGCAACTTTTGGGAAATTTTTATTGAGGAAAGTTTCGCCAAAAAATGGTTTCACAGTCCAACTAGGAGAAACGAAAAACAGGGGAAATGGGAATCAGTCCCTCAACCTTAGTCGATTGTTCAGCCTCAATCTTGATAGAATACGGCATATGAGCGGGAACAGTTTAAAAAACCGTAGGGCGGGAGGGGTGTACAGTCATGGGTATGCACATTGCCCCAAGGGAAGTGGGTTTCCCCAAAAATTTAGGCAAGCAAGAATTCCTAAGTATTAAGATCCCAAGAAGTTCAGTGTCGACAGGTTTGTAGATGAAGGGTTCGAAAACCGACTGTTGAAAAATTAGACACATGTCAACTCTTGGTATCTTTTTTGAGGAAACGTTTTCGCCACACAGGGGCTTCATCACCCCAAACATAGGAAAAAACTTAAAGAACAGGGGGAAGAATGAGTAATCAGTCCCTAAACCTTGACATGTTTCAGTCCACAATTTTGAGTAAATACGGCATATGAGGGAGAAGCGCTTAAAACCCCGTATGGCAGGGGAGGTGTAGCAGTCATGGGATGTCACTTTTCCCCAATGGGGAAAAGTGGTTTTTCCCAAAATTGGGGCAACAAGAATTCCAAATATTAAATCCCAAGAATTTTCAGTGTCTGACGTTTGAGATGAATGGGAACCGCATGTATAAATTAGACACAGTGAAACCTTGGGGTATTTTTTATTGAGGAAACTTTTCGCCACACAGGCTTCATCATCCAACATAGGAAAACTTGAAGAACGGGAGGAAATGGGGAATCAGTCCCCAACCTTGAGTCGATGTTTCAGTCCAAAATCTTGAGTAGAATACGGCATATGAGCGGAGAAGCACATAAACCGTATGGCGGAGAGTGAGCAGTCATGGGTAGGTCACATTGTCCAATTGGAAGTGGGTTGTGCCCAAGAATTGGGCAAGCGAAGAATTCCAAAGTATTAAAGACCCAAGAAGTTGCAGGTCTGACGGTTTGTAGATGAAGGTTTTCGGAGAACCGACATTTTGATAAATTAGACCATGTGCAACTCTTGGTACTTTATTGGGGAAACTTTCGCCACACATGGCTTCTCAGTTCTACATGGGGAAAACTTGAAGAACAGGGGGAAATTAGGAAATAGTCCCAACCTTTGAGTCGAGGGTTTCAGTCCATCAATCAGGTAGAAACGGCATATGAGGGGAGAAGCACTTATAAAACCGTATTTCGGGAGGGGTTGTAGCTCAAGGGTATGTCACTTTGTTAAATGGGGAAAGAGGTTGTGCCCAAAAAATTAGGCAACAAAAATTTCCCCAAGTATTAAGTCCCAGAATTGCGGGTTCTGACGGTTTGTAGAGAATGGTTCAAAAACCGACATTTGATAAATTAGACACATGTCAACTCTTTGGGTACTTTTATTGGGGAAAACTTTTCCCCAAACACGGGGCTTAAGCCCAAAAAAGGAAAATTAAAACAAAAAAAAAAAACACCCCAAAAAAACCTTGATCGAGTGTTCAGTCCACAATCTTGAGTAGAATACGGCATAGACGGAAAGCATTTATAAAACCGTATGGCGGGGAGAGTGTAGCATCATGGGTAGGTCACTTTTGCCAAATGTGGAAGTAGGTTTTCCCCCAAGAATTGGCAAGCGAAGAATTCCTAAGTATTAAGATCCCAAGAATTGATGTCTGACAGTTTGTAGATGAAGGGTTCGGAAAACCGACATTTGATAAATTAGACACTTGCAACTCTTGGAATCTTTTTTGGGGAAACGTTTCGCCACACAGTGGCTTCACAGTCCATACATAGAAAACTTGAAGAACAGGGGGAAAAAGGGAAAAACATCCCCAACCTTGAGTCGTGTGTTCGGGTCCATCAATGTTGAGTGAAACGGCAATAGGGGAGAACACTTTAAACCGCATGGCAGGAGAAGTTAGCAGTCATAGGTAGTGTCCCGTTTGTTCAATGGGGAAGTAGGTTTGGACTAAACACATGCTAAAGGGTTCAGGGTGACGGTATTTAGCTTGATGGTGACTGAAATAGCTCGTGAAACCTTTTTTTGGTGCTCTCTGTGAATCGAACAAGGATGCCCTCTTGAGCATTTTAACCACAGCTAAAAGAACTCAGATTTTCAAACGAGATACGGCGATTAACGGAGGAGAACAAGAGGATTCGTAGTAATCCTCCTGTTGTGAGTCCCCAGGTTAAAAGGGGAGCCTGGTCAGTGGTCGGGCAACATGGAACCAAGCTGAAGATTAAGAAAACGGTTGGAGAGGCAGAAACAACGAGAAACCAGAAGTCTGCCGTGGAAACTTCCAACTCATTCTCGGTGCTACCTGACGAATGTGAGTGTTCTACTGGGAATGCCACAACGAGCACCAAGGAAGCATTGGCAGACGTGAGTGAGACATCCCTAGAAAACCCCAACGAAGACCATCGAGAACGTCATGACGAATTCTACAAGTGGTGTAATGCTACCTGGCGAATGTGAGTCGATTACTCGGAGCATCACTACGGACGACGCCAAGGAAGGTAAAAACATTGTTGTTGTTGGGGATAGCCAGATTAGGTACATGGATAGGGCATTCTGTTTGAAGGATAGGATAGGAGGCACAGAGTGTTTTCCTGGGGCTGGGATGAAGGATATTGTTAGCCGTCTGGATGACATCATGAGAGGTAATGGGAGCAATCCTGTTATCTGTCTCAGTGCTGGAGGCAACGATGTTGGCAGACGTAGAGTGAGGACCTGATTAGCAGGTATAGGTCAGCAATAGAGATAATTAGGAAGAAGGGTGGGAAACCTGTCATATGTGGCATTTTTGCCAAGGAGAGGAGTTTGGAAAATGAATGGTTGTCCAGAGCAATTGGTGTCAATTGCTGGCTGGACAAATACTGTAAGGAAAATGCGGTAACATTCCATTGACAACTGGGACCTCTTCTATGCAGAAATGACATGTATGCCAGGGATGGGGTTCACTGTCTAGGTGGGGGTGGGAGCCACTGGCCAATGCAGTGGAGGGAGCTGTTAGGTCTTTAAACTAGGAATAGTTAGTGGTTATGGGTTTTGGCAGGAAAACTGTGAAGTCGCAGGGTGTAACATGAGTACTAGGAGAACTAGTAATAGGCAAAATGAGGGGGACATTGGAAAGCCAGTGGCACAAATTGACAATGACAGTAATAGGTTTAGTGGAATAACAGAAAGGAGCAGAAGGGTAAAGAGATAGGAGGGTCTTAATATATATTACACAAATAGTCGCAGTGCTAGGAATAAGAGGACGAGTTGAGACTAGTTGCTAGTGCGGGTTTAACAAAAGATGTATTTGCCATTACTGAGACGTGGTTTAATTCAAAAAGTCGGGACATGCCTGCAGAATGTCACATTCAGGGTTTTAAATTTTCCAAGTAGATAGAAGTTTCGGGAAGGGGGGTGGGGTAGCATTGTATGTCCGAGATCGCTTGAACTTTTTGCATAAAAACGGGTATTAAGTCTGAAGTAACACATACAGATTTCTGTTTGGATAGAATTTTCAGAGGGGCATGAAAAATTAATTTGGGGTTTTGATATACCGTCCCCCAAATTTTAGATAGGGACCGGGGGAGACTACTATGGGGGGAAATTGTTAGGGCCACAAGGCACGATAATGTAGTAATTCTAGGAGACTTTAACTTTAGTCATATTGATTGGAATTTTTTGACTGGAATTTAGAATCATACGATTTCTTAGAAGTAGTTCAGGATTGTTTTTATGAAGCAGTTTTGGACAGAACCACAAGGGGTAATAACCTGCTTGACTTAGTTCGGGCAAACAATGAACCCCTTGTTAATAATTTAGAAGTCTCAGAGGAACTGGTTGCTAGCGACCACAAATCAATTACATGTAGAATTGAATGGAAGTATGATTAGTAGGGATAACTCAGTAACAGTCCCAGATTTTCGCTTAGCAGATACGATGGGCTTAGAGAACAAATTATCATCTGTTGACTGGGGTAACGAAGAGAGCTATCAATATGATGTTTTCTGAACACAATACATGCTGCTCAAAAGAACGTTTATCCCTTATAAGGAAATTAGATCAAATAGAAATTTACCCAAAATGGATGAATAATAGCTGAAATATCTAAATGGGGCATAAGAAAAGGAATTTATAGGCGTATCAAAAGAGGCGAGGGTCCCTCTTATGAATCAGTATATTGACATTAAGAGGGACATTAAAAAGGGGATAAAAAAAGCTAAAAGGGACTATGAAATTAAAGTTTTCTAGGGATTCTAAAACTAACCCAAAAGTTTTTTTTTAGGTCTATAGAACAAAAGCAGAGATAAGATAGGTCCCTTAAAAATAACTATGGACATCTTACTGACAAAGAGAATGAAATGTGCTCGATTTTAAATAATTATTTTCTTCTCGGTTTTTACACAGGAAGACACTAACAATATTCCGGTAATTGATTTTTATAGTGGATCAAAGAAGATAAATTATGTAACATCACAGTCACTAGTGAAATGGTTGTGAAAGCAGATAGACAGACTGAAGCAAAATAAGTCACCGGGTCCTGATGAGGTTTTTTCAAGGGTTCTAAAGGAAAGCAAAATGGAAGTCTGTGAACCATTAAATTTAATATTTTTAATTTACTCTTAAAACAGGTGCAGTGTCTGATATGGGAAGATGGCTAATGTAATTCCTATTTTAAAAACAGGGGACAAGTCGTTACCGTCAAATTACCTCCCCATAAGCCTGACCTCAATTGTAAGGCAAATTACTAGAGTCAATTATAGCTGGATTATAAGAAGCCATCTCGATAAGCATAGCTTGATTAATGATACTCAGCATGGATTCACAAGAGGCCGGTCTTGTCTAACTAATTTATTAACTTTCTTCAGTAAAGCTTTGAGGCTGTTGACCACGAAAAAGAATTTGATATTATTTACTTAGATTATAGTAAGGCATTTGATAGAGTTCCACACCAAAGACTGTTGAAGAAAGTAGCAGCTCATGGCATTGGGGGAAGGGTGCTCCGTGGATCGAATCATGGCTCACAGACAGGAAGCAGAGAGTGTCCATAAATGGGGTTAAATCCGAGTGGGGATCAGTAACTAGTGGCGTTCCACAGGGATCAGTCTTGGGCCCGTTGTTGTTTATAATATATATCAATGATCTTGATGAAGGAATTACTAGTGATATGAGCAAATTCGCCGATGACACGAAGATAGGTAGGATAATTGATTCAAAACGTAGATGTTAGGGAACTTCAGGAGGATTTAGACAAACTCTACTCTTGTCAGAAAAGTGGCAGATGTAGTTCAATGTAGATAAATGCAAGGTTCTGAAGCTCGGGAGTGTCCATAACCCTAGCACTTATAAGTTAAATAATGTAGAACCTAGCCATACAGATTGCGAAAAGGACTTGGGGGTTGTGGTTAGCAGCAGCCTTAAACCAAGACAGCAATGCCTAAGCGTACGTAATAAGGCAAATAGATTACTGGGATTTATATCAAGAAGTGTAAGCAACAGAAGTCCAGAGGTCAATACTGCAGCTTTATACATCATTAGTAAGGCCTCACCTAGATTATGCAGCTCAATTCTGGTCTCCATATTACAGAATGGACATAAATTCGTTAGAGAACATTCAGCGTAGGATGACTAAATTAATACATAGCATTAGAAATCTTCCTTATGAAGAAAGATTGAAGACTCTTAAGTTACATTCACTTGTTAGACGAAGAATGAGGGGAGACCTGATCGAAGTGTATAAGTGGAAGATAGGTATTAATAAAGGGATATTAACAAGGTCTTGAGGATATCTCTCCAAGAGAGAACCCGCAGTAATGGATTTAAATTAGATAAGTTTAGATTTAGAAAGGACATAGGAAAGTATTGGTTTGGAATAGGGTAGTTGATGAGTGGAACAGTCTACCTAGTTGGGTTATTGAGGCTAGGACTTTGGGTAGTTTCAAATTTAGGTTGGATAAGTACATGAGTGGGAGGGGTTGGATTTGAGTGGGACTTGCACATCAGAGCTTATTTCTTGGGTAGCATTGAAAATTGGGTAGGTCAAATGTTTGTTAGTGGGATGAATTGTAAAGGACCTGCCTAGTATGGGCCAACAGGCCTGCTGCAGTGTTCCTCCTTTCTTATGTTCTTATGTTCTTATGACTGCTTACCTCATTCTCCTCCTGTTCTTCAAGTTTCTCCTATGTATGGACTGATGAAGCCACTGTGTGGCGAAACGTTTCCTCAATAAAGATTCCCAAGAGTTGCACATGTGTCTAATTTATCAACAACAATTGGTGAAGGATAATACAAGTCAAAAGTTTTTCTGCTGTGTTTATTTTGTTCCCTTTACACCCAGGATAACAGGCCTTTGAGACTCCTGGGTTGTAATATCCTCTTAAGCAGGTCATTTGTGTATATTAAAGAAGTAAAGGTCTGAGTGTCTCTCCTTGTGGGGCCCCATTTCTTCCAGCCACCCATCACGTTATCTTTTGTTCTTTATATAATCTTTGAACTATTTAAACACTTTATCTTGTAACACCTATGCCGACTCTTCCAGTCGACAGATATTTTGTTGTCTGAAATGATTCACTCAAGCCCAAAATAAAATTAGTTTACACAAAGAATTGTATTTGATACTTGATCTCCGATATTGTTTGGCAGCATCGCAGCAAGTTCGTGACAGACGGACCTTTCCTTCCCTAAATACGTGAGGGATTTTCCAAAACGTGGATCAACCTCTCCTTGTGTGTCACCAACCTTCCACTGATAATTTTTCCCAGCAATTAAGAGAGAATGCGGGTAATGACACTGTAGTTAAGTGCTTCTTGCATCTTTACCTGATTGTGAATAGGCTTCACAGTTGAAGATTGAGACACTTATGCAGCATATGGGAATCTTTATTCAGGAAACGTTTCGCCACGCAGTGGCTTCATCAGTCCAATACAAAGAAGGCGTAAGGAGAGGAGGAGAATGAGGTAATCAGTCCTCATTCTCCTCCTCTCCTTACGCCTTCTTTGTATTGGACTGATGAAGCCACTGCGTGGCGAAACGTTTCCTGAATAAAGATTCCCATATGCTGCATAAGTGTCTCAATCTTCAACTTGTCGGTTTTTCAAACCATTCATCACAGGCTTCACAGTGGCAGACAGAGACACACAGACGGAGAAGCAGATAGGAAACGACAACGTGAAAGTCAGCGACTGAGAAGGAGAGACAAAGGGAGGCAGGAAGACACAGGGAAAAAGTCAGAGAGTGCGAGAGCCAGAGAAATGAAGAGAAAGAACGAGAAACAAGGGAAAAATCACAGAGACGAGAGACAGAAAAAGGGGAAGAGGGATAGAAAGAAGGGACGAAACCAGGGAAACTTACAGACAGAGAGGAGAGACATAGAGAAGGAGGCAGAGTTGGGAGAGATAAATAGAGAAACATCACATGTCCCCAAAAAAGGTAAATTTAGCAAAAGTCCACCTTAGTAAGCTATACAGGTTTAAATTTTAGGTCCTCTCTCATAAAAAGAAGCGCCTACTATATAAGAAGATAATAAAACCTATACGGGAATATCCTTGCGTGCTCATGTCGCTAACAGAAAAAAAAAAAACAACATTACAGCTACAAAGAGTTCAGAACTAGGCACTCGCCTTATCACAAGCAACAGACTGACGGACAGAATCAGAATGGAAGATCTGCACATCCAACAGAGGATTAACGCAATAAATGTGGGGCTGAACAAATTAAAGAAGCGATAACAATATGCCATGAAAAGACTCTATATACTAGACAATGGAAAACCCCACCCCAGTCAACTAATACTACTGCCTACACCATTATAAACACCTCCCCAAAAACCCACAGAATGTCCTTCCCACAAAGAGTCCGACGGTTCATGCACAAGAAGGACTTCCCAAGACGAAAGATTTCTAAATGAACTTCCTTAGATATAGAGGAATGGATACTACCAAGCTAATTTTTTTTTAAGAAAAAAAAAAACTATCTTTACTGATGATACCTGACATCTAACCAAGTAACATCTGAAAACCATCAACGGCAGGACACCACCTCGGAATCAGATCAGCTGACCACCAGCTCTAGAAACGCGCCTTGTAACTAGCGTAAAAAACCCTTGCCTCCTGCGTTACAGAAAAAAAAAAGAAAAAAAATGTACCTACCACCAATTCAGTGTCATGCATGTATGTATCTTGTATACATGGGTGTCTCTGACGGGTGGTGTGGTATATACAGTCATCTGATTATGCATAACACAAGACACACATTTATTTATTATACTCCACAGTGGTTGGGTCCTTGCCTGTATTACCCCCCCTCTCCTCTCCTCACCCCCACCAACACCTCCTTTATATTCCATCTTTACCTATCCTTCTCCCTTCCCCAACTTACCCAAGCTGGTTGTATTATTCATAGGGAAACTAAGAGGGGAAAGAGACAGAGAAAAGGAAAGGAACAGAGGTAGTGACAAAGGAGACTCAGAGAAAGAGAGAGAGAGGGAGAAGAGAGATAGGGGGTAAGGCTGGGGAAAGGGAGAGATCCATTAACTAAGTCACCCCACAGTGCTCAATGAACGTAAAGGCTTTACGAGGCCAGACACCAAAATGTTTACCAAATAACAATAAATTTTAGCAGGGGTTACTGGTAACAAAGCTCTTCACCTGAGTTACCATAATAATGTTGCTAGGGTAGTTACCGTATTAGTGTTGCTAGGGTTAGTTACCAGCAATAGTGTTGCTAGGGTATTACCAGTAATAGTGTTGCTAGGGTAGTTACCAGTATAGTGTTGCTGGGGTAGTTACCAGTAATAAGGTTCCTAATGGAGACCCTTAGCAGGAGTTACCAGTAATGGGATCCTATCAGTAGTTACCAAAAAATGATGATCCTACCAGTAGTTACGAGTAATGGGATACTAGCAGTAGTTACCAGAAAAGGGGATCCTAGCAGTAGTTACCAGTAATAGGGATCCTACCAGTAGTTACCGGAAATGGAAACCTGTTAGTAGTTACCAGTAGGGGGCTTCTAGCATTAGTTACCGGTAATGTGATCCTACAGTAATCAGTAATGGGACCCCCACCAGTAGTTACCAGTAATGGGGATCCTAGTAGGAGTTACCAGTAATAGATACTAGCAGTATTTTCAGTAATGGGATCCTAGCAGTAGTTACTAGTAATGGGGATCCTAGTAGTGTTACCAGTAATGGGGATCCTACCATCGTTACTAGTAATGGGGATCCTAGTAGTATTTTTAAAAAGTAATAGGGTTTCTAGCAGTAGTTACCCGTAATAGGTTCCAAACAGTAGCACCACATTGGGGACCCTAGCAGTAGTTACAAGTATTGGGATCCTAGCAGTAGTTACCAGTATTGGGATACTAGCAGTGGTTACCAGAAATGGGGCTCCTATCAGTAGTTACCAGAAACGGGGCTCCTAGCAGCAGTTACCAGTAATGAGACCCCTAGCAGGGGTTACCAAAATGGGGCTCCTAGCGAGTTACCAGAAATGGGGCTCCTAGCAGGATTTACCAGTAATGGTGATCCTAGCAGTGGTTACCAGGAATGGGGTTCCTAGCAGTAGTTACCAGAAATGGGGCTCCTAGCAGGAGTTACCATAACGAGGATCCTAGCAGGGTTCCCCAGAAAATGGGGCTCCTAGTAATAGTTCCCAGAAATGGGATCCTAGCAGAAGTTCCCAGAAATGGGATCCTGCAGTAGTTACCCGTATGGGGATCCTACAGTAGTTACCAGTATTGGGGATCCTAGGAGTAGTTCCGATAATGGGATTCTTAACAGTAGTTACCAGTAATAGGATCCTAGCAGTAGTTACCAGTAATTTGGGGATCTTAGCAGGAGTTACCAGAAAATGGGGATCTTAGGGAAAGTTTCCGTTGACTGGGTTTAAAACATATTATAATTAATACATTCACGGGGTAACTCTAACTCGTTTGTAAAAACGGCGCCTGGAGAATCGGAAGTAATGAGCTTTGATCAGAGAAGAGGAGAGCAGCTGCATAGCCGCACCCTTCAATGGCGTCAAGGCACAAAATCCCCTGACCCCCCTTTCCCTTTTCCCCCTCCTTGAAATTAGCTCGTTGCCATAGCTGAGTTAGGTTAGGTTAGTTAGGTAAGGTAAGGTTCCTAAATGAAACACAGGTGTTTCCTGACGCGGGTCTTAGATGACCACCCGCCGTTGGAGCTTCTGGTCATCTGACCTAGGCCTTCCGCTGGCTTACCGGTACCCCCCTTTATAAATTATGGTCATATTTATAACCCATAGCTGCGAAATGTGGAACAACCTTGCCTGGACCCGCAGCCTCACTTATGTTGACTCACTGAGAAATATGGCGCAGGGTGTGCCACTTGCTGACAACACCTGACGCAGCAGGTGCCGTACCGTGGGCGCTATCATGTAGGTTAGTGTTACGCTACATGATGCGGGTGATGCGAGTGAGGCACCTGTCTGCGATCCTCGGCAGCAGGTACCAAGTGTTCAGAATGATCGTCGTTGATCTGCAGTTATCATCGTAATGGTGGTTAAAAAACCTGCACTGTTTCAGAGTGTTGTACAAAGACACGATTTCTTTTATTTAAAATTACAATAGGGCAATTTCCTCCTAATTGCAGTTCGTTCATTCTGAAAGATCTTGCTGGCTCACCAAATTAAATTTTTGTTGTTCTCGGTTAGTTTAGCTTGGTTTTGGATTATTAGGGTGAATTTTACTTTTTTCTAAACTTCTTTCTTTAGATTTACATTTTATTTCTTTACATTTACAGTTATTTGTTGGATTTACAGTTATTTCTCTAGAGTTACAGTTATTTTTTTAGATTTAGAGTTATTTCTTTGGATTTGCAGTTATTTCTCTGGATTTACAATTATTTCTTCAGATTTACACTTATTTCTTTAGATTTATAGTGAAATGCATTTCAGATACGTCTTGTCTTTTATCCCACTTGATTAAACAAATATTTTAGGGATTATCTTTTCTTTGGCTGAGATATGAAAGCGTCAGGTAGCTCAGTAGAATGTATGAGTTTTCTTAATGTTTTATGCTCTCAAAACTGACTAGACAGTCAAGTAAGTAAGTAAGTAAGTTTATTCAGGTATACACAAATACAGTTACATAGTTTATCATACATAGCAGCATATGTGTAGAGAACCGGGAATAACCCAAAAAAGTCAGACCGATAACTTATTTCCATTGGGGTCCTTTTCCCTTATAATTTTAATAAAAGGTTATAATATTTCTTATTATTCTATAATGAAGATAACATCTTATTATCATACTAAAAAGACTATCTACAACACGAGGTCATTAAGACTATCTACAATACGAGGGTCATTACTAGGAAAAAGGGTAAAATTTACACGTATGTTAGCTAAAAAATAGAAAATCATTCCCCTCCCTTTCTGTAGCTACATTCATCAGACACCTTTGCACTCTTCTTGAACTGGTTCATGCTATGACTGGCTTTGACATGTGCGGGTAGTCTGTTCCATTCCTTTATTGCTGTACAATAAAGGTGTTTGAAGCCTGGCCACTGACTGTGGGTACTACAAAGTTGTGCTCCCTCCCCCGTTTGTACTGTGATTGCTTTGGTTCCCAAACCCCTTGACAAAATTGACAGCAAGATATTCGGACCTTTTTGTGACAATTTTATAAGCAAGATTTAGCTTCAGTTTTTTTAAATTTCTGTCTTCAGCATTCGCATATCCAACTGCTGTAATTCATCCTGGCCTACATGTTCTCTTAGTCCCACCCCAGGATGAATCTTACGATTTTGTTCTGGGTGATTTGCAGTCTATCTTTCGTTTTTTTGTCAAGGGCCCAGAGTCCCATGAAGAGCAAGCTTAATCCATATGGCATTGTATAAGGGCTAGACATAGGGTCCTGCGAGCCTCAGTAGTAGACACTGTGCTTGTCTATACAGGAACTTCAGTCTGGCATTCGCTTTTTTTAAACTACACTGTTCCCTATCAATTCTCCTGACATGCATGAGTCAAAGGGGATTCCCAGATATTTTACTGATGAAACCAAAGGGGGATGGGCTCCCCATTACACTGGACATTAAAATTATTTACCCTTCTCAGTTTATGTTCGTGCCAAAGAGAATGGCTTCGTTTTCCCTAGGTGTAATGATAGTTTGTTGTCTACTAACCATTTCTGCGGACTCCAGTTCCAGTGTTAAAACATTAGCTATATCTTGTGGGTCTTTACCTGACACTAACAGAGCACTGTCACCTGCATATATAGGAGTTTGCACTTGACACTGATAGGCATGTCATTGAATAACATAAGAATAATTAAGGGACCAAGAATACTACCCTGGGGAACTCCACATGCTATCGGCAGGGGTTCTGATTCCGTTTTGTTGATTTTGACAGTTTGTCTCCTGTTGCTAAGGTAGGACTTAAACCAGTCTACAGAACCTATACCGATAGCTTGAAGTTTCTTACATAATATATTGTGGTTGACAGTATCGAAGGCCTTTTGAAGGTCTAACGTTACCATACCTATGAGGTTCCCCTTTGACATTTCAGTTCTCAGATTAATTAGGGAGGTGTCGGTTGAGTAAGATCTTCTAAAGCCCGATTGATAGCTATGGAGAATATTGAATATTGAATGTCAAATATTGACCTATGTTGATAATACATGGTGTCAGCTTCTACGCTGAAGAGACTGTGGACTAGATTTTTCTTCTCCATGATGTGGTTCCAGTAGTGTGTTTTAATACAAAAGTTTCGGGGTTTTGTAAAAAGAAAATGGCCATGATACTAGACGCAACCCGACTGCAATGTCGGTATTGTCACCTAACTGTATTTGACATTACGTTAAAATTCGTCAAATGGTCAGTGGTGTGAACATGAGATATTCATTAATTCACACGTGTTTATTTAATGACTTTAAATTTGACGGGGAAGACTCGCTAAAAATGCTACTTTTTCCATGCCTAATTAGAGACTTTTAAGGGCTCCCCTTTAAATTTTAACACGGCCTCTATCCAATAAGGAAACTCCTTTCATCCAAAAGTAGCCTATCAAAAGCCCAGACCTCTTCCCCAAATACAGTGAGGAACTGAGATGTGAAGCAGTGTCACTCTAAAGGGCCCCGGAGAAGGTGGTTCACACAAAACAAACATGAACGTTACGGCAAGTCATAGGACTATAAAGGTCTTAGAATGTGGCAATCTATAACATACTAAAAGCATATCGAAATCCCTTCATTTTGAGTTTTTTGTGATACAAAGTGCGGTCTAGTATAAGCCAGTGATAAACACACACACATAAGTGACGGACGACACTTGTGGAGCAAACACTTTCATCATGTTTGTTGAAAATGGTAAAAAACCCATAAGGTGAAGATTAAGAGACATGTGCAACAGTTGGGTATCTTTACCGATGAAATGTTTCGCCCACACACTAGGCTTTTTCAGTCAAATACAAAGGGAACAGTAGTAATGAAATAAAAAGAATGTGATCAGGTCGTCAACCTTGGAGAGAATTATTTTAAGTGGTCAATCCCCAGCCTGGAGAAAGCTCGGCTCCATGGTCTGGAACGATGTCGTTCCAGACCATGGAGCCGAGTAAAGATACCCAACTGCTGCACATGTGACACTTGACTGCCCTTCTCAATGAGAGTCTCACCTTGACTGCCCTCCTCACTGAGAGTCTCACCTTGACTACCCTCCTCACTGAGAGTCTCACCTTGACTACCCTCCTCACTGAGAGTCTCACCTTGACTACCCCTCCCCCTGAGAGTCTCACCTTGACTGCCCTCCCTCACTGAGAGTCTCACCTTGACTACCCTCCTCACTGAGAGTCTCACCTTGACTACTCTCCTCACTGAGAGTCTCACCTTGACTGCCCTCCTCACTGAGAGTCTCACCTTGACTAAACCCCCTCACTGAGAGTCTCACCTTGACTACCCTCCTCACTGAGAGTCTCACCTTGACTGCCCTCCTCACTGAGAGCCTCACCTTGACTACCCTCCTCACTGAGAGTCTCACCTTGACTACTCCCTCAAATGAGAGTCTCACCTTGACTCCCTCCTCCTGAGAGTCTCACCTTGAAATACCCTCCTCACTGAGAGTCTCACCTTGACTACCCTCCTCACTGAGAGTCTCACCTTGACTACCCTCCTCACTGAGAGTCTCACCTTGACTACCCTCCTCACTGAGAGTCTCACCTTGACTACCCTCCTCACTGAGTCTCACCTTGACTACCCTCCTCACTGAGAGTCTCACCTTGACTACCCTCCTCACTGAGAGTCTCACCTTGACTACCCTCCTCACTGCGAGTCTCACCTTGACTACCCTCCTCACTGAGAGTCTCACCTTGACTACCCTCCTCACTGAGAGTCTCACCTTGACTACCCCCTCACTGAGTCTTACCTGACTACCCTCCTCACTGCGAGTCTCACCTTTACTACCCTCTCACTGAAGAGTCTACCTTGACACCCTCCTATTACAAAACCAGGCTTCCCAAAAGGCCTTTACCCGGTGTAATGGAGCAAATAACACAGTAAAAAAGTTTAGACTTATATTATCTTCACACATTAGAACAGCAATTGTACACTATGTACATGATAAGTATAGTGCACTCCAAAGTTTAAACAAAGCAGAAAATAGAAGCCACAAGTAGCAGCCGTGCTTCAACCAGCTCTAGAATGGGAAATGACAAGGCACATGAGAGCGGTACCCCAAACCTCTGCATTTTCCAAAACCATCTTCTTATTGGGTAAACTTCACTATTGAACGACGGGGCCCTCATCAACTCTTACAACCCGTTCGCTGGTTGGGGAGATAGCCTTTAAATGAGGTGTGTACAAGGCCGAATAAAGGTTACGTACTCTTTTCATTTCCACACCTCCTCACTGAAGTTCACCTTGAAATACCCTCCTAATAAGTCTCACCTTGACACCCTCCTCACTGAGAGTCTCACCTTGACCCACCTCCTCACTGAGAGTCTCACCTTGACACCCTCCCCCCTCACTGAGAGTCTCACCTTTTACTACCCTCCTACTGAGAAATCTCACCTTGACTACCCTCCCCTAGAGTCTCAAACCCTTTACTACCCCCTCACTGAGAGTCTACCTTGACTACCCTCCTCAAAAGAGAGTCTCAAAACTTTACTAACCCTCCTCACTGAGAGTCTCACCCGATAAACCCCCTCACTGAGAGTCCACCTGACTACCCTCCTCAAAATGAAAAAAAAGCTCACCTTGACTACCCTCTCACTGAGAAGTCTCACCTTGACTAACCCCCTCACTGAGAAGCCTCCCTTTACTACCCCCTCACTGAGACTACCTTGACTACCCTCCCAATGAAGTTCTACCTTGACACCCTCCTCACGAGAGTCTCACCTTGACTACCCTCCTCACTGAGAGTCTCACCTTGACTACCCTCCTCCTGAGAGTCTCACCTTGACTACCCTTCTCACTGAGAGTTTCACCTTCAGTGCAGACTTACCATATTACGAAGTTTAAATGAAACCAACTTGTACATCAGTGGAGGAAATTGTACACAATAACGTCAGGATAGAAAAAAAAGAACGCAAAACCACATAAAGTAATTTTTACTGGCCAACTTTCGCCCACATTCTTGGCCCTTTATCGCGTCACAGAACCAATCTTGTCATGAACTTCATAAGTCCAACTGTGTGGGCGAAACCTTGTTCCATCAAACCCTTCCCCCTCCGCCTAACCCTTACCATACACCCCTTTCCCTTATACTTTAGTCTATTAACCTGATGTGATACAGAGTGTTTTTATCAAAAGGCCTAGCACTTTTTAAGTAAAAATATTTAAAAGGTTGATGGTTGACAGCCAGAACCACCAGAAGGTACTACATCCTACAAATGAACGGAAACAAAACCCGTAATTTTCTAACAACAAGGTAGGGTTTGATAGTGTCTTCTTCTCATAACCACGCAAGAGACAAGTACATCTTGCTAATTTACTTACACTTTTTCATACTATGCTGTTGGCATGTGTATGCACCTCCATCTGAGGTTTTCTTCTATTTGCTTATTAGTTCTTGTCTTATCACTGGACAAAAATGGAAAGTATTAGAGTAATAATGGACTAACACTTTTATATGGTGTGAAGCATGGGTTTAAAATGTTTGCATCGCGGAGAAAGGCAGCTGAGTAGTGTTTTGAGGGCACTGTGTGGTGTGAATAAATGCAAAAGAAATTCGTAATTTTTGAAGATTGGAGTGCGGGGTTTCTAAAATATATCCAGGGGGAAATGTTTTATTGAAGTATTTGGACTTTAGAGAGGATGGAGAAAAATTTAGGTTACTTGGATGTGTATTAATGTGTAAGTGGATGGAAGGCAGGATTGGGCTCTCGAAGAAAAAGATTGGAGGGTTTTGGAATAAAGGGGCTTTTTGTATTGAAGAGCTTGGACATCTAATAGGCGTGGTGAGGTGAGATAATGGTGAGTGGAGGCAGTGTTATTATTATAGCATGATGTGCCTGTTGGAGATGGGCAAGGTAAACATTTATTTAAGAGATTATAAAAAAAACGGTTAGCTGATTTGATCCTTGAGGTGGACAGTACATTTTTGACTATGAAGAGTAGCATCTGAGCTGTAGTATCGACACACATGACAGTGATTGAAGCGAGTGATGGTGAAAACGTTTCTTCTTTTCTGGGTTACCCGACATCGGTGGGAGACGCCGTTGTGTGAATAACAATATTTTTTTTTATTAAACACATCGGCCGTTTCCCACCAAGAAAAGAAAAACTTTATCATCATTCCTCCCTCACTGTCTTACCAATAATAATAATAATAATAATAATAATAATAATAATAATAATAATAATAATAATAATAATAATAATAATAATAATAAAAACTCAACTCCATCCATCAAATATTAACTTGTGATGCCCTACCACCAAGGTACAAACCAACAAAATCACTTTCTATCTTAACAATCTGGGAAAAACTCTTTTCCCAAGAAAGACAAAACATTCAGTTAGGCAAGACAGACCAGGGGTCTACCAAATGCCATGCAAAGATTACAACAAATATACATCGGACAGACAGGCCGATTGCTATGAAAATCATCGAACACCAGAAGACAGTACGTTATGGACAGGTTAATTCAACCGTTTTTCAACATGTCAGCATCAACAGCCATAGTATTCATTGAGAAGCTGTCACAATCAAACACAAATCACATTACAGCTACAAAAGTAAATCACTGAATCAGTCTTCATAGCTACCACCCCTATTTTCAACATCTCACAGGAACATACAAGCACCCAACCTTATACAGAACGCTAGTACAATTGTATAGTACAGAGGAACTTCTCGTCCAAATTTTAAGCTTTGTGCCAGTCACTACTTCAAGACCTGTCATTACACTCACTCCCTGACTTGGCTTCCCACGCTCTGACCTGAGGCTTCACGCTCACCTGCACGCGTCACAGTCGTAACCTTCCTTTAAATTTACGCTAGTCTTTCATGTGTGTATCTGCTGAAGACAACCCAGCATGGAGTCTGAATATAAAGACCAATTATCTTCTGAGTTTGTCTCCATGTAGGTTATTACTGAACACTGACAAATGTTCATTACACTTTAGTAATTCACAACACACACACACACCACACAACACACACACACACACACACACACACACACACACGAAAGCCAAAATCTGACCCAAAAACTGTTGTACAGCCACATCAGGAGGAAAACAACAGTCAAGGACCAGGTAATCAGGCTAAGGAAGGAAGGAGGAGAGACAACAGGAAATGACGGGAAGTATGTGAAGAACTCAACAAGAGATTCAAAGAAGTGTTCACAGAGGAGACAGAAGGGACTCCAGAAAGACGGAGAGGTGGGGCACACCCCCAAGTGCTGGACACAGTGCACACAACCGAGGAAGAAGTGAAGAGGCTTCTGAGTGAGCTAGATACCTCAAAGGCAATGGGGCCAGATAACATCTCCCCATGGGTATTGAGAGGAGGGAGCAGAGGCGCTATGTGTACCCCTAACAACAATATTCAATACATCTATCGAAACAGGGAGATTGCTGAGGCATGGAAGACAGCAAATGTAGTCCCAATCTTTAAAAAAGGAGACAGACATGAAGCATTAAACTACAGACCAGTGTCACATGACATGTATAGTAATCAAAATCATGGAGAAGATTATCAGGAGAAGAGTGGTGGAACACCTAGAAAGGAATGATCTCATCAACAGCAGCCAGCATGGTTTCAGGGACGGGAAATCCTGTGTCACAAAACCTACTGGAGTTCTATGACATGGTGACAGCAGTAAGACAAGAGAGAGAGGGGTGGGGTGGATTGCATTTTCTTGGACTGCAAGAAGGCGTTTGACACAGTTCCACACAAGAGATTGGTGCAAAAACTGGAGGACCAAGCAGGGATAACAGGGAAGGCACTACAATGGATCAGGGAATACTTGTCAGGAAGACAGCAGCGAGTCATGGTACTTGGCGAGGTGTCAGAGTGGGCACCTGTGACCAGCGGGGTCCCGCAGGGGTCAGTCCTAGACCAGTGCTGTTTCTGGTATTTGTGAACGACATGACGGAAAAGGAATAGACTCTGAGGTGTCCCTGTTGCAGATGACGTGAAGTTGATGAAAGAATACACTCGATCGAAGACCAGGCAGAACACAAAGGGATCTGGACAGGCTGCAGAACTGGTCCAGCAATTGGTCCTGGAGTTCAATCCCACCAAGTGCAAAGTCATGAAGATTGGGGAAGGGCAAAGAAGGCCGCAAACGGAGTAAAACAGTCTAGGGGGTCAGAGACTACAAACCTCACTCAAGGAAAAAGATCTTGGGGTGAGTATAACACCAGGCACATCTCCTGAAGCGCACATAAACCCAAATAACTGCTGCAGCATATGGGCGCCTAGCAAACCTAGAACAGCATTCCGACATCTTAATAAGGAATCGTTCAGGACCCTGTACACCGTATACGTTAGGCCCATATTGGAGTATGCGGCACCAGTTTGGAAACCCACACCTAGCCAAGCACGTAAAGAAACTAGAGAAAGTGCAAAGGTTTGCAACAAGACTAGTCCCAGAGCTAAGAGGTATGTCCTACGAGGAGAGGTTAAGGGAAATCAACCTGACGACACTGGAGGACAGGAGAATAGGGGGGACATGATAACGACATACAAAATACTGAGAGGAATTGACAAGGTGGACAAAAACAGGATGTTCCAGAGATTGGACACAGTAACAAGGGGACACAGTTGGAAGCTAAAGACACAGATGAATCACAGGGATGTTAGGAAGTATTTCTTCAGCCACAGAGTAGTCAGTAAGTGGAATAGTTTGGGAAGCGATGTAGTGGAGGCAGGATCCATACATAGCTTTAAGCAGAGGTACGATAAAGCTCACGGCTCAGGGAGAGTGACCTAGTAGCGATCAGTGAAGAGGCGGGGCCAGGAGCTCGGACTCGACCCCCGCAACCTCAACTAGGTGAGTACAACTAGGTGAGTACACACACACACACACACACACACACTCACACATACACACACACACACACACACACATGTCGTGCCGAATAGGTAAAACTGGCCAATTAGCAAGAACTCATTTAAAATTAAGTCCTTTTTTTCATTTATTATAATGTAAAAATTAATAATTTTGTACCAAAAGAACCTTAGAAAACTTATCCAACCTTATTATAACAAGCGCAATTTAATTTAGCCTAATCCAACTAAATATATTTTAGATAAGTTTACAATAATTTAATAATAAATGATTTTTGCAAAATTATTGCATACACAAATTTTCGTTTGCCTCATTCGGCAAGAAGAACGTTGTTCTCTCTCTCTCTCTCTCTTTTTTACACAGGGTTTGACAAGGTTAAGGATCCCTAGCTTTATTGACAAGCTATTTACAGGTTAAGGATTCCTAACTTTATTGGCAAGCTAAGAGCTGTTACCTACATCAGCTCATTTGAAAGCATTTTTATTGTTATGAGACATACAAGTAGGGAACAGGATGAAGTTGGAGCCATCTGTGGGCCAGCATTTTCATTTGATCAACTGACTTTATCTCGTTGACATCATTATGCTGTACGAATGTGTTCCACACTCGAGTCATCCTGGGTATATATGATCTCAGATGGAGTGATGTTCTGGAGAAGGGTACAGCCAGAGTGAAGTTGCTGCTTTCTGCCCGTCTTGTGGCATAAAGCTTGTTTCACGCTGTCCTCGAAGTGGATCCAAGTGTGGTACTTTGACAGTATTGGCCTTGTACATAACAGTAAGGCCAACCACATCCCTCCTGTGTTGAAGGCTCTGCTGAAATGACAGATCTATCCAGGATGGGTCCAGGCAAGAGATGAGACGTCTTGCTCTGTTCTCTACTCTGTCAAGCAGTCGCAGATGAGAGGGGGGGCAGGCAAACCAAGAAAGTGGAGCATACTCAAGGTGTGAGCGTACTTGTGCCTCGTACAGAATCTTGCAACCCCTACTGTCAAGCAGATGCGAGATACGGAGAAGTGCTGTAAGATTCCTGGCTGCCTTGTTTGCAAAATTTACAGCGTGGTTCTTCATGATTAGTTTAGAGTCAAATTTCACCCCAAGGATATCAACTCTCTCTCTCTCTCTCTCTCTCTTTATATATATATATATTATATATATATATATATATTTTATATATATATATATTATATATATATATATTATATAATATATATTATATATATAGTTCACACTGTCAGACGAAAATGGTGATCCTCTGTTTAATTACTCAATTTAATTAGCACTTTAAGTGGCATGCCAATCCGTGTAATTAAATAAATCCATTGTAAATACATTATACAATCCATTAAAAACATCAGCTGTTAATCACAGAAAGTTGTTGTAACATGTATCTTGATACCAGTGTCAGGTGACCACACCTCCGTGTCAGGTGACACACACCTCCGTGTCAGGTGACACACACCTCCGTGTGTGACAAACATCCCTGTAAGGTGACCAACCTTTC
>NC_069401.1:12543331-12570831 GCF_026875155.1 Cherax quadricarinatus
TCTCATTTGACAAGCCTATAAGTGTTACCATTTTTTTCGTATTTGCGTCCAAACTCCTAGCATGTAGTTTCAGGCGTGCGTAGGTCCACCCTGACTACGGACCTACGGATATTTTAGATAAGTGATTGCTCGACTGACCTGCGATTGAAGAAAGACTATTTCAATGTAGGAATACCAAGAAATCTCAGATGTATTTCCTGCTACGCACCTAGCTTACGTAAGTACATTAGCCTACCAGGTTATTACTAAATTATAGAAAAAGAACTTGTTGAAGGGAGCGTAAAAAAGTTGATGCCATAAAATATATGTATGTGAATTTTCGCCACATCAACTAACTACTTGGTTGAGGACTGAACACAGGGTTATTAAGATGCCGAAAATACTTTGTAGAACCGGGACGACGAATTATTGCTAAGAAAGTTTTCTCTGACTGATAATTGGCCAATCAAAAAAGAAATGTCGAACTGGAAGGGGAAATGGGGAGATGGAACGGGTGTATTGTAGAAAGGGGGACGATATATCTGGAGAGGAAGGTAGCGCTGTAGAGGACAGAGAGTGCCTAGAGGAAGGGGATAAAGTATTGCAGAAGAGTGATTAGACGGAAGGGGAAGGTGGTGGGTGGAGGGTGTGAAGGGGGGGAAGATGATAAGTGGAGAGTAGGGTATGCGAAGGGGGGGGTAGGGAAGGGTGTGAAGGTATGTGAAGAGCTGTATAGGAGGAAGGTGGTAAGATGAGGGAGATGAAAAGGAGGGTAGAGATGAACCACCATTAAATGTGTTGAAGTTTTTTGGGATTAGAGTTATAGCTAGTGTGACACATATGTTAACTATATATGATAATGTAATTCAAAGTATGGAGGTAAATTAGGGTAATTGCCATTTCATTAAATTTAATTTACTAAGAAAGTATTGATTTTTTGGATTAGATATGAGGTGATTTCACGGATGGAGAAGAGAGAAAGATGAATCAAGAAATTTATCCTGTGGGTTGGGGACATGGCTTTAAATAAGACTCAGCCGAGGTCTCACCATCCAGGAGCCTTCAGTGAGGGTTGAGCGATGTTGGGGAAGTACAAGCGGTACCCCGGGCACCATTGCGTCCTAACGGCGGTTACATATGCACCATCTTTGGCTCAGCCGCATCCCCATAAAAGTTACTCTGCTACAATATTGGTAAATACCTGTAAGCAACGTCCCCGGAGAACCTTGTGTTTATGTTATGGACTAGAAGATGATTAACGTACCATAAAACTATCTCTGCATCCCACAACCAGAAATACTCACATATACCAGGTACCCTGATAATGTTTATTCTCCTCTCTGATTGATGGGGCCTTAAATTAGCATTAACTAAAAGGGATACTTCCCTTGGGATAGTATATAATATATACCATAATAATATACAGTACCTATATTATGTTTATTACTTATAGATATTCTTAATTATATATATATGATATATCTTATATATGTATATATATATATATATATATATATATATATATATATATATATATATATATATATATATATATATATATATATATACATAATGTATAAGCGTATTTGTGTGTTGACGTGCGTGCTCACGTTTGTGTCTTTGTATTTAGAATATCTAGATTTTTTACATCTTAAATAATAAACGAATATACAACACAGTGTCACACAACCTGCTGCTACATAACAACTAGAAATAGTTTGATTTTTAAGTGGTGCGGAGAAACTTTAATATCACATACTTTGAATATTTTGTAGGATAAACCTTTAATTATACCAGTGCTTGACTTCGGTCAAATGGCCAAAAGCTCTACTGAGTTGTAATTCATATGACTATAAATAGCGTCAGTGGATATGTTCCCATTTCTCCTGGCAAACAAAATATTCACTTTTTATTTTAATTATACATCCTTACTATCAAATGCTCAATTAAGCTTAAGGCGCCAATAAAAGTTATATGTGTGAGCTTATTCTCTCATCAAAGTTATTTTGAGTGATTTATTTACTTTGTTGTCAAGTTTTGCAAGATTATAGGAGAAAAAAAATCTTTAATTATCCGTTTCTTAAGAGTTATATAAATATATATATATGTGTTTTGGCAGTTTTTCTGCTAGTTTTGTGTTGGCAGAGTGTTGAGTTAGATCAAAGTTGCACATTGTCGACAATAATATGTACAGGTATTACACATGTGTTTTATTAAACACCTTGTCGGTGTTATATACTTTTGATTTTATAATGATACTTGTCTGACACCAACTGCATTGAATCTTCGTGCGGAGGACATATTCTACAACTCCATTGCTAAGCTCTGACCCACCTTAATAGCATGATCTACTTCGACAGTTGTCCCACACACTCGTGACCGCGTCAAAATCTTGCTCTTCTGGCTCCTCTGTTGTCTCTGTCAGTGGCTTCCGTCACACCCATTGACAGCGATCTCCGTCACCCCCACAGACAGGGGTTTCCGTCACCTTTGAGAGTGGAGGTAACGGTAGCCGGTGAAGCAGATAAGGGGAGCCACTCTAATTGAAGATTCGTATGATGGAAATAGCTGATTTTTACCAAAATGTAATTAAAATTTAACTTTTATCCCACCTGAAACAAGTATTCTCTTTTAGGCAGTAAATATAATAAGACTAGGATAGGAAAACTCATAGGATTAGTATTTTTTATGCCCTCTCTGAATACTGATTGTTTTGTTTGTATGTCACTATAAACCTCTGGCCTTCTGTCTCGCCCAGCCTTCAATGGATGGCTGCTTATCATAGGAACTGGACCTGTTTTGCCCATCCTTGGACTAAACCTCATTACTTAGTATTCACCAATCTTTGTATGACCCCTTGTTGGTTTGCGACTTCCCAGTGAATATGTAATATGTGCCGACCACTAGGAAGAAAGATCGTCACACACATATGACAGGTCGATGCAGACATTTCTTTGAGGTCAGTTTAGTTGGTTCATGTACCTTTGAAATGGCAACTCTACATAATACCAACAGTCAGCTCCACGCTAACCTGGATACAGGAATGCTGTGCCACTTTACTCCTGTATACAGGGATGCTGTGTCATTTCACCCCTGGACACAGAAATGCTGTGCCACTTTACTCCTGTATACAGGGATGCTGTGTCATTTCACCCCTGGACACAGAATGCTGTTCATTCCTTTAAGGATGCGTTCATTACCGGGTAAGGGATGCTGTGCCACTTTACGTTTGGATACAGAGATGATGTATCATTTTACTCGTAGAATCAGGAATGCTGTGTCACTTTACTCCTGGATACAGGGATGCTGTGTCACTTTACCCCTGGATACAGGGATGTTGTGTCACTTTACCCCTGGATACAGGGATGTTGTGTCACTTTACACCTTGATAAAGGGATGTTGTGTCACTTTACCCCTGGATACAGGGATGCTGTATCATTTTACTCGTCGATACAGGAATGATGTGTCCTTTTACCCCTGGATACATGATATTGTGTCACTTTACTGCTGGATACAGGGATGCTCAAGGACCATATCCGATAAATTCTGTAGCCCCTTACATTTTCTTTTTTTTTTTTGCCAGAAAAATCCACACTTTACTAACAGAGAATTTTATTAATGCTTCACTCGGTTCATCATTTTGTTGGTATGAGTTTGCAGTAAGCGCACTGCAGTACTATAACAAGGAAATATACACTACAACATACTTGTGATGAAGAAATAAGTTTAAAACATGGAAACACGTGAATGTATTGACAATATTTTATTCAGTGAATTGAAAAGATGTTTTTTTTTTCCCTGTTTACGTACTGATACAGTTCGTTAGTGTTAACTTCACTAACATGGTACCATTGGTGTGGTTGGTGACCCGTCAAGGTTGTGTATAGTTTTCCATCAGGGTGGTGTCTGGTCACCCATCACTGTTAGTGTTTGGTCACCCATAATTGTTTTGTTTGTTCACCCATCATTGTGGTGCCTGGTCAATCATCATTGTGGGGTCGGGTTACCCATCATGGTCGTGTGCGGTGGTTGTGTCTGGTCACCCAGTATGGTTGAATCTTGACACCCAGCATAAGTATGTCTGGCCACTGAGGTGATGTTTACATGTGGTCAGTAACTGGATGAGAGACCACGCACCAAGCTCATCCCTGACCCGGAAACATCATATCCCAAACTCTGGAAGGTTATTATCATCAAGAGGACATTTTATAGCGAGAGAACATAATGTATTATCTGCGTCTCCCTCTTTCGGCGAGGAGGAAACTATAGTCCTACACAGTTTCCCGAGAAGTTGAGCCAAGCGTTAAGCTCCTCAGTGAGACTCTGACGAGGACCACACAAAACATACCAGTATATACAACTCTTTTTCTGTATTACTGTCTTTTTTTTCTGTAGGAGTCTTTGATATTGAGTATCAATGGGTAACAAGGAATTTGAGCTGCGCTACTTAAGTCTAGTGTGTGGCCTCATCTAGATGAGGCCACACACACTGAGTGTGTGGTCTCTTCTATTTGAGAGTGTGGGCTCACCTAATTGATTTTGTGGAATCACCTCGTAGAGTACGGACGCAGTTAAGTGTGGACTTCCCTCACTGAGTATGGACTCATTTAATTGGGTGTTGGCTCACCTAGTTGAGCGTGTGGATTCACTTGAGTTTGGACTTTGTTGAGCATGGGCTCATCTAGTTAAGTTTGTGGACTCACTAAGTTAAGTATGGACTTACTTATTTGTGGGTAGACTCACCTAGTTTTGTATGGACTCGCCTATTTGACCGGATGGCTACATCCTAGATGAATATACTCACTGAGTTAAATATGAACTCACTTAGTTGAGTGTATGGACATACCTAGCTGAGTATGGATTCATCTAGTTGAGTGTATGGACATACCTAATTTAATATGGACTCACCTAGTTGAGTCTGCTCTCACCTATCTAAGTGAGGATTCACCTAAGTGAGGATTCACCAAGTGAGTCTGGATTCTTCTATTTACGTATGTGGATTCACATACTTGAGTATGGACTCGGCTAGTTGTGTGTGTAGATTCTCTTATTTATGTGCGTACTCACCTTGTTGGGGTGGGTCTCGTTAAGTATGGACTCTCCTAATTGTGCATGGAAACACTTACGAGAGTAAATGAATGTGTGTGTGTGTGTGTGTGTGTGTGTGTGTGTGTTGTGTGTGTGTGTGTGTGTGTGTGTGTGTGTACTCACCTAATTGTGGTTGCAGGGGTCGAGACTCAGCTCCTGGCCCTGCGTGTGTGTATGTGTGTGTGCGTGCGCGCGTGTGTATGTACTCGCTTAATTGTGGTTTGATAAGCTCTAATTGTGGTTTGATAAGCTCCATGAGCTTATCAAACCTAATCTTGAAACTATGTATGGATTCTGCCTCCACTATGTCACTTTCCAGACTATTCCACTTCCTGACTGAAGAAATGCTTCCTAACATCCCTTTCACTCATATTACGAACACAGGTAATGAATGGCCTGTGAGACCTGGTCGTAATGGGAACTGAAGCAAACAAACTCAGCAGTAGACTATAATGTACATTTTGCCTTCACCCATTATATGCAGATATGTACACTATGTACAATATGTACACTATGTACAATATGTACACTATGTACAATATGTACAGGTAAAATAATAAGTGTACACCACGGTGACAGATGGCAAAGCAGAAGCCAGAGAGACTGCACCATACTCAACCTCTCTAGGCTGGAATACTGCTGTACATTAACATCTCCATACAAAGCAGGTGAAATCGCAGATCTAGAGAGTGTACAGAGATCCTTTACTGCACGTATAAGTTCTGTCAAGCACCTTAACTACTGGGAACGCTTGGAAGCACTTGACTTGTACTCGTTGGAACGCAGGAGGGAGAGATATATCATAATCTACACTTGGAAAATCTTGGAAGGAATGGTCCCAAATCTGCACACAGAAATCACTCCGTACGAAAGTAAAAGACTGGGTAGGCGATGCAAAATGCCGCCAATAAAAAGTAGGGGCGCCATTGGTACACTAAGAGAAAACACCATAAGTGTCCGGGGCCCAAAACTGTTCAACAGCCTCCCATCAAGCATTAGGGGAATTGCCAATAAACCCCTGGCTGCCTTCAAGAGAGAGCTGGACAGATACCTAAAGTCAGTGCCGGATCAGCCGGGCTGTGGCTCGTACGTTGGATTGCGTGCGGCCAGCAGTAACAGCCTAGTTGATCAGGCCCTGATCCATCGGGAGGCCTGGTCATGGACCGGGCCGCGGGGGCGTTGATCCCCGGAATAACCTCCAGGTAACCTCCAGGTAACCAGCTGGTAGCCAAGCCTACCAGTGCTTACCGCAAGTGAACCACATTGCTTCAACTTTGGCGGGATTGCCTGTGATTGGTCAATGAACCAAGGTACTGATTTAACGACGGGTACCCTATCGATCGTTAAACCCTTAGCATCCAGTTCGCTGGTTGGGAGGCAGCCTATATGGGAGTGTGACATACGCCGAATAAATTGTAACATACTCTTTGCATGCCACTACTCATCTGAGTCTTCAACTTCCAGTTGTGACCCCTTGTTGCCGTGTACCATCTCTGGAACATCCTGTCTTTGTGCACCCCGTCTATTCCACGCTGTATTTTATATGTCGTTATCATGTCTCCCCTATCTCTCCTGTCCTTCAGTGTCGTCAGGTCAATTTCCCTTAACCTTTCTTTGTAGGGCATTCGCCTTAGCTCTGGGACTGGTCTTGTGGCAAACACTTGCGCTTTCTCCAATTTCTTGACGTGCTTGACCTGGTGTGGGTTCCAAACTGGTGCTGCATACTCAAGTATGGGCCTGACGTACACAGTGTAGAGAGTCTTGAACGATTCCTAGGTATTAGCAACTTCTTCGCCTCCTCCTCAGTTGTGTGTATTTCATGCAGCAGTTTTTGGTGCATCCTTTGTTGGTGTACCTCCCTATTCCGACTTCCGGAGGCCTTCCTGTCTCCACTGTGTGTGTGTGTGTGTGTGTGTGTGTGTTACCATTTTGTCCTAGGCACATGTCGATTAGACACTAGGCCTGTTGTATATGCGTGCGTGTATGTGTGTGTGTGTGTGTATGTGTGTATTCACCTAGTTTTGGTTGCAAGGGTCGAGTCACAGCTCCTGACCCAGCTTCTTCACTGGCCGCTACTAGATCACTCTTCCTGCTCCATGAGTTTTACCATACCTCTTCTTAAAGTTATGTATGGATCCTGCCTCCAGTACATCACTTCCCAGACTATTCCACTTCCTAACAACTCTGTGACTGAAGAAATACTTCCTAACATCCCTGTGTTTCATCTGAGTCTTCAACTTCCAACTGTGACCCCTTGTTGTTGTGTCCCATCTCTGGAACATCCTGTTTCTGTTCACGTTGTCGATTCATCTCAGAATTTTATATGTCGTTATCATATTCTCCCTATCTCTCCTGTCTTCCAGTGTCGTCAGGTCGATTTCCCTTAATCTTTCCTCGTAGGACATACCCCTTAGCTCCGGGACTAGTCTTGTTGCAAACTTTTTCGCTGTCTCTAGCTTCCTTACATGCTTGGCTAGATGTGGGTTCCAAACTGGTGCTGCATATTCCAATATGGGCCTGACGTACATATTGTACAGGGTCCTGAACGATTCCTTATTATGATGTCAACCAAATAACTGCTGCAGCAGTTATTTGGTTGATATGCGCCTCCAGAGATGTGCCTGGTGTTATACTCACCCCAAGATCCTTTTCTTTGAGTGAGGTTTGAAGTCTCTGGCCCCTTAGACTGTACTCCGTCTGCGGTCTTCTTTGCCCTTCTCCAATCTTCATGACTTTGCATTTGGTGGGGTTGAACTCCAGGAGCCAGTTGCTGGACCACGCCTGTAGCCTGTTCAGATCCCTTTGTAGCTTTGCCTGGTCCTCGTCCGATTGAATTCTTGTGTGTGTGTGTATGCACCTATTTGTATTTACCTATTTGTGGTTGAAGGGGTCGAGACTCAGCTCCTGGCCCCGCCTCTTCACTGACCACTACTAGGTCTTCTCTCTCCCTCCTCCATGAGCTTTATCATACCTCGTCTTAAATCTATGTATGGTTCCTGCCTCCACTACCTCACTTTCCAGACTATTCCACTTCCTGACTACTCTATGACTGAAGAAATAGGTCCTAACATCCCTTTGACTCATCTGAGTCTTCAACTTCCAATTGTGACCCCTTGCTTCTGTGTCCCATCTATGGAACATCCTGTCTCTGTCCACCTTATCTATTCCTCGCAACATTTTGTATGTCGTTATCATGTCTCCCCTAACCTTCCTGTCCTCCAGTGTCGTCAGACCTGTTTCCCTTAACTTTTCTTCGTATGACATTACCCTTAGCTGTGTGTGTGTGTGTGTGTGTGTGTGTGTGTGTGTGTGTGTGTGTGTGTGTGTGTGTGTGTGTGTGTGTGTGTGTGTGTGTGTGTGTGTACTCACCTATTTGTGGTTGCAGGGGTCGATTCACAGCTCCTGGCCCCGCCTCTTCGCTGATTGCTACTAGGTCCTCTCTCTCCCTGCCCCATGAGCTCTATCATACCTCGCCTTAAAACTATGTATGGTTCCCGCCTCCACTACGTCACTTTCTAGGCTATTCCACGGCCTGACTACTCTATGACTGAAGAAATACTTCCTAACATCCCTCTGATTCATCTGAGTCTTCAACTTCCAATTGTGACCTTTTGTGTCTGTGTCCCTTTTCTGGAACATCCCGTCTTTGTCCACCTTGTCTATTCCGCGCAGTATTTTATATGTCGTTATCATGTCTCCCCTGACCCTCCTGTCCTCCAGTGCCGTTAGGCCGATTTCCCTCAACCTTTCTTCGTAGGACAATCCCCGTAGCTCTGGGACTAGTCTTGTTGCAAACCTTTGCACTTTCTCTAATTTCTTGACGTGCTTGACTAGGTGTGGATTCCAAACTGGTGCTGCATACTCCAGTATGGGCCTGACGTAAATGGTATACAGAGTCTTAAACGAATCCTTTCTGAGGTACCGGAACGCTATCCGTAGGTTTGCCAGGCGCCCGTATGCTGCAGCAGTTATCTGATTGATGTGCACCTCAGGAGATATGCTCGGTGTTATACTCACCCCCAGATCTTTTTCCTTGAGTGAGGTTTGCAGTCTCTGGCCATCTAAACTATATTGTGTCTGCGGTCTTCTTTGCCCTTCCCCAATCTTCATGACTTTGCATTTGGCAGGGTTAAATTCAAGGAGCCAGTTGCTGGACCAGGCTTGTAGCCTGTCCAGGTCTCTTTGTAGTCCTGCCTGATCCTCATCCGATTTGATTCTTCTCATTAACTTCGCATCATCTGCAAACAAGGACACTTCTGAGTCTATCCCTTCCGTTATGTCGTTCACATATACCAAGAACAGCACAGGTCCTAGGACTGACCCCTGTGGAACCCGCTTGTCACAGGCGCCCACTCTGACACCTCGTCGCGTACCATGACTCGTTGTTGCCTCCCTGTCAGGTATTCTCTGATCCATTGCAGTGCCTTTCCTGTTATGTGTGTCTGATTCTCTAGCTTTTGCAGTAACTCTTGTGAGGAACTGTGTCGAAGGCCTTCTTGCAGTCCAAAAATATGCAGTCGATCCACCCCTCTCTCTCTTGTCTTACTTCTGTCACCTTGTCATAAAACTCTAGTAGGTTTGTGACACAGGATTTTCCTTCCCTGAAACCGTGCTGGTTGTCAATTATACACTTGTTTCTTTCCAGGTGCTCCACCACTCTCCTCCTGATGATCTTCTCCATGACCTTGCATACTATACACGTTAGTGACACAGGTCTGTAGTTTAGTGCCTCATGTCTGTCTCGTGTGTGTGTGTGTGTGTGTGTGTACTCACCTAATTGTACTCACCTAATTGTGGTTGCAGGGGTCGAGACTCAGCTCCTGGCCCCGCCTCTTCTCTGATCGCTACTGGATTCTCTCTCTCTCTGCTTCCTGAGCTTTGTCATACCTCTTCTTAAAACTATGTATGGTTCCTGCCTCCACTACTTCACTTGCTAGGCTATTCCACTTGCTGACAACTCTATGACTGAAGAAATACTTCCTAACGTCCCTGTGACTAGTTTGAGTCTTCAGCTTCCAGTTGTGACCCCTTGTCCCTGTGTCCCCTCTCTGGAACATCCTATCTCTGTTCACCTTGTCTATTCCCCGCAGTATCTTGTATGTTGTTATCATGTCTCCCCTGACCCTTCTGTCCTCCAGTGTCGTCAGTCCGATTTCCCTTAACCTTTCCTCGTACGACATTCCCTTGAGCTCTGGGACTAGCCTTGTTGCAAACCTTTGTACTTTCTCTAACTTCTTGACGTGCTTGACCAGGTGTGGGTTCCAGACTGGTGCTGCATACTCCAGTATGGGCCTAACGTACACAGTGTACAGTGTCTTTAACGATTCCTTATTAAGGTATCGGAACGCTATTCTCAGGTTTGCCAGGCGCCCGTATGCTGCAGCGGTTATTTGGTTGATGTGTGCCTCCGGTGATGTGCTCGGTGTTATGGTCACCCCAAGGTCTTTCTCCCTGAGTGAGGTCTGTAGTCTTTGTCCACCTAGCCTATACTCTGTCTGCGGTCTTCTTTGCCCCTCCCCAATCTTCATGACTTTGCATTTGGCTGGATTGAATTCAAGAAGCCAGTTACTGGACCACATGTCCAGCCTGTCCAGGTCTCTTTGCAGTCCTGCCTCATCCTCGTCCGATTTAATTCTTCTCATCAACTTCACGTCATCTACGAACAGGGACACTTCAGAGTCTATTCCTTCCATCATGTCGTTCACATATATCAAAAATAGCACTGGTCCTAGAACTGACCCCTGTGGGACCCCGCTCGTAACAGGCGCCCACTGTGATACCTCTTCACGTACCATGACTCGTTGCTGCCTCCCTGTCAGGTATTCTCTTATCCATTGCAGTGCCCTCCCTTTTATGTGCGCCTGATCCTCCAGCTTCTGCACTAATCTCTTGTGGGGAACTGTGTCAAAGGCCTTCCTGTAGTCTAGGAAAACGCAATCTACCCACCCCTCTCTCTCGTGTCTTACTTCTGTTACCTTGTCATAAAACTCCAGGAGGTTTGTGATACAAGATTTGCCTTCCATGAACCCATGCTGGTTTTCATTTATAATCTTGTTCCTTTCCAGGTGTTCGACCACTCTCCTCCTGATAATCTTCTCCATGACTTTGCACACAATACATGTGTATGTGTGTGTATGTGTTTGTGTGTGCATGTGTGTGTGTGTGTGTGTGTGTGTGTGTGTGTGTGTGTGTGTGTGTGTGTGTGTGTGTGTGTGTGTGTGTGTGTGTGTGTGTGTTGCCTGAAAAAGCTAAGAACGTAAGAAAGAAGACATGCGTGATGAGCGTGAGTTGCACTTCAAGTTAAGAGTTAACTAATTATCTTTTGGACAAACTGTTGGAAGTTAAAGTGAAGCTGGAAGTTCCAGAGTAAGTAAGTTTATTCAGGCATCCACAACTACAGTTACATAGATTATCATACATAGCAGCATATGTATAGAGAACCTAGGATAATCCAGAAAAGTCAGAGTGACTTACTTCCATTGGGGTCCTTTTAATACCTTATTATTATACTACAGGAAGACAGAGGTAACCAGATTTTTCCTAGTACGTGAAAAATTGAAGTGATCCCGTTGTTGTGCATAGAGGAAGCTTTTTTTCACAAGAAAATGACCAAAGAGATGACTTTATATCCGAGGGTTACCAAACAACAGCAACTGACGACAGCTGACATCACAATCTATTATTACATGGCAAACTGGATGGCGTGTGTAAGTAGCGTCTTCATTCCTGAGTTACACAAACAGTAACTGCAAATGGAATTTAAAAGACTAGGGGTAAAAGTTATTCGGCCTTACCTAGTAACTCTAATTAAGTAAACATTATAATATAAAATTATGCAGTACAAAAATTCAGAGATCATAAGAGACTTACTTGTATGATACAGTGAACAGTGAATTCACAAGTGGAGTGCACAGCGAACCCACAAGTGGAGTGAACAGCTGACCCCTAAGTGGAGTGAACAGCTGACCCCTAAGTGGAGTGAACAGCTGACCCACAAGTGGAGTGAACAGCTGACCCACAAGTGAAGTGTACAACGAACCCGTCAGTGGAGTGAACAACTGACCCACAAGTGGAGTGAACAGCTGACCCACAAGTTGAAGAATTGAGACACTTAAGCAACATATGGGAATCTTTATTGAAGAAACGTTTCGAACAGCTTCGTAGAGTGATGGACTGAACACATCGATTCCAGGCTAAGGGACTGATTACCTCAGTCTCCTCCTCTCTTTACCCATTTCTACTTTGTATTGGACTGATGAAGCCACTGTGGGGCGAAACGTTTCTTCAATAAAGATTCCCATATGTTGCATAAGTGTCTCAATCTTCAACTTGTCGGTTTTCAAAACCATTCATCACATCGACCCACAAGTTGAGTGAACAGCTGACCCACAAGTGGAGTGAACAGCTGACCCACAAGTGGAGTGAACAGCGAACCCACAAGTGGAGTGAACAGCGAACCCACAAGTGGAGTGAACAGCTGACCCACAAGTGGAGTGAACAGCTGACCCACAAGTTGAGTGAACAGCTGACCCACAAGTGGAGTGAACAGCGAACCCACAAGTGGAGTGAACAGCGAACCCACAAGTGGAGTGAACAGCTGACCCACAAGTTGAGTGAACAGCTGACCCACAAGTGGAGTGAACAGCGAACCCACAAGTGGAGTGAACAGCGAACCCACAAGTGGAGTGAACAGCTGACCCACAAGTGGAGTGAACAGCAAAGTCACAAGTGGAGTGAACAGCTGACCCACAAGTGGAGTGAACAGCTGACCCACAAGTGGAGTGAACAGCGAACCCACAAGTGGAGTGAACAGCTGACCCACAAGTGGAGTGAACAGCTGACCCACAAGTGGAGTGAACAGCGAACCCACAAGTGGAGTGAACAGCTGACCCACAAGTTGAGTGAACAGCTGACCCACAAGTGGAGTGAACAGCTGACCCACAAGTGGAGTGAACAGCAAACTCACAAGTGGAGTGAACAGCGAACCCACAAGTGGAGTACACAGCTGACCCACAAGTTGAGTGAAGAGCAAAGTCACAAGTGGAGTGAACAGCGAACATACAAGTGGAGTGAACAGCGAACCCACAAGTGGAGTGAACAGCTGACCCACAAGTGGAGTGAACAGCTGACCCAAAAGTGGAGTGAACAGCAAACCCATAAGTGGAGTGAACAGCGAACCCACAAGTGGAGTGAACATTGAACCCACAGGTGGAGTGAACAGCAAACCCACAAGTCGAGTGAACAGCGAACCCACAAGTGGAGTGAACAGTGTACCCACATGTGGAATGAACAGCTGACCCACAAATGGAGTGAACAACAAATCCATAAGTGGAGTGAACAACGAGCCCACAAGTGGAGTGATCAGCGAACCCACAAGTAGAGTGAACATTGAACCCACAAGTGGAGTGAACAACGTATCCACAAGTGGAGTGAACAGGCCTACAAGTGAAGTGAACAGCGAACCCACAAGTGGAGTGATCTGCTGACCGACAAATGGAGTGAACTGCGAACCCACAAGTGGAGTGAACAGCTGACCCACAATTGGAGTGAACATCAAATTCATAAGTGGAGTGAACAACGAACCCATAAGTGGAGTGAACAGCTGACCCACAAGTGAAGTGAACAGGCTCACAAGTGGAGTGAACAGCGAACCCAAGGGGTGGAGTGAACACCTAACCCACAAGTGAATTGAGCAGCTGACCCACATGTGTAGTGAACAGCTGACCCACAAGTGGAATGAACAGCTGACCCACAAGTGGAGTGAACAACGTACCCACAAGTGGAGTGAACAGCTGATCCACAATTGGAGTGAACAGGTGACCCACAAGTAGAATGAACAGCTGACTCACAAGTGGAGTGAACAGCGAACCCACAAGTGGAGTGAACAACGTATCCACAAGTGGGTGGAGTGAACACCGAACCCACAAGTGGAGTGAACAACGTATCCACAAGTGGGTGGAGTGAACACCGAACCCACAGGTGGAGTGAACAACGTATCCACAAGTGGGTGGAGTGAACACCGAACCCACAAGTGAAGTGAACAGCGAACCCACAAGTGGAATGAACGACTGACCTCCAAGTGAGTTGAACACAATCCTTAAGTATGAACAACGACCCCCAATGGAGTGATCACGAACCCCAAGAGGAGTGAGCAACGTATCCACAAGTGGAGTGAACAGCGAACCCACAAGTGAAGTGAACAGCGAACCCAAAAGTGGAGTGAACAGGTAATCCCACAGTGGAATGTCAGTGATACCCGCACATGTGGAGTGAGCCGCGAACCCACAAGTGGAGTAACAGCTTGACCCTCAAATGGAGAACAAAGAATCCGAAGTGGAGGAACCACGAATCCCACAAGGGAGTGACCAGCAACCGCACACAAGTGGAGTGAACAGCTACTCCAAAACGGAGTGAAACAGCGAACCCGTCATGAGTGAGCAACTGACCCAAAAGTAAGTGAACAGCTGACACCCAAAGTGGAATGAATACGAATCCCACAAGTGGAGTGACAGCTGGCGCTCAACAATGGAGTGAAACAGCAAACCCACAAGGAGTTGAACTGCTAACCCTCAACTGAGTGAACAGTGAACCCACAAGTGGAGTGAACAACTGACCCAAAAGCGGAGTGAACAGCTGACCTACAAGTGGAGTGAACAGCTGACCCACGAGTGGAGTGAACAGCTGACCCACAGGTGGAATGAATAGCGTACCCACAAGTGGAGTGAACAGCTGCCAACAAGTGAGTGAACAGCTTAACCACAAGTGGAGTAAACAGCTTACAAATAGAGTGAACAGCTGACCCACAGGTGGAGTGAACAGCTGACCCACAGGTGGAGCGAACAGCTGGCCCACAGGTGGAGTGAACAGCTGACCCACAGGTGGAGTAAACAGCGCACCCACAAGTGGAGCGAACAACTGACCCACAAGTGGAGTGAACAGCTGACCCACAAGTCGAGTGAACAGCCTCCCACAAGTGGGATTGAACTACTGACCCACAGTGGAGTGAACAGCTGACGCCACAGGTGGAGCGAACAGAAACCCGCAGTGGTGTGAACTGCTACGCACTATGGATGAACAGTCTGAATCCCACAAGAGGAGTGAACAGGTTCCCCACTAGTGGAGGAAGCAGCAAGCCACTAAATGGAGGAAGCAGCAAAATAACAAGTGGAGGAAGCAGCAAGCTAAAAAGTGGAGGAAGCAGCAAGCTAAAAAGTGGAGGAAGCAGCAAGCTAACAAGCGGAAGAAGCAGCAAAATAACAAGTGGAGGAAGCAACAAGCTAACAAGTGGAGGAAGCAGAAAGCTAACAAGTGAAGGAAGCATCATGCTAACACGTGGATGAAGCAGCAAGCTAACAAGTGGAGGAAGCATCATGCTAACACGTGGAGGAGGCAGCAAGCTAACAATGGAGGAAAGCATCAAGCCTAAACACGTGGAGGAAGCAGCAAGCTAACAAGTGGAGGACCCAGCAAGTTAACAAGTGGAGGAAGCAGCAAGCTAACAAGTGGAGGAAGCATCATGCTAACACATGGACGAAGCAAAAAGCTACCAAGTGCAGGAAGCAGCAAGCTAACAAGTGGAGGAAACATCATGCTAACACCGCGTGGAGAATCAAGCAAGTAAAAATGAGGCAGCGCAACTAACAAGTGGAGAAGCAGCAAGCTAACAATTGGAGGAAGTAGCAAGCTAACAAGTGGAGGAAGCAGCAAGCTAACACGTGGAGGAAGCAGCAAGCTAACAAGTGGAGGAAGTAGCCAGCTAAAAAGTGGAGGAAGCAGCAAGCTAACAAGTGGAGGAAGCAGCAAGTTAACAAGTGGAGAAATCCGCAAGCTAACAAGTGGAGGAAGCATCATGCTAACAAGGGAGGGAACATCACGCGAACAAACTCGTGGAGGAAGCATCAAGCTAACACGTGGACGAAGCAGCAAGCTAACAAATGGAGGAAGCAGCAAGCTAACAAGTGGAGAAAGCAGCAAGCTAACAAGTGGAGGAAGCAGCAAGCTAACAAGTGGAGGAAGCATAATGCTAACACGTGGAGGAATCGGAAAGCTAACAAGTGGAGGAGGCAGCAAGCTAACAAGTGAAGGAAGCAGCAAGCTAACAACAGGAGGAAGCATCATGCTAACACGTGGAGGAAGCAGGAAGCTAACAAGTGGAGGAAGCATCATGCTAACACGTGGAGGAAGCAGCAAGCTACCAAGTGGAGGAAGCAGCAAGCTAACACGTTGAGGAAGCTGCAAGCTAACAAGTTGAGGAAGCATCATGCTGACAAGTGGAGGAAGCAGGAAGCTAACAAGTGGAGGAAGCATCATGCTAACACGTGGAGGAAGCAGGAAGCTAACAAGTGGAGGAAGCATCATGCTAACACGTGGGGAAGCACATAGCTAACAAAGTGGAGGAAGCAGCAAGCTAATAAGTGGAGGAAGCAGCAAGTTAACAAGTGGAGGAAACCGCAAGCTAATAAGTGGAGGAAACAGCAGGCTAACAAGTAAAGGAAGCAGCAGCTAACAAGTGGAGAAAGCAGCAAGCTAACAAGTGGAGGAAGCAGCAGCTAACAAGTGGAGAAAGCAGCAAGCTAACGAGTGGAGGAAGCAGCAAGCTAACAAGTGGGGGAAGCAGCAAGTTAACAAGTGGAGGAAGCAGCAAGCTAACAAGTAAAGGAAGCAGCAGCTAACACGTGGGGAAAGCAGCAAGCTAACAAGTGGAGGAAGCAGCAAGCTAACAAGTGGAGGAAGCAGTAAGCTAACATGTGGAGGAAGCAGTAAGCTAACAAGTGAGAAAGCACAAGCTAACACGTAGAGGAAGCAGCAAGAGCAACAATGGAAGGAAGCAAGTAAGCTAACAAGTAAAAGGAAAAGGGAGGGAAGAGAGGAGGAAGTCAGCAAGCAAACAAGTGGAGAAAGCCTCATGCTAACACGCGGAGGAAGCAGCAAGATAACAAGTGGAGGAAGCTTCATGCTAACACGTGGAGGAAGCATCAAGCTTCACACGTGAGGAAACATCAAGCTAACACGTTAGGGAAGCAGCAAGCTAACACGTGGGAGGAAGCCGCAAGCAAAGGGGGGGGTGGGGGGTGGGGGGGTGGGTGGGGGGGGGTGGGGGGGGTGGGGTGTGGGGGGGGGGGGGGGTGGGGGGGGGGGGGGGGGGGGGGGGGGGGGGGGGGTATGAAAATTAAAATATTAAAAATTAGGGGCATTGGAGGAAGTAGTCCAAGCTAACAGTGGAGGAAGCTGCATAGCTAACACGGTGGAGGAAGGCAGCCACTATACAAATGGAGGGGAAGCAGCAAGCTAACAGTAGGAAGCATCATGCTAACAAGTGAGGAAGCAGAAGCAACAAGTGGAGGAAACAGCAAGCTAACAAGTGGAGGAAGGCACAAGGCTAACAATGGAGGAAGCAGCATCGCTAACAAGTTGGATGAAGCAGCAAGCTAACAATGGAGGAAGCAGCAAGCTAAACAAGTGGGAGGAAGCAGCAAGCTAAAAAAGTGGAGGAAGCAGCAAGCTAACAAGTGGGAGAAAGCATCATGCTATACACGTGAGGAAGCAGCAAGCCTACCAAATGAGAAGCAGCAAGCTAACAAGGAGAAAAGCAGCAAGCTAAACAAGTGGAGGAACAGCAAGCAACAAGTGAGGAAGCCGCTAAGCTATCAATGGAGGAACAGCAAGCTAACAAGTGGAGGAAGCAGAAAGCTAACAAGAGAGGAACATCATCAACATGTGAGGAAGCAGCAAGCTAACAGTGGAGAATGCATCATCTAACACGTGGAGGATGCCAGCAAGCTAAACAGTGGAGGAAGCATCAAGCTAACACGTGGAGGAAGCAGCAAGCTAACAAGTGGAGGACCCAGCAAGTTAACAAGTGGAGGAAGCAGCAAGCTAACAAGTGGAGGAAGCATCATGCTAACACATGGACGAAGCAAAAAGCTACCAAGTGCAGGAAGCAGCAAGCTAACAAGTGGAGGAAACATCATGCTAACACGTGGACGAAGCAGCAAGCTAAAAAGTGGAGGAAGCAGCAAGCTAACAAGTGGAGGAAGCAGCAAGCTAACAATTGGAGGAAGTAGCAAGCTAACAAGTGGAGGAAGCAGCAAGCTAACACGTGGAGGAAGCAGCAAGCTAACAAGTGGAGGAAGTAGCCAGCTAAAAAGTGGAGGAAGCAGCAGCTAACAAAGTGGGAAGCAGCAAGTTATAAGTTAACAAGTGGAGAAATCCGCAAGCTAACAAGTGGAGGAAGCATCATGCTAACAAGTGGAGGAAGCATCAAGCTAACACGTGGAGGAAGCATCAAGCTAACACGTGGACGAAGCAGCAAGCTAACAAATGGAGGAAGCAGCAAGCTAACAAGTGAGAAAGCAGCAAGCTAACAAAGATGGAGGAAGCAGCAAGCTAACAAGATGGAGAAGCATAATGCAAACACGTGGAGGAATCGGAAAGCCAACACGGTGGGAGGAGGCAGCAACTAACAAGGTTGAAGGAAGCAGGCAAGCTAACACCATGAGGAAGCTCGATGCTAACACGTGGAGGAAGCTGAAGCTAACAAGTGGAGGAAGCATCATGCTAACACGTGGAGGAAGCAGCAAGCTACCAAGTGGAGGAAGCAGCAAGCTAACACGTTGAGGAAGCTGCAAGCTAACAAGTTGAGGAAGCATCATGCTGGCAAGTGGAGGAAGCAGGAAGCTAACAAGTGGAGGAAGCATCATGCTAACACGTGGAGGAAGCAGGAAGCTAACAAGTGGAGGAAGCATCATGCTAACACGTGGAGGAAGCAGCAAGCTAACAAGTGGAGGAAGCAGCAAGCTAATAAGTGGAGGAAGCAGCAAGTTAACAAGTGGAGGAAACGCCGCCAGCCTGATAAGTGGAGGAAACTGCAGGCTAACAAGTAAGGAAGCAGCGCTATCAAGTGGAGAAAGCAGCAAGCTAACAAGTGGAGGAAGCAGCAGCTAACAAGTGGAGAAAGCAGCAAGCTAACAAGTGGAGGAAGCAGCAAGCTAACAAGTGGGGGAAGCAGCAAGTAAACAAGTGGAGGACAGCAGCAGCTACAAGTAAAAGAAGCAGCAGACTAACACTGGGAAAGGAAGCAAGCAACAAGTGGAGAATCAGTCAAGCTAACAAGTGGAGGAAGCAGTAAGCTAACAAGTGGAGGAAGCAGCAAGCTAACAAGTGGAGGAAGCAGCAAGCTAACACGTGGAGGAAGCAGCAAGCTAACAAGTGGAGGAAGCAGCAAGCTAACAAGTGGAGGAAGCAGCAAGCTAACATGTGAGAAAGTATCATAGCTAACAGACCGGAAGCAGCAACTAACAAGGAGAAGCATCATGCTAAAACACGGGAGGAAGCATCAGCTCACATTTCGTGAGGAAACATCAAGTCTAACACGTTGAGGAAGCAAGCAAGCACCACGTGGAGAACAGCAAGCTAACAAGTGAGGAAGTAGCAGCTAACAAGTGAGGAAGCAGAAGCTATCACGTGGGAAGTCAGCCAAGCTAACAAATGGGAGGAAGCAGCAAGCTAACAAGGGTGAGGAAGCATCAATGCTTAACAGTGGAAAGCAGGAAGCTAACAAGTGGAGGAAGCAGCAAGATAACAAGTGGAGGAAGCATCAAGCTAACAAGTGGAGGAAGCAGCAAGCTAACAAGTGGAGGAAGCAGCAAGCTAACAAGTGGAGGAAGCAGCAAGCTAACAAGTGGAGGAAGCAGCAAGCTAACAAGTGGAGGAAGCAGCAAGCTAACAAGTGGAGAAAGCATCATGCTAACACGTGAGAAGCACAAGCTAAAGAGTAGAGAAAGCACAAGCTAACGAGTGGAGGAACAACATGCTAAACCACGTTGAGGCAAGCAGCAAGCTACCAGGTGGAGAAAGCACCAAGCTAACAAGTGGAGGAAGCATCATGCTAACACGTGGAGGAAGAAGCAAGTTAACAAATGGAGGAAGCATCATGGCAACAGGTGGAGGAAGCAGCAAGCTAACAATGTAGGAAGCAGCCATCTAAACAATCGAGAATAGCATGCTAACAAGTGAAAGAAGCAGCAAGCTAACAAATTGAGGAAGCATCATGGCAACAGGTGGAGGAAGCAGCAAGCTAACAATTGTAGGAAGCAGCAAGCTAACAATTCGAGGAAGTAGCAAGCTAACAAGTGGAGGAAGCAGCAAGCTAACACGTGGAGGAAGCAGCAAGCTAACAAGTGGAGGAAGCATCATGGCAACACCTGAGAAGCGGCAAGAGAAGCAAGTGAGGAAGCAGCTGCTAACAATATTGGAGAGAGTAGCAACTAACAAGTGGAGGAACAACAGCAAGCTAACACGTGGAGGAAATGCAGCAAGCTAAACAAGTGGAGAAGCAGCAAGCGAACAGTGGAGAAGCAGCAAGCTAACAAGTGGAGGAAGTAGCCAGCTAACAAGTGGAGGAAGCAGCAAGCTAACACGTAGAGGAAGCAGCAAGCTAACACGTGGAGGAAGCAGCAAGCTAACAAATGGAGGAAGCAGCAAGCTAACAAGTGGAGAAAGCAGCAAGCTAACAAGTGGAGGAAGCAGCAAGCTATCAAGTGGAGAAAGCCGCAAGCTAACAAGTGGAGGAAGCATCATACTAACAAGTGGAGGAAGCATCAAGCTAACACGTGGAGGAAGCATCAAGCTAACACGTGGGAGGAAGCATTCAAGCTAACACGTGGAGGAAGCAGCAAGCTAAACAAATGGGAGGAAGCATCAAGAGCTAACGAAGTGAGAAAGCATCAAGCTAACAAGTGGAGGAAGCAGCAAGCTATCAAGTGGAGAAAGCCGCAAGCTAACAAGTGGAGGAAGCATCATACTAACAGTGGAGGAAGCATCAAAGCTACCCACGTGAGAAGCATCAAGCTAACACGTGAGAGAAGCAGGCAAGCTAAGGCTAACACGAGAAGGAAGCAGCAAGCTAACAATGGGATGGAAGTAAGCAAGCTAACAAGTGGCGAAGCAGCAAGCTAACACGGGAGGAAGCAGCATGCTAACAAATGGAGGAAAGCAGCAAGCAACAAGTGAGAAAGCCGCAAGCTAACAAGTGGAGGAAGCAGCAAGCTAACAAGTGGAGGAAGCAGCAAGCTAACAAGTGGAGGAAGCAGCAAGCTAACAAGTGGAGGAAGCAGCAAGCTAACAAAAGGAGGAAGCAGCAAGCTAACAATTGGGGGAAGCAGCAAGCTAACAAGTGGAGGAAGCATCATGCTAACACGTGGAGGAAGCAGCAAGCTAACAAGTGAAAGAAGCAGCAAGCTAACAAGTGGAGGAAGCATCATGGCAACACGTGGAGGAAGCAGCAAGCTAACAAGTGGAGGAAGCAGCAAGCTAACAATTGGAGGAAGTATCAAGCTAGCAAGTGGAGGAAGCAGAAAGCTAACACGTGGAGGAAGCAGCAAGCTAACAAGTGGAGGAAGCATCATGCTAACACGTGGAGGAAGCAGCAAGCTAACAAATGGAGGAAGCAGCAAGCTAACAATTGGAGGAAGTAGCAAGCTAACACGTGGAGGAAGCAGCAAGCTAACACGTGGAGGAAGCATCAAGCTAACAAGTGGATGAAGCAGCAAGTTAATAAGGTGGAGGAAGAGCAAGCTAACAGTGAAGGAAAGCAAGCTAACAAGTGGAGAAAGCAGCAAGCTAACAAGTGGAGGAAGCAGCAAGCTAACACGTGGAGGAAGCAGCAAGCTAACAAGTGGAGGAAGTAGCCAGCTAACAAGTGGAGGAAGCAGCAAGCTAACACGTGGAGGAGGCAGCAAGCTAACAAGTGGATGAAGCAGCAAGCTAACAAGTGGAGAAAGCTGCAACCTAACAAGTGGAGGAAGCATCAAGCTAACACGTGGAGGAAGCATCAAGCTAACACGTGGAGGAAGCAGCAAGCTAACACGTGGAGGAAGCAGCAAGCTAACAAATGGAGGAAGCAGCAAGCTAACAAGTGGAGAAAGCAGCAAGCTAACAAGTGGAGGAAGCAGCAAGCTAACAAGTGAAGGAAGCATCAAGCTAACAAGTGGATGAAGCAGCAAGTTAATAAGTGGAGGAAGCAGCAAGCTAACAAGTGGAGGAAGCAGCAAGCTAACAATGGAATGCACAAGCTAACAAGGTGAGGAAGCAGCAAGCGAACAAGGGAGGAAGCAGCAAGCGATCAATGGAGAGCAGCAAGCTAACAAGTGGAGGAAGCAGCAAGCTAACAAGTGGAGGAAGCAGCAAGCTAACAAGAGGAGGAAGCAGCAAGCTAACAAGTGGGGGAAGCAGCAAGCTAACAAGTGAAAGAAGCAGCAAGCTAACAAGTGGAGGAAGCATCATGCTAACGCGTGGAGGAAGCAGCAAGCTAACAAGTGGAGGAAGCATCATGCTAACACATGGAGGAAGCAGCAATCTAGCAAGTGAAGGAAGCAGCAAGCTAACAAGTGGAGGAAGCATCATGCTAACACATGAAGGAAGCAGCAAGCTAACAAGTGGAGGAAATAGCATGCTAACAAGTGGAGGAAGCAACAAGCTAACACGTGGAGGAAGCAGCAAGCTAACAAGTGGAGGAAGCAACAAGCTAACACGTGGAGGAAGCAGCAAGCTAACAAGTGGAGGAAGTAGCAAGATAACAAGTGGAGGAAGCAGCAAGCTAACAAGTGTAGGAAGCATCATGCTAACAAGTGAGGAACATCAGCTAAAACAAGTGGAGAAGCACAAGCCTAACAAGTGGAGGAAGCATCATGCTAACAAGTGGAGGAAGCATCAAGCTAACAAGTGGAGAAAGCAGCAAGCTAACAAGTGGAGGAAGCATCATGCTAACACATGGAGGAAGCATCAGCTAACAAGTGGAGGAAGCATCATGCTAACAATGGAGGAAGCATCAAGCTAACAAGTGTAGGAAGCATCATGCTAACAAGTGGAGGAAACATCAAGCTAACAAGTGGAGGAAGCAACAAGTAACATGGAGGAAGCATCAAGCGAACAAGTGGAGGTAGCAATCATGCTAACAAGTGAGAAACATCAAGCTAACAAGTGGAGGAAACATCAAGGTAACAATGGAGGAAGCATCAAGCTAACAAGTGTAGGAAGCATCATGCTAACAAGTGGAGGAAACATCAAGCTAACAAGTGGAGGAAGCATCAAGCTAACAAGTGGAGAAAGCAGCAAGCTAACAAGTGGAGGAAGCATCATGCTAACACATGGAGGAAGCATCATGCTAACAAATGGAGAAAGCATCATGCTAACAATGGAGGAAGCATCAAGCTAACAAGTGGAGAAAGCAGCAAGCTAACAAGTGGAGGAAGCATCATGCTAACACATGGAGGAAGCATCATGCTAACAAATGGAGAAAGCATCATGCTAACAATGGAGGAAGCATCATGCTAACAAGTGGAGGAAGCATCATGCTAACACATGGAGGAAGCATCATGCTAACAAATGGAGGAAGCATCATGCTAACACATGGAGGAAGCATCATGCTAACCAAGTGAGGAACCAGCATCGAAAAAAGGGAGGAAAGCACATGCTAACAAATGGAGGAAACATCAAGTTTTTTTTTGTTTTTAGCTACACAAGTAGGAACATCCATGCTAACAAGTGTAGGAAGCATCATGCTAACAAGTTAGGAAGCAGCAATCTAACAATGGAGGAAGCCTCATGCTCATATAGTGGAGGAAGCATAATTGCTAACAAGTGGATGGAAACATCAAGCTAACAAAGTGGAGAAGCATCATGCTTTAAACAAACAAGTGTAGGAAGCATCATGCGAAAAAGTGGAGAAGCATCATGCTAATAAGTGGAGGAAGCATCAACCTAACAAGTGGAGAAGCAGCCAATGCGACATTGGAGGAAGCATCATGCGGACAATGGGGAAGCCATCATGCTGACAATGGATGAAGCATCATGCTAACAATGGAGGAAGCAGCATGGAACAAGTGGAGGAACATCATGCTTAATAATGGAGGAAGCAGTCTTACTTACTACTGGTGTAAACACATACAAACCAGCTTCAGCCTCACCAGCTCTCCGTGAGCTGAACGTCCTAATAATAAAGACGGAAGCTCCATCATGTATTCTTACATGGTTTGGTGGCCAGACCATTCATTAAGATAGTCAAGATAATGTAAACTTTCTGGGTTTAACGGTCGCTGTGGCTGTGTATACCAGTGAGAACACTGGAATAATAAGGCAAGTGACACAGAATAGTTTAATGAGTGCAACGCTAACCTAGAAAATCAGCTAATACACTGCAAGGTCACTATACCACTTGGTTACTGCACTTCAAGATAACTGCACCACCGGATCACTGCATTGCTAGATCAATGCACCACCGGATCACTACACTGCTAGGTCACTGCACCACAGGATCAGTGCACTGCTACACCACTGCACTGCTAGATAACAACACCACAGGGTCACTTCACTACTAGATCACTGCACCACAGATCACTGCAAGGCTAGATCACTTCACTGCTAGATCACTGCACCACAGGATCACTGCACTACTAGATCACTGCACCACAGGATCACTGCTCTACAGGATCACTGCACTGCTAGATCACTGCACCACATGATCACTGGACCACAGAATCACTGCACCACAGGATCACTGCATTGCTGGATCACTACACCATAGGAGAACTGCACTGCTAGATCACTGCACCACAGGATCACTGCACTGCTAGATCACTGCACTACGGGATCACTACACCACAGGATCACTGCACTGCTAGATCACTACACCACAGGATCACTGCACTGCTGGATCACTGCACCATAGGATCACTGCACTGCTAGATCACTGCACTGCAGGATCATTGCACCACAGGATCACTGCACTGCTAGATTACTGCACCAATGGATCACTGCACTGGTAGATCACTGCACCACAGCATCACTGCGCTGCTAGATCATTGCACCACAGGATCACTGCACTGCTAGATCAATACACCACAGGATCACTGCACTGTTAGATCACTGCACCACAGGATCACTGCACTGCTAGATCATTGCACCACAGGATCACTGCACTGCTAGATCATTGCACCACAGGATCACTGCACTGCTAGATCAATACACCATAGGATCAATGCACTGTTAGATCACTGCACCACAGGATCACTGTACTATTAGATCACTGCACTGCTAGATCACTACACTGTTAAATCACTATATAACGAGATCACTACGCTACATGATCACTACACTACCTTATCAATACACAACAAATACACTAACTAGATTATTACACATGATGGCTACACCACTAAATCCCTACACCACATTTTCAACTATCACTAGATCAATAAACGACAAGATTCTTATTACACAACTTCACCACACAATAAGGTCACCACTCCACTAGTTCGCTATACAATAAGGTCACCATTCTACAAGTTCACTACATTATAAGGTCACCACTCCACAAGTTCACAACACTATAAGGTCACCACTCCACAAGTTCACTACACTATAAGGTCACCACTCCACAAGTTCACTGCACAATAATGTCACCACTCCACAAGTTCACTACATTATAAGGTCACCACTCCACAAGTTCACTACATTATAAGGTCACCACTCCACAAGTTCACTACATTATAAGGTCACCACTCCACAAGTTCACAACACTATAAGGTCACCACTCCACAACTTCACTACACTATAAGGTCACCACTTCACAAGTTCACTACACAATAATGTCACCACTCCACTAGTTCACTACACAGTAAGGTCACCATTCCACAAGTTCACTACACAATAATGTCACTACTCCACAAGTTCACTACACAATAATGTCACTACTCCACAAGTTCACTACACAATAATGTCACTACTCCACAAGTTCACTACACAATAATGTCACCACTCCACAAGTTCACTACATTATAAGGTCACCACTCCACTAGTTCACTACACAGTAAGGTCACCACTTCACAAGTCCACTACACAATAATGTCACTACTCCACAAGTTCACAACAATATAAGGACACTACTCCACAAGTTCACTACACTTCAAGGCCACTACTCCACAAGTTCACTACACTATAAGGTCACTGCTCCACAAGTTCACTACACTGTAAGGTCACTACTCCACTAGTTCACTACACAGTTAGGTCACCACTCCACAAGTTCACTGCACTATAAGGTCACTACTGCACAAGTTCACTACACTACAAGGTCACTACTACACAAGGTCACTACACTATAAGATCACCACTCCACAAGTTCACTACACTATAAGGTCACCACTCCACAAGTTCACTACATTATAAGGTCACCACTCCACAAGTTCACTACACTATAAGGTCACCACTCCACAAGTTCACTACATTATAAGGTCACCACTCCACAAGTTCACTACATTATAACGTCACCACTCCACAAGTTCACTGCACTGTTAGGTCACCACTCCACCAGTTCACTTCATTATAAGGTCACCACTCCACAAGTTCACTACATTATAAGGTCACCACATCCACAGTTCACTACACTATAAGGTCACCACTCCACAAGTTCGCTACATTATAAGGTCACCACTCCACAAGTTCACTACACTATAAGGTCACCACTCCACAAGTTCACTTCATTATAAGGTCACCACTCCACAAGTTCACTTCATTATAAGGCCACCACTCCACAAGTTCACTACACTATAAGGTCACCACTCCACAAGTTCACTACATTATAAGGTCACCACTCCACAAGTTCACTACACTATAAGGTCACCACTCCACAAGTTCACTACATTATAAGGTCACCACTCCACAAGTTCACTACACTATAAGGTCACCACTCCACAAGTTCACTACATTATAAGGTCACCACTCCACAAGTTCACTACACTATAAGGTCACCACTCCACAAGTTCACTACATTATAAGGTCACCACTCCACAAGTTCACTACACTATAAGGTCACCACTCCACAAGTTCACTACATTATAAGGTACAACTCCACAAGTTCACTACACTATAAGGTCACCACTCCACAAGTTCACTACATTATAAGGTCACCACTCCACAAGTTCACTACACTGTAAGGTCACCATTCCACAAGTTCACTACATTATAAGGCACAACTCCACAAGTTCACTACACTATAAGGTCACCACTCCACAAGTTCACTACATTATAAGGTCAACACTCCACAAGTTCACTACACTATAAGGTCACCATTCCACAAGTTCACTACATTATAAGGCACAACTCCACAAGTTCACTACACTATAAGGTCACCACTCCACAAGTTCACTACACTATAAGGTCACCACTCCACAAGTTCACTACATTATAAGGTACCACTCCACAAGTTCACTACGCTATAAGGTCACCACTCCACAAGTTCACTACACTATAAGGTCACCACTCCACAAGTTCACTACATTATAAGGTACCACTCCACAAGTTCACTGCGCTATAAGGTCACCACTCCACAAGTTCACAACACTATAAGGTCACCACTCCACAAGTTCACTACATTATAA
>NC_069401.1:12575831-12733331 GCF_026875155.1 Cherax quadricarinatus
TCCCAGTTTTACAAAGTTTTTCTTCTTCTCTTTTTTAGTAAATGTCTACAGGAGAAGGGGTTACTAGCCCATTGCTCCCGGCATTTTAGTCGCCTCATACGACACGCATGGCTTACGGAGGAAAGATTCTTTTCCACTTCCCCATGGACAATAGAAGAAATAAAGAAGAACAAGAGCTATTTAGAAAAAAGAGAAAAACCTAGATGTATGTATATATATATATGCATGTGCGTGTCTGTGAAGTGTGACCAAAGTGTAAGTTGGAGTAGCAAGATATCCCTGTTATCTAGCGTGTTTATGAGACAGAAAATAAACCAGCAATCCTACCATCATGCAAAACAGTTACAGGTTTCTGTTTCACAGTCATCTGGCAGGACGGTAGTACTTCCCTGTGTGGTTGCTGTCTACCAACCTACTACCTATGCATCTTACATATATATATATATATAATATATATATATATTATATATATATAATATATATATATATATATATATATATATATATATATATATATATATATATATATATATATATAATGTTCGTGCCGAATATGTAAAACTGGTCAATTAGCAAGAATTCATTTAAAATTAAGTCCGTTCTAAAATTTTCTCTTATACGTTTAAAGATATATTTTTTCCATTAATGTTAATGTAAAAATTTTTAATTTTCCACCAAAAGAATCTTAGAAAACTTACCTAACCTTATTATAACAGGAACAATTTATTTTAGCCTAACCCAACTAAATATATATTAGATTTGTTTACAGTAATTTAATACTAAACAAACACAGTGAAATATATTTTTTTCGTTAGGTTCAGAATGATTTTGGCGAAATTATTGCATACACAAATTTTCACTTGTCCTATATGGCAAGATGAACATTGCTATTTAAGCCAAGATCGCAAGTTCTGCCTATTCGGCACGACATATATATATAAATATATATATATATATATATATATATATATATATATATATATATATTTATATATATATATATATATAATATATATATATATATATATATAATATATATATATATAATTTTATATATATATATATATTTTGAAAATGCATATCTGGCAGATTTTAAAAAAATACATGAAATATAGTCGCCACACCTATCCCATCTTATCCTTCCATTTGCAATAAAAATAAAACCTATAGCCAATATGGGGCGGAGAAGCAGTCACCTTGGGGTGTGAGCGGAAGTTCAGGTAGCAATATCAGCACAGCCAGACGAGAAAAACAACCAACTTTACTGTCCTCGGCCAGACGGGTGTTAGTACCTTGTGCACCTTCGCTCCTCGTCCCTGCTCACGAATCCTGTGATTTGAAATGCTCGTATAAACGTAATTTTCACACAAAAATCTTGCTCTTGCTGCAGAGTCGAGGTCAACGAGTATATATAATTAGTTATTTCAGAGGTCGGGAGAAGATTAAGTCATATCTTGTGGGAATATGTGACGTAAACACAAGAGATGTGTTTGTGGGGGGATTCTCTTAGTAAATGACTTCTTGTAGTTTTTGATGGATGAGTGCACGTAGCTCTGTGTTAGTTAATTATAGCCTTTATAAATAGTCTAAATGACGTCTGAAGAATGTGTACACAAAAGTTTTCGAGATATATATATATATATATATATATAATTATATATATAATAATATATATATAATTTATATATAATTATATATATATATTATATATAATATCGACAACCTTTGGCCGTTTCCTACCAAGACAGGGTGGCCCGAAAAGGAAAAACATTCATCATCATTTACTCCATTACTGTCTTGCCAGAGGCGCGCTTACACTACAGTTATAAAACTGCAACATTAACACCCCTCCTTCAGAGTGCAGGCACTGCACTTCCCATCTCCAGGACTTAAGTCCGGCCTGACGGTTTCCCCTGACTCCCTTTATAAATGTTACCTTGCTTACACTCAGAACGTCAAATCCTGAACACCATTTGTCTCCATTCGCTCCTATCTAACGTGCTCACGTATGTTTACTGGAAGTTCAAGCCCCTCACACACAAAACCTCCCCCAAAACGTTGACGGGTGTGTCTATAAGATTCCTTGTCAAATATGTGATAAATTTTATTATGGTGAAACTGGTAAAAGTCTTAAACTTGGGTTTTTAAAAAAACAACATGAATAGGAATTAAAGGGTGGAAAAATTTTCTAATGCTCTTTTTATTATGTGAAGTTTTTTAAAACCACCCAATCGATTTTAAAAAGGCTTGAGAAACTTATTTGAAGAAAAGTCCATAGTCAACAGGTTAAATAAAATCAGTTTCATAAAAAGTATTTTGAAAATAATTTAATACAGATTTCCTTGGTTTATAAAAATTTTAATAATTTTTTAATTAAAAAAAATTTGGAAAAATTTTTAAGGTACATTAAACAAATTTTTAGGTAGAAATAAGCGTTTTTCACGGTCACTGACTCCCTCCCTATTTCCCTCATAAATGTCAGATGTTGTTCCCTACATGTTTTAAAATTTTCCGTTCTACAAATTTTTTAAGCCGGGAGGAACAAGGGAAATGACTTTTGTTTTCCGCCAAATTTTTCCGGTTTTTACAAGCTCTAATATGTTTGAAAATCGCGTTTGACTCCTGATTTTTACTATCGAACAAGGGTGCTGGGAAATTCTCACTTCCAGGGTTTTCCCCCCTTTTTCCCCAAAAAGGGAGACTGCAACCATTGCAAAACCAAATTTATACATCACCAAAACGTTTGGGTCAATCTTTATCAGGATGTTTCCCAAAAGTCGTGAATTTTTAAATACTACTTGTATATTAAAACTTCTAAGAGCATTCGCGGGAAAATAAATTTTTCGTTATATGGGGGGACACACATTCTTGGTCTAGGTGTTTTCCTAGTCGTCTTAATAAATTTCTTTACTGCCACAAGGCAGATTCCCAAAAACCTTTTTTACCGCTGTTTTTTGCCAGTGAAAATATTTTCTTAATTTCTTCATCTAGGAACTCCGGATGCCACCTATGGCCTAAAAGCATAGTAAGAAATAAACCCCTTTTTACTCTAGTTTCATGGTTGAATTTTGATTAAAGAGCACACATTGGTGCTTTTTTATATACGAAACTTAAACTTTCTATAGCCCGTTGTTCAAAACATCTAAAAAATTTTAGGAAGAAAACCTATGCAACAGTTAGGTTCTTTATTTCGAACGTTTCGCTACACGTAGGCTTTTCAGTCGATAAGAAAGTTGGGAGAAGCAGAAGAAATTGAAGATTATTTAAACTCTATCACCCTTGAAGTTTTGAGGTGGTCGCCCTCAAAAAATTCAAGGGGAGGGCTGATTACATCGTCTTCACGTCTCTTCTATCAATTTTTCTGTACTCGACTGAAGAAGCCTACTGTGTAGGCGAAACGTTTCGAAATAAAGATACCTAACTTTTGCATATGTCTTACCTAACAACCTGTCAGTATTTTATACCATTTTAATATTCACATCTAAGAATGGAAGTTTACAGTCCACCTTCTTTCTCCACGGTGAATTTAATAGACGAGTAAGAATGTATCCAGGGCCATATCATTTGCTCAAAGACACAAAATGTCATCCACATATCTGAACCATTTAGCTCTACCTGGCAGGGTATCTTTCAACAGTCTAGCCTCGAAAAATTCCATATACAGATTGCTCAATAATGGGAACAACGGATTACCCATCGCCATTCCCTGAGCATAGTATTTCCCCTCAAACTCAAATTTGCAATCAACTGCACACAGCTTAATCAATTCAGTAATGATATTTTTTATCAAAAGGCAAAAAGAACTAATCTAATTCTTCTTCCAAATAAGATAGCAAGTCGGGAACAGGGACTTTCCTGAACAACGCAGTGACATCAAAACTAACAAGTGTAAAATCATTAGACATCTTGATATTTTGCAATTTGTCGATTAGATCAACATTATTTTTTAAGTGGGCTTCAGAAATGTTGCCAAGCTAAGGAGTTAATAATAATAGGTTTGGCTGGAAAACCGGGCTTGTGGGTTTTAATCAAACCGTACATGTAAGGAAGTGTCGCAGATCTCGCCGATAACTGTTTAATGAATTCCTCATTACCTCTCGGTAATCTTCTAAGTTGTTTATTAAACTTACTATTAACCTGGTCCAATGGGTTCTTATTAAGGGGTACGTAAGGATCCCTGTCTTCCAACAATGTGTTCATTAGCTTTGTCAGTTTTCGTAAGATGAAGTCTAAGATCTTTCTTTATTTCATGGTACTACTTAATAAATCTTTGAGGACAGTTCGGTTCCACAGGTCTGAGCAAAGCTCCATATACCATGCCTTGGCTATAATATTCATCCTTCTTGCTGTGGGCACTGTTGTGCTTGGGGGCATTTCCTGTACCCTCTTCTCTCTCTCTCTCTCTCTCTCTCTCCTCCTCTCTCTCTCTCCTCCCCTCTCTCTCTCTCTCCCTTCTCTCTCCTCTTTTCTCTCTCCTCTCTCTCTCCTCTCCTCATCTCTCCCTCTCTCCCTCTTTCTCTCTCTCTCTCCTCTCTCTCTCTCTCTCTCTCTCTCTCTCTCTCTCTCTCTCTCTCTCTCTCTCTCTCTCTCTCTCTTTCTCTCTCTCTCTCTCTCTCCCCTCACGCCAGTGAAGACGGTCGTTTGGGAACGTACTTTCTTGGACATTTCCTCTTTTCTGCAATTTTGCAGGTTCCTGATGATGTGTTGATTGCAACACGAAAGGCCTAGAGCTATCATTCTACTCCCTCCGTGGTTGTTTTGCATCCTCTATCGCTTGGTTGCGATACTTGCATATTATATATATATATATATATATATATATATAATATATATATATATATATAATATATATATATATATATATATATATATAATATATATATAATATATATATATACTTTACATACATTAATACATGTGGACCAGGGTCCAAGGGCCAGGGATGAGGTGCTGATCCAGTCAGGTGGTCTGAGGCAAAAGTGAGAGTGGACTGTCCACATTACTCACTTTAACTAATACAGGCCTAGGCAAGCGTTATGAAATTAGGGGTAGAAACTCTGTTGTAGTGTGTGTTGTGCTCACCTATTTGTGGTTGCAGGGGTCGAGTCATAGCTCCTGGCTCCTCCTTTTCACAGATCGCTACTAGATCCACTCTCTCCCATTTCGAAAAGCTATGTATGATACCTGCCTTCACTACCTCACTTTCCAGGCTATTCCACTTCCTAGCAATTCTATGGCTGAAGAAATACTTCATGACATCCCTGTGGCTCATCTGATTCTTCAGCTTCCAGTTGTGACCCCATGTTGCTGTGTCCCATCTCTGGAATATCCTGTCTCTGTCCAACTTGTCGATTCCTCTCAGTATTATTATATGTCGTTATCATGTCCCTCCTGTGTGTGTGTGTACTTACTTATATGTAGTTGCATGGATTTAGTCACAGCTCCTGGCCCCGCCTCTTCGCTAGTCGGTATCAAGTCACTGTCTCGCTTCTCCGAGAGCCTTATCGTACCTCTTCTTAAAGCTATGTATGGATTCTGCCTCCACTGCTTCACTCTCCAGATTGTTACACATCTAAGTTTTCGGCTTCAAGTTGTGTCTTCTTGTTCCTGTGTCCCATCTGAAACATTTTAGCCTGTCAAGCTTTTCATTTTCTCAAAATATTTTATAATTATCAGGTACCTTCTATCCTCTAGTGTCATCAGGATGAGTTCCCTTAACCTCTCCTCATAGGACATACGCCTTAGCTCGTGTTTGTTGACGTGTTTGATCACGTGTGCGTTCTATACTGGTGCTACATACTCCAATAAGGGCCTGACTTACACAGTGTACGGTGTCTTAAATGACTCTTTACTTAGATGTCGAAACGATATTCTCAGGTTTGCCAGGCGCCCATATGCTGCAGCGGTTATTTGGTTGATGTGCATAGCAGGAGATATACTTGATATAATGGTCACCCCAAGACCCTTTTCCTTAAGTGAGGTTTGCAGCCTTTGATTCCCTAGGCTGTACTCCGTCTGCGGTCTTCTATGCCCTTTTACAAGCTTCATGACTTTGCACTTGATTGGAGCCATTTATCAGACCAGGCTTTCAGCCTCTCCAAGTCCCCTTGTAATCTTACTAGATCCTCGCACGCTTGTATTTTCTTCATTAGTTTCACATCATCAGCGAACAGGGACACCTCTGAATCTATTCCTTCAGTCATGTTATTCATTTGTACAAGAAACAGCACCGGACCTAGCATTTACCTTTGTGAAACTCCATTTTGAACATACGTCCACTCTGACACCTAATCACGTACCATCACTCGTTGTTTCCTTCCTGTCAGGTATTCCCTAATATAATGCAGAGCTTTTACCTACTATTCCTGTCTGCTCCTCTAGTATTTGAACTAATATCTTGTGTGGTACCCTGCCGAAAGCCTTTCAACAGTCCAAGAAGATGTGAGCTACCCTCGCTCCTCTCTCCCCTGTTTTCGTTATCTCCGAAAAACTCAAGTAGGTTTTTGACACAAAAAACCCATTCCTGAAGCCGGGGTTTTGTCATGGTAAGCTCTTCCTTTCAATGTGGTCCCCCCACTCCTTTTCCTGAAATTCCTCATTACTTTTTATACTATAAATGTTGACACGATCTGTTTTTAATCTGCCGTCGTCTCCTTTCTTAATTGGGATACATTTGCTCTTTAAACACCTCAACAGTTGTCCAGTTTCGATAACTGCAGCAGCACCACGTTCCTCTGCTCCCCTCTCAGGGCCCATGGAGATATGCACGGGGGTCCACCACCTTCAAGGACTAGTTCACCAACAGTTTCTTCACCTTTTTTTTTGGTTATTTTGCAGGGGTGTCCCCACTTGCTGGCTCCCCTTTTACCCCCGGGGTTTTGCTGGAAGCATTTTTGTCCCCACGTGAATATTTCCTAAATTTTTACACTGACCTTCACAAACTTCCCGGGTCACCTGGTGAGTCCTTACTTCCTTCCCCAAACCCTGATTAAGTGATCCTTGACTGTTGTTTTCCCCGGAGGGGATTTTTGTAAAAAATTTAGGTCAATTTGGTTTTTGAGCTAGTCATTTGTTTGCCGGGGCCCCTCTCTTCTTATCCATGCATATTCGTTTCTAGTTGTTCGGTTCAGCTCCTTGTTTTCTTGAGTCCTTTGCCTTCTATACATTTTGCATGCTCTAGCACACTTGGCTTTGGCCTCTTTATACTTTTAGCTATAGACGGGCTCCCTCTGGTCTTCCCCATTGGTTGAACTTCTCTGCCTCCCTGTACTTTGTGATCACATGTTCCATCATTTCATTTACTGTCTTTTCCCTCTAGCTCTCTTTCCCACTGCACCTCATACAAGAATTGCCTCATGAAGTTTAGCTTATCCCCTCCTACCCATGCTGTTTACTCCATTGTTAACCCAAAAGGGTATTCGAAACTCAGGACCAGTGTGTGGGGTACCACCTAGTTGTCTCACCTAGTTGAGGTTGCGGGGGTCGAGTCCGACTCCGGCCCCGCCTTTTCATGATGCTACTAGGTCACTCTCCCTGAGCCTGAGTTTTTACAAACCCTGCTTAAAGCTTTTATGGATCCTCCCCCACTAAATCGCTTCCCAAACATTCCACTTACTGACTATCTGTGGCTGAAGAAATACCCTAACATCCCTGTGATTCATCTGTGTTTCACCCCAACTGTGTCCCTTGTTACGTGTCCAATCTCGGGAACATCCTGCTTTTCCCCTTGTCAATTCCTCTCAGTATTTTGTTGTCGTTACATCCCCCCCTTCTCTCCTTCCCCTCCAGTGTCGTCGGGGTTGATTTCCCCTTAAACCCTTTCCCTGAGGACATACCTCTTACTCGGGATATCGTTGAAAAAAAACCTTTGCCTTTCTCTAGTTTCTTCACGGTTTGGGCTAGTGGGGTTTTCCAAACGGTGCCGAATACTCCAAATGGGCCTAACGTACACGGTGTACAGGGTCCTGAATGATTCCTGTGTGTGTGTGTGTGTGTGTGGTGTGGTTGTGTGGTGTGTGGTTGTATTGTGTGCGTGTGTGTGTGTGGTGTGGTGTGTGGTTGTTGTGTGTGTGTGTGTGTGTGTGTGTGTGTGGTGTGTGTGTTTGTGTGTTGTGTGGTGTGTGTGGTGTTGTGTGTGGTGGTGTGTTGGTTGTGGTGTGGGTGTGTTGTGTGTTGTGTGTGTGTTGTGTGTGTGTGTGTGTGTGTTTGTGTGTGTGTGTGTGTGTTGGTGTGTGGTGTGGTGGTGTGTGTGTGTGTGTGGTGTTGTGTTTGTGTGTGGGTGTGTGTGTGTAGTGTGTGGGTGTGTGTTGTTGTGTTGTGTGTGTGTTGTGTGTGTGATTTGTCGTGGTGTGTGTGATCAGTCTTCTCTTTTTCAAATGTTTTTTAGTTTCAGTTACGGGACGGCCCAAAAAAGGATATTTTTAAATTAGGTAAATTTTAAATTACATTTATTATATAATGAACTCTAAAGAAAATAACAGTGTGAGGGGATAAAGTAGAAAAAAACAGGTAAGGGCGAAGTGTGAGAAATGTGAGAGATAGAGGTAAAGGGGAGGAAGTGCTGTGTGTAATCGAGTAAAGGTATATTTCGTAGGCGGGGGAAAGAGAGAGAGAACACCACACACACACACACACACCCCACATAAAGAGAAAAGACGAGAGTGTTTGTAAGACACGGGGAGGGAACCTTTTTTTTTTTTTTTTTTTTTTTTTTCCAAGGGGCCATTGGGTATTTAAACTCATTAGCGGGGCCCAAAAAAATTATCAAATTTTAAAAAATTTGCCTATAATTTTTGGGCAAAAATTAAATTTAACTCACGCTAATGTTGGTGGAACGCTTTTCTTTGGTGAGGTGTGTGATGTTAGCTGGACGATGTTTTCTCGCAACCGCTTTTCCCGGTTTTCGTCGGTCAGTCTGGGGCGCAGTCGACTCCGATGTAAAGCTTTGGAAAAGAATGCTCGCGGGAAAGTGTCTTCAAATTCGCATACTTATTTGGATTTTACATTTTTTTTTTCATTAACAGTGAAAACGATTGGGGGAAAGGGTTTAATATAAAATTTTTTGTTTTTATGAAAAAGGCCCCTGGATTTATTGAATTTCGAGTCCCCCTGCGGGTTGCCTGGGAAGGCCAGACCAAATGATTCGCGGGGCCCTTTTACGCCCCCGGCCAACTTCCCCACCCTTTATGTAAACAAAGGGAGAGACGTGTGGGGGGACGTGGTTTTAAATAACAATGATAAAGTGCGGATATATAAAGGAAAGATATGAGGGGGGGAGTAAAATCTGTGTAAAGTGGCGCCCAACCCGAAACTTTTGAAAATTTTGGGTGTCGCAAGCCGGGGTGTGTTGTGTGCCCCAACAGCTATTGAACAAAAACTTACTTGAAAACGTTTCGCTCTAAGCAGAGCTTTTTCACAAAAAGTTCATTTGAGCGAAGCTTTTTGGGAACTCGAAAGTTTGCCCTCACACGCTTAGTGTTTACAGCCTTACACCAAATTCGTGTATTAATATGCTATTAGGCATTCCCGTGTGATCATAGTGCGGAAGCACAAGCATAATGTACGAAAACACAATGTCATAAGAAATTTTATTAAAAAAAATCACAGGGATTGAATTAACTACAAAGGCACGAAAAACAAAATGACACGAGGAAAGAAATATACGATGACACAAGCAGTGACCATACAATGCACGTGATAAGTACTGCGTGATTCTTTATGGGGGAAGAGAAGAGAGAGGGAAAAAAAAATCCATTCGATTTTTAATCGTTTTGAAAGTTTAGTATACTAAGGAGGATATAAGCCTCGCTTGAATGCTTGGAGGTGCTGGCGATTTTATGTTAGAACTTGGGCAAGTGTTAGAGGTAAGGGTTTATGTAGCGCCTTGGAATAGCAGGTTGGAAGGTTTTATTTTTAGATTAAAGCAAGGAAGGGGTAGGTAACATACATTCTTGCTCAAAGTCACACAGGATCAAGACCTTCACCACATCAAGGAACTTATCTTTAAAATGTTGGGGGAGATAGGGTTAATCCCAAAAAAAAGTTCAGTCCCCTGACCCCTACCAGTCCCCCACAATATGGCTGGCCAGCCCCACAAACACGACAATCTCAGTCCTCCAACAGATTGTCCTTTGTCCCCCCCTACTGCCCATCCCCCCTACTTTTTTGTCCCCTCAAACTCACAGTCTTTTCCTTGCTCATTCAAAATCATCTTTGGGAAAGAGGTCCTCGGGGAGTGGCTTGTAAGATAGTGACAAATTCCTTTAAAAAACCTAGTATAAAAACACGTCGTGTGAAAGACAGGGATAGCGTAAACACGAGTTTTTTGAGAACCGACTAGACTTTCTGTCTCTTCCATTTAACATTTGGGCGATTAAAGGGAACCCGGAGTGCTTCCCCCTGGATAACCCCCCCCCACCCCACACGCCCCAAAAAGGGCCCTTTACAAAGCACGGTTCTGTTTCTGGGGACATTATTTTAAACTCTCTGAAGAGATGTTTTTAAAATAAGTTCAAATCTGTAAGGGAAAATAAGCGCAAAATTAACGGTTGAGAGCCCATGTAATCTCACAGTGGGATGTATGACAATGATGATTTAGTTGCAGGAGGCTCCCACACAAGTTGCGTTCTCTGGGGGCTTCCCTAGAAGTTGCTTTTTCTGAGGGATTCCATAGAAGTTACTTGCCCTGGGGCCCCATGAGGTGCTTGCCCTAGCATCCCTACAAGTTGCTTGCCCTAGATTGCCCTGAGATCCCCGACAAGTTACTTACCCCAGGCCCTAGGCCTGGGGTAAGTAACTTGTTACTCAATACCCCGGGGTATTGGTTAACATCGTCTAGTTACGGTTAGGAGTCCCATACTTATCTGGGGTTTGGCTCCGTGGTAAAGTACTGTGTACTCTTATACAAACTTTGCAGGTTCGAGTCCTGCTGTGGACGTAGAGACAATGTTTGTAAATAATTTCGCCTGTTTGCGAATTGTTACAATACAATACAATACAATACACAAGCATACATACATGTATTAAACGTACTTTGATAAATTAGACACATGTGTCTAATTTATCAACTTGTGTGTTCTCTGAAACATTCATTTACGTAAATGTACTTTGACATTCCTAGGCCAATCAGAAGAGAAATTGATATAGCGAGTTATCCTGGTGGAGGCCTGGCCAGCTCAGGTGGAGGCCTGGCCAGCTCAGGTGGAGGCCTGGCCAGCTCAGGACTGCTGGTTGTGTTTAGAGGAAAAGAAAAATGGGACACTTGACTGTGAGATATGAACACAAAGCTTGTGGTTTACCACACCGGAAGAGCGGGTTAGCCAAGGAATTTTGTGTAGTCGAGTAAAGGTATGGAGGGAGGGAGGAGAGAGAGAGAGGAGAGAGAGAGAGAGAGAGAGAGAGAGAGAGGGGAGAGAGAGGGGAGATGAGAGAGGGAGAGAGACAGACAGAGACAGAGACAGAGACAGAGACAGAGAGACAGAGACAGAGAGATAGTTGTTCCAAATTATGCAGCCTGCAACTTTGCTGCTTCAATAATGGTAGCAACAATTGCAGATATAAGGGGAAAACTAGTACATGCTTATCATGCCAGTGAGATCAGTAAACAATATCTCAGAACATGTTATACACCACTGGTAACTTGTTCTTACATCACCACTGGCACATCTAGTGCTAAGGGAGAGGAGGTTAGTGAGTAGAAGGAAGAGGGAGGTAAGTGTAAAACAGGATGAGAAGAAAAATGCACATGTATGTGTGTGTGCACTCACCTAATTGTGGTTGCAGGGGTCGATTCATATCTCCTGGCCCCGCCTCCTCACTGATCGCTACTAGGTCACCCTCTCCCTGCTCCGTGAACTTTATCATTCCACTTCCTGACAACTCTGTGACTGGAGAAATACTTCCTAACATCCCTGCGACTTATCTCAGTCTTTAGCTTCCAATTGTGACCCCTTGTTGTTGTGTCCCATCTCTGGAACATCCTGTCTCTGTCTACATTGTCGATTCCTCTCATTATTCATTACCACTATGTTAGAGTGGAATGTCATGTCATCTACCAATCACACACGACTGCTGTTATGTTGTGCAGTCTCCATCACTACCCTGGAGCCTTATGGAGCCATGCTATTCTACACTGGTGTATAGATCTCCATGAAGAAACGCTGGTGTATTACCCTAGTACAAGGAGCACATATATTATTATAGTGACAGAGACACTGAAATTTTTCAGAAGTGCATGGCACACGAGTGACATGAATAAAAGACATTAACACAACTCCTAGTGCGACCGTTTGTCGTGTTGCGGGGGTATTGCGCCCCCTGAATGGGGCCCAATGTATATAATGTACATTTGATGTATATTGTCTTTCATATAATTTTATATTGCTGATATTTTCATTATTAGCGAAACTGAAAATATCTTGCTCTATATTATTATTTGACTTAGCTATATCATTACGTAGAATGTAACATTTACACTTCGCTGTGCTCACTGTTCGAGAGTTGTGGTTGGCTGCCCGCACTGGAAAACTACCTTGTTAACTACCACTCGCTTGTTTACCTGCCGGCTCCGTGCTGGAGTCCACGGGACAATCACGTGAGATTGGAGACTGTCCTCCCTTGATCGCTCTCTCCTCTGCTGGTCCTTGTACGACCAGCACCTCTCTCTCCATCTCTCTTGTCTCTGGCTGATTGTTCGCTATTTAGACTGTTTTAGTAGAGTATGCTCTCAATGGTGAGCCGAAACATCTTGGAACTCTGTTCACATAGCTTATTTTAGATTTTTGACGTTATACTGAGGTTTTGTGTCGTACTGACACTCTTATGTCAACCCAGGTCCCAAGCTACAGCTTCTGACTTAATTTATGTGGCATCTACTTCGCAATTGGGGATTTGGTTATGCTGAATTTAGATTCAGTATTAAGGGAATTTTATGCCTTTTATGGAGGATCTGCTAATGGTCCTTACTCAGAGTCGTTATTTTGTCTTCTTGTTCCTAATGTTGTGCTGCTGCTTGTTTCATTATTGTTGCTCGGCAAGTCGTTTGTCTTATTGTTCAAGCAAGCTGTTTTGATGGCCTCGTTGGTCAAGAAAGAATATTTGATGACTTTTAGTCAGTCTCTGTAAGTCGAGTCTAGTCTTACTGGGACATAACGAACAACTTTGAGCACATACACACATTCTCACACATACGCTTGTATATACTAGTATTATTTTTATAATTGATGACAACGTACAAGACGGTACTTAAGAGCCATACTGAGATAAATTGTGCCTTCAGCACTATATTACTACAAGAGAAGTGTAGTAGCTTATATCCTAATTTATATCAATTGATTTACTTTGATTTTGTCCAGCCTAGACAACTTTGTTAATAAACATCTCAGTTTTTATTTCTTTAGTTAGTATCCTATCAATTGCAATCCTAAAGCACTATTAAAACTTATCGTAATTTTAAAGGATAACTGGACCCGAATACTGACTACTTGTTACAAAAACTCAGAAACAGGCTGAATGCTAGAGGGGCAGACCTTCTAGTATTCTCTGGAGATGTCTGTAATTATAGATGTCGAGCTTTTTGTAACGCATTTTGTGCGGTATTACGCCGTGGTTAAACTTGTCGAATGCAGATCATTTCGGGCAATTTAGGTCAGTTTTGTCCCAGGATGCGACCCAAACCAGTCGACTAACTTCGAGGTAACCAATCTACTGAACATAGACAACCGGCGTAAAGAAATACGCCCAATGTTTCTACCCTCGCCGGATATCGAACCTGGACACTCGCCGTGTGACTCGAGAATTTTACCCACTAGGAAACACTTGTCCTGTTTCCTGACAAACCTTACCTAACCTAACCTCTCCTCATTATTCCATAATAAAGGGAAACTTATGTCATTATGCAAAAAGATACAAAACATCCAGGCCATGGGAAAACCTGGGTAGCCACAGCCACTCAAGAGGGAGAGGTTTTTTAGTGCCAGGAAGGAAAAAAAAACTGGCAGGAAATGGCAGAAATCGTACACCAAATCCAGTCATTCCTGGAGTGGAACCACAGTCGATGGCCTCCACTCCAAACCAACAGATACAGATACTAATGCCGGAAAAAAAATCCCCCCCCCCGTACCAACAATACCACCAGTCCGATAACATTCTTCTTTGCAAATATACAGGGTCTAAAGCCAGCAACAAACAACAAAATACCTTTCATCCGTGGACTGCTTGCAGAGGCAAAGGCAATGTTCGCGGCTTTCACTGAGACCCACATAAAGGATCACTTGGACAATGAAATATGGTTCCCAGGTTACAACCTATACAGATGTGACAGAGTGAACAGGCAAAAGGGGAGGGGTTGGCCTGTACATTGCAGAGTCACTTGTTTGCACAGAACTGCTTAATGCCTCAAATGACGTAGTGGAAGTTTTAGCAGTAAAGGTCGAGAACCAAAACCTAGTCATTGTGGTAGTCTACAAGCCTCCGGATGCAACATCCCAGCAATTCCAGGAACAGCTGTTAAAAATTGACCACTGTCTGGAAAATCTTCCAGCTCCTGCACCCAACATCTTGCTCCTGGGGGATTTCAACTTAAGGCACCTAAAATGGAGGAATATAGCAAATAATATTGTTGCAGTAATAACACCAGGAGGCAGCTCTGATGAAAACTCACACTCACACGAGCTTTTAAATCTCTGCACAAAATTCAATTTAAACCAGCAAATAATAGAGCCTACTAGACTGGAGAATACACTAGACCTCATATTCACTAACAATGATGATCTGATAAGAAATGTCACCATATCAAAAACAATATACTCAGATCACAACATAATTGAGGTTCAGACATGTATGCGAGGAGCCCCAGACCGACAAAATGAGACTAGTCACGAGGGAGCATTCACCAAATTCAACTTCAATAACAAAAACATAAAGTGGGACCAAGTAAACCAAGTCCTAACCGATATAAGCTGGGAAGATATACTAAGCAACACAGACCCAAACTTATGCCTAGAACAGATTAACTCGGTGGCACTCGATGTATGCACAAGGCTTATTCCTCTAAGAAAAAGGAGGAGTAGATGTAAAATAGAAAGAGACAGGCGCTCCCTTTACAGGCGACGGAAAAGAATAACAGAGCGGCTAAAAGAGGTCAATATATTTTGAAATGCGTAGGGAGACACTGGTCAGAGAAATAGCAAGCATCGAACTTAAGCTAAAAGAATCCTTTAGGAGTCAGGAATCGCGGGAAGAACTAAAAGCTATAATGAAATCGAAAGAAACCCAAAGTATTTCTTCTCCTATGCCAAATCAAAATCGAGAACAACGCCCAGTATTGGGCCCCTACTTAAACAAGATGGGTCCTACACAGATGACAGCAAGGAAATGAGTGAGCTACTCAAGTCCCAATATGACTCAGTTTTTAGCAAGCCGCTAACCAGACTGAGAGTCGAAGATCAAAATGAATTTTTTTATGAGAGAGCCACAAAATTTGATTAACACAAGCCTATCCGATGTTATCCTGACGCCAAATGACTTCGAACAGGCGATAAATGACATGCCATGCACTCTGCCCCAGGGCCAGACTCATGGAACTCTGTGTTCATCAAGAACTGCAAGAAGCCCCTATCACGAGCCTTTTCCATCCTATGGAGAGGGAGCATGGACACGGGGGTCGTCCCTCAGTTACTAAAAACAACAGACATAGCCCCACTCCACAAAGGGGGCAGTAAAGCAACAGCAAAGAACTACAGACCAATAGCACTAACATCCCATATCATAAAAATCTTTGAAAGGGTCCTAAGAAGCAAGATCACCACCCATCTAGAAACCCATCAGTTACACAACCCAGGGCAACATGGGTTTAGAACAGGTCGCTCCTGTCTGTCTCAGCTACTGGATCACTACGACAAGGTCCTAAATGCACTAGAAGACAAAAAGAATGCAGATGTAATATATACAGACTTTGCAAAAGCCTTCGACAAGTGTGACCATGGCGTAATAGCGCACAAAATGCGCGCTAAAGGAATAACAGGAAAAGTCGGTCGATGGATCTATAATTTCCTCACTAACAGAACACAGAGAGTAGTCGTCAACAGAGTAAAGTCCGAGGCAGCTACGGTGAAAAGCTCTGTTCCACAAGGCACAGTACTAGCTCCCATCTTGTTCCTCATCCTCATATCCGACATAGACAAGGATGTCAGCCACAGCACCGTGTCTTCCTTTGCAGATGACACCCGAATCTGCATGACAGTGTCTTCCATTGCAGACACTGCAAGGCTCCAGGCTGACATCAACCAAATCTTTCAGTGGGCTGAAGAAAACAATATGAAGTTCAACGATGAGAAATTTCAATTACTCAGATATGGTAAACATGAGGAAATTAAATCTTCATCAGAGTACAAAACAAATTCTGGCCACAAAATAGAGCGAAACACCAACGTCAAAGACCTGGGAGTGATTATGTCGGAGGATCTCACCTTCAAGGACCATAACATTGTATCAATCGCATCTGCTAGAAAAATGACGGGATGGATAATGAAAAACCTTCAAAACTAGGGAGGCCAAGCCCATGATGACACTCTTCAGGTCACTTGTTCTATCTAGGCTGGAATATTGTTTGCACTCTAACAGCACCTTTCAAGGCAGGTGAAATTGCCGACCTAGAAAATGTACAGAGAACTTTCACGGCGCGCATAACGGAGATAAAAACACCTCAATTACTGGGAGCGCTTGAGGTTTCTAAACCTGTATTCCTGGAACGCAGGAGGGAGAGATACATGATTATATACACCTGGAAAATCCTAGAGGGACTAGTACCGAACTTGCACACGAAAATCACTCACTACGAAAGCAAAAGACTTGGCAGACGATGCACCATCCCCCCAATGAAAAGCAGGGGGTCACTAGCACGTTAAGAGACCATACAATAAGTGTCAGGGGCCCGAGACTGTTCAACTGCCTCCCAGCACACATAAGGGGGATTACCAACAGACCCCTGGCAGTCTTCAAGCAGGCACTGGACAAGCACCTAAAGTCAGTTCCTGATCAGCCGGGCTGTGGCTCGTACGTTGGTTTGCGTGCAGCCAGCAGCAACAGCCTGGTTGATCAGGCGCTGATCCACCAGGAGGCCTGGTCACAGACCGGGCCGCGGGGGCGTTGACCCCCGAAACTCTCTCCAGGTAAACTCCAGGTAAAGAATACATCTTATCCTCTGAATATATTTTTTTCCTATCTCGTAATAAAATAATCGTACGCCACCATTGACATTAGGTAGCTACACCATCTTAATACATACATGTAGCATAAATCTTAATAGGGTATGCATAATAAGGGTCACAATTTCACAACTGCTGAGAAAATTGACCTGGGTCAACAAGGTGATCCCGGATGAATAGATTACCTAGTATTTTACATCAAATAAATAAAAGTTGATTCCTACCATATGCCCTAATGCATGTTTTATTAACATCTTACTCTAGAACAACGAAGCTTATACATTATATAACTAACCCTTCAGAGAAGGGTTAGTTATATAATGAGAAATATAGACAGCATATATCAACACTGTGAAAGATTAGGGTACGACAAGAAAATTTTCCCATGGAAATGTATCACACCAACGTCACTATATATTACCAGACGAGTGGTAGGCTATATACCTGCTGGGTTACAAGGAGAGGAAGAAAAATTATAATATAGTGGGGAGAAGTGAGGAAAGAAGAGAGAAAGAGGACAGTAAAATGGTGGAGCGTGGAGAGGAAGGATAACGTGGTAGGGCATAGGCGATGGAGAATAGTAATGATATAGCAAGGGACAAGAAAGAGAAGGAGAGAGGAAGAAGAATTATGACAAGATGAGCAGAGAGAGGAAGATGGGGTAAAGGTCATCAGTCAGGTGAAGTGCTCACTTGTTCTCCCATCCCGCACTCACACTTCACCATACCTCACCTGACACCTTCGCACCCTCATTTTCTGTACTATCCATCCTTGTTTAACACTGGACGTTTTCTTACGCAATATCCAACGCAAATTTTTAAAAGGTCTCTATTATATTCATAAAATTATATAATTTTAGGTACCTATGAAAGGAAACCTCTAAATGGTTGCCAATTTTTTTCTTCCTCCAATATTTGACTTTTATTTCACTCATAACACGAAAAGACTTAATCTGATCAGGTTCATATTTATAACTCAGATGTTCAATAAGTAGAGCAACTATGACTAAGAGTTGCAGAACCCATTCTAAGCATTCTGGTAAGACTGGTGACTCTCTAAACACTCTGCTGCTTGCTTTCAAACATTCAGAAGAGGTGTCTCCTAATTCGATGATGGCGGACACTGAGGTTTAAGTATGTTGATGCACATCTGCCAGTTTGTGTAAATAATTGTGAAATTTTCATTCACGTTGAATAACCTTAAATACACTGAATGCCTTCAGTACTAGTTATTAATGCATCTTAAGTTTATGTGTGTGAGGGCGAAGTTGTCAGTATGCTAAATAAGTTTGTAAACGTAAATATTTTTTAATTTAAGGCGGTAAAGATTTTTTTCATAATATAGCAGCACAAAACAAAACAGAACTAATTAACTTGCATTTTCTTAATATTTTAAATTTTCATGAGTTTACTAAACCTATAAACTGTACGATTTTATGCCAGAGCAGCAACAGTTGCAGAGTTCTTGTATTCTCCTAATTTCCAAAAGGCTTTTGTTTATAACTACAGAACGCCTTATTCAATCGACTTCAAACTTTCAACCCTAGTGCACTACTACTACTACTTGGTGAAGGTTTGGGAAACTGACTAATGCAGGTGTTTTCTGCTCAAATTTATAGACAATTCCCTAAATTATTTTACAAACGTAAACATTACAAAACATCTTTTTATCACCAAAATTTCAGCACTCCTGTATCCAGTTTAGAATAAGGTTTGTTAGTGTTAACTGAATATGTAGATATCATTTTGTGACTTTTAATCTCGAAATGTTAGTCAATGTTTTGCATTAAAATACCGAAGTATGCACCCTCAACGAGGCTGCTTTGCTCATAGGAAAAAGCTCTTCATTCAGAAAAATGAACATGTCTTTGCCTTCCCATGATCGACTATGATAGCTTCCCAGTCAGCCGCTATAGGACCCCTACGGGTTTATGGTTCCCACTGATTAAAATAAAACACTTCCGAACGCCGTCAATTTCGTAATCGTTTCACCCACAATGACTCATCTTAGCCAGATGACTCTATCCTCTATGTGATCACTATATATATATATATATATATATATATATATATATATATATATTATATATATATATATATATATATATATATTTGTCTTGCCGAATATGTAAAACTGGTCAATTAACAAGAACTCATTTAAAATTAAGTCCTTTCTAAAATTTTCTCTTATACATTTAAAGATATATTTTTTTTCATTAATGATAATGTAAAAAATTAAAATTTTGCACCTAAAGAATCTTAGAAAACTTACCTAGCCTTATTTATAACAAGAACAATATATATAATATATATATATATATATATATATATATATATATATATATATATATATATATATATTATATATATATGTATATATATATATATATATATATATATATATATATATATATATATATATATATATATATATATATATATATATATATATTATATATATATATATATATGTCGTGCCGAATATGTAAAAACTGGTCAATAAACAAGAACTCATTTAAAATTAAGTCCTTTCTGAAATTTTCTTTTATACGTTTAAAGATATATTTTTTTCATTAATGTTAATGTAAAAAATTTTAATTTTGCACCAAAAGAATCTTAGAAAACTTACCTAACCTTATTATAACAAGAACAATTTATTTTAGCCTAACCCAACTAAATAAATTTTAGATTTGTTTACAGTAATTTAATAATAAACAAACACTGAAATATATTTTATTTGTTAGGTTCAGAATGATTTTGGCGAAATTATTGCATACACAAATTTTCACTTGTCCTATATGGCAAGATGAGCGTTGCTATTTAAGCCAAGATCGCAAGTTCTGCCTATTCGGCACGACATATTTTATATATATATATATATATATATATATATATATATATATTATATATATATATATATATATATATATATGTATATATATATATATATATATATATTGTGAATGTTTTGTCAATGTATTTTGTCTTTAAATAAAATATATATTAAATATAGGGGGTGGTAGGAGAAAATTCTCAACAGCTAGGGAAAACCTTGAGTTTTCCCCTGAAGCAAGTTTTTTCTTTTCTCTGAGGATGGGGTCCCCAGGGACAGTTCTAGAGGGTGGTACCTCCTCTATATTATATTTGGACAAAGATACCACCTCTGGAACTGTCCTCTCCCTCAAGGAGGATCAAAGTTCTTAGCCAATCATATGTTATTAGGGCAATAAATGCATTCCTTAGAGATGACAAACTCTGTCTCGTCTCCCTCTTGGGCGACAAACACCCGCTGGGCAAATGCCACAGCAGGACCTCCTGACGCTTCAAATAATCAGAGCCCAAATTTGCCAAAAAATGGGAACGAGGGTAATACCTAATTGGAGGCACTGTGGCTTATATTCAGTGAGGATACCACGCTCTCTAAGGCCATCATTACTGCAAAAGCCTGAAGGACATACATTCCACGCTTAGAGGACTCCCAGTCCACAACCAGTATCATTTGTCCCAGTGTGGGATCAGAGAACCTTGGGATACATGGAGAAAAAGTGCCACGCTGTTCTTAAAGAAACTGGATTTCAATACTCATCGACACCACAGGGACCCTCTAGAAGGGTAGCCACTTCTTGTTCAGCGCCTCAGTGTGGGCCATCAGAAGGGAAAATGCTTGCTGCCAATAAAGGGCTCACGTCCGAGCTTCAGAGGAGCGCGGAGGAGATTCATAATCTTGAATATATTGTACCATGTATTCATGTTGGTGTTTTATGTCAATGTATTTCTTGTCTATTAATGAAGTTCATAAAATTAGAATATTTAATATAGGGGTGGTATGAGAATAATAGATTCAAACAGCTCCGGGGAGAATTCTTGATTTTCCCTGAGGTCGTCTCATTTCCTTCTCTGAGGATGAGGGTCCCAGTAAAAGCTCTAGAGGAGGTACCGCCCTATATATTTATTTATTTTTATACTTATATATGTTTATATATAATTATATATATATACTTTTTATATTTATATATATTCATATATATATATATATATATATTTTATATTTATATCTTCTTCTTTCAACGTACCAGCCCGTATCCCACTGAGGGTGGGGTTGGCCAAAAGAAAAAACTGAAGTTTCATCTTTTAATTTTAGTATTATATACAGGAGGAAGGGGTTACTAACCCTTTGCTCCCGGCATTTGTCGCCTCTTACAACAAGCATGCTTACAGAGAAAGAATTTCTGGTTTCCCACTTCCCTTGGAGATAAGTGGATAAGGAAATAATCAAGAACAAGAATTAGAGAGCAAAATAGAAAAACCCAGAGGGGTGTGTATATATATGCTTGTACATGTAATGTTTAGTGTGACTAAGTGTAAGTAGAAGTAGGAAGGTCTTAACCTGTAATCTTGCATAATTTTGAGGGACAGGGTCAAAAGTCACCAGCTATCCTACCATCATGTAAAACAATTTACTGGCTTTCGTTTTACACTCACTTGGCAGGACGGTAGTACCTCACTGGCGGTGGTGTCTACCAACCTATACCTAGGAATATATATATATATATATATATATATCTTATATATATATTATATATATATATATTATATATTTTATATATAATATATATATATAATGGTGAATGATGCACAGACACAGACACACCCACCACACTCACTACCACACACACACACACACACACAACAGGAGTTTAAATGCCAACCAGCACGGCTTCACGGATGGCAAATCCTGTGTCACAAACCTTCTGGAGTTTTATGATAAAATATCAGAGTTAGACAAGAGAGAGAGGGGTGGTTGATTTGCATCTTCTTGGACTGCAAGAAGGCCTTTGACACAGTTCCTCACAAGAGATTAGTGCAGAAGCATAGTGACAGGCGCATATAACAGGAAGGGCACTGCAATGGATCAGAGAATACCCTGACAGGGAGGAAACAACGAAGTCGTACGTAATGATGAATCACAGGTGGGCACCTGTGTCGAGCAGGCGGGGTCACCACAGGGGGTCGGTCCTAGGACCAGTGCTATTTTTGGTTATATGTGAACGACATGACGGAAGGGTTAGACTCAGAAGTGTCCTGTTTGCAGATGATGTGAAGTTTATGAGGAGAAATTAACATCTGATGGAGGGCCAGGCGTAACGGCAGGACTTCAAAAGGAGACCTTGACAGACTGCGCCACCTCGGTCCAGCAAATGGGCTTCTCGAATTTAATTCCTGCCAAATGCAAAGTCATGATGATAGGGGAAGGGCACAGCAAGACCACAGACAGAGTATAGTGAGGTGGCCACAGACTGCAAACCTCATCAAGGAGAAAGATCTTGGGGTGAGTATAACACCGAGCCTGTCTCCGGAAGCAACATCAATCAGGATAAACTGCGCAGCATATTGGGCGCTGGGAAAACCTGAGAAACAAGCATTCCGACAACCTAAGTAAGGGAATATTCATGACACTGTACACCGTGTAAGTCAGGCAATACTGGAGTTTGCGGCACCTGTTTGGGAACCCGCACTTGATAAAGGCACGTCAAGAAATAGAGAGATTACAAAGGTTTGCAACAGGATAGTTCCAGGAGCTAAGGGGAATGGTCCTATGAAGAATGATTAAGGGAAATCGGCCTGACGACACTGGAGGGTCAGGTGGGGTCAGGGGGACATGATAACGGACATTAAAATACTGCGTGGAATAGACAAGGTGGACAAGGACAGGATGTTCCAGGGAGGGGACACAGATACAGAGGCACAAATTGGAAGTTGAAGACAACAAATGAGTCAGAGAGATAGTAGGAAGTATTTCTTCAAGTCTAGAGTTGTAAGGCAGTGGATAGCTAGAAAATCGAGTTGTGAGCAGGAACCATACACAGTATTAAGGACGAGGTTTGATAAGCTCATGGGTGGGGGAGGAGAGAGGGTCTAGTTTGCAACCGCGTGAAGAGGCGGGGCCAGGAGCTAGGACTCGGTCCCGCAACCACAAAATAGGTGTGTACATATAATATATATATTTTTATATATATATATATATATATATTATATATAATATATAATATATATATATATATATACAAAACACTGATCTCTGGCTGAAGGAGACTCGAACCTACGAACCTTGGAACAAGGTTACGACAGCGCGCTTTACCAATCTACCCACACTGGACCCAATACTTTGCAGTCCAGCTAGCGCTAGACTTTGATCCATAGGCACCAGCTTTTCATTGGAGAAGGCTTAAGCGTTTCATCTCATCCCCGCATGCTTCAGCTTTACTAGAGATATTAACATTGCAGGGAATTCGCAAAGCAGGCGAAATATACACAAACACTGAAACTCTGGCTGATGGAGACTCGAACCTACGAACTTGGAACAAGGTACACAGTGCTTTACCAATCTACCCACAATGGACCAATACCTTGGGTCAAGCTTGCGCTTAGACTTTGATCCAAGGCAGCCAACTTTCAAGGGAGTAGGGCGTACTGCTTTCCATCTCATCCCCTGCATGCATCAGCCTTACTAGAGATATTAACAATGAAAGAATTCGCGAGAGCAGGCAAATATACACAAACACTGATCTCTGGCTGGAAGGAGACTCGAACCTACGAACCTTGTACAAGGTTGCATTGCTTTTACCAATCTACCACCACTGGACAATACTTGAGTCACAGACTTGCGCTAGACTTTGATCCAAGGCAAGCGCAAGCTGGACTCAAGGTTGGGTCCAGTGTTGTTGATAGATTGGTAAAGCACATGCGTACCTTGTTCCAAGGTTAGTAGGTTTCGAGTCTCCTTCTCAGCCAGAGATCAGTGTTTGTGTATATTTCGGCCTGCTCTTGCTCGAATTCCTTCCTTGCATTGTTAATATCTCCTGTAAGGCTGTTGCATGCAAGGGGATGAGATGAAAAGCTGTTAGCCTTCTCCTGAAAGTTGGCTGCCTTGCGATCAAAGTCTAGCGCAAGCTGGACTCCAAGGTATTTGGTTCAGTGTGGATAGATTCGTAATAAAAACTGCGTACCTTGTTCCAAGGTTGTAGGTTCTGTCTTTTTTCAGCCAGAGATCCGTGTTTTGTATAATTCGCCATGCTCTTGCGAATTCCTTGCCATGTATGGTATATATATATATAATAATATATATATATATATATATATATATATATATAATAATTATATATTATATATATATATATAATATATTCATATATATTTATTATTTTTTTTTTATTATCAACTCTGGACAACACACAAATGCCTATTCCCACCAAGGCAGGGTGGCCGAAAAGAAAAACTTTCACCATCATTCACTCCATCACTGTTCTTGCCTGAAGGTGTGCTTTACACTACAGTTTTTAAACTACAACATTAAACACACCCTACCTTCAGGTGCAGGCACTGTACTTTCCTCTCCAGGACTCAAAAGTCCGCTGCCGGGTTTCCTGAAACACCCTTCATAAATGTTACTTTGCTCACACTCTCAACAGCACCGTAAGTATTAAAAAACCATTTGTCTCCATTTCACTCCTATCAACACGCTCACGCATGCCTGCTGGAGAAAGGTCCAAGCCCCTCGCAACAAAACTCCTTTACCCCCTCTCTCAACTTTCCTAGGCCGACCCCTACCCGCCTTCCTTACACTACAGACTGATACACCCTTGAAGTCATTCTGTTTCGCTCCATTCTCACTACATGTCCGGACCACCTCAACACCCTTCCTCAAGCCTCTGGACTCGTTTTGGTAATCCGCACCTCTCCTAAACTTCCAAACTACGAATTTCCCCTATGCATTAGATTCACCACACACATTGCCCTCAGAAATGAAATCTCCACTGCCTCAAGCCTTCTCTCGTGCAACATCATCCACCCATGCTTCACACCCATATAAGAGCGTGGTAAAACTTTACTCTCATACATTCCCATTTTGCCTCCCAAGGACAAAGTTCTTTGTCTACAGACTCCTAAGTGCAACCACTCATCTTTTCCTCATCAATTCTATGATTCACCTCATCTTTATAGCCCCATCTGCTGACACGTCCACTCCCAAATATCTGTATACATTCACTCCTCCATACTCTCTCCTCCAATCTGATATTCAATTCACTTTCATCACCTAATCTTTTGTTTTCCTCATAACCTTAACTCTTCCTGTATTCACCTTTATTTTCTTCTTTGCACACCCTACCTAATTCATCACCAATTCTGCAACTTCTCTTCAGATATCTCCCAAGAGACAGTGTCTCAGCTTAAGAGCAGCTGTGACAAACTCCCACTTTGTGTGTGATTCTTTATCTTTTAAACTCCATATAATATATTATATATATATATATTTATATATATATTTAATATATATATATTTTATATATATATATATTATATATGTATTTATTATTTTATTGTGTGTGTGTATGTTATGAATATATATTTATATACTATATATATATATCTATATATATATATATATATTTATATAGATATATATATATTTTATATATTTGTCGTGCCGAATATATAAAATGGTCAATTAGCAAGAAGCTCATTTAAAATTAAGTCCTTTCGGAAATTTTCTCTTTATACGCTTAAAGATATATTTTTTCATTAATTGTTAATGTAATAAAAATTTAACATTTTGCACTCAGCTCGGTTTCGGCGGTTTCAACAGGGCTGTGAAGCAGCTGCCCACGCATTCAGAGTATATATCCAAAAACATGTCCTATGAAAAAGCCCTTGGTCAAATTGGAACTTTGCCTATGTTTCTAACTCAGTCAGAAAGGGATTGCTCTCTCCAAGCAGTTTATAGAAACTTCCCTTACCTTTAATCCCTTCATAGAATGTGTTATAGTGTGACCTTCCAAACTGTTGTTTGGGGACCAGAAATTCACTCGTGTGAGGGCGTGCAACAGGGGGACCCTCTCGACCCCCTTCCTATTTGTTTGATCATCAAGGAAGCACGAGGCACTCACCAGTGAGCTCAATATCTGGTTCCTGGACGACGGTACCCTACTGGCACAACAGAATCTCTCCTGGAGGACATCAGTAAAATTAAAGACATGGGAGAAAGCCTGAGGCCTTTCTTTTAAACCCACAATGTGAATAGTTTCTACAATCCAAACAGATGATCAGAATTGTAGTGCAGTTTTACAGGAGCACGAGCATTGATCCAGCCAATTAGCACTCTCTCGGTGCTCCTCTTGGTCCAATGCATCGATCTGATCCTAAGAAAAAAAATCTAGTACCTCCGAGACGATGAAAGCAGGATGAAAAAGACATTGACACACACGATGCCTTCTACCTACTCACCTGTGCCTGTCAATCCCAAAACTTACCTATTTTCTGAGATGCCTCCCCAGCTTTAGCGTCAAAAACTCAAGGAAGATGACTCTCTCTGAAGGTCCATGCTAAAGAGTGTATTGAATTTTCCCTTGGACGATGAGACAGTGGTTGGCAAGCAACACTTCCGGTGAGGTTGGAGGGCTAGGAGTACACAGATCCTCCCAGATTGCTCTACAGCTGTCCTATTTCTCTTCCATTGCATCAAACGAGTTGCATAAGACAAATTCTTCCTGACACCCTCAGTGACTCAGCAGAATAGAAGACCCTAGCTAGCCAGTGTAATCAAGAAAGGAGACTCTTGCTGCTCCAGCACCAAACCCTAGTGCAGGCACTGGCTCACAAATCAGTCATGCCTGGGATGGGCCCAATGCTGAAAAGGTGCTTGCCAACATGATCTGGGACTGCTACATCAGATAGGGAGATTTGCCCGTCTTCAGGCTGTTGAGTGCTCATCACTCGGGGACTTCCTCCAAAAACAGTTCCCATATCGGCTAATGGGAACGCGACTCGACCCTAAGACATTCCGTACTTGCAGTGGCTCTGCGCACTTGCTGCCCCAATTCACACAGAATATATGTGTATGTGCGGCGAAGTGCAAGAAAACAATACGGTCTACATGGTCTTAACTGTTCCAAAACCAAGGGCTGGCATATGCAAGACACAATGAGGTCAACGGACATCATCAAGAGAACACTTGATAGCTGGATGCCCTGCCCGATGAGCGGAGCCACGATCACTTGCAGCAAACACAATACCCACACTCCAGCAAAATCGCACCGCTGGTTCTCATCTATCCTCTGGAAGAATGGCAAGCTCTTGCATGGGGATTTACCTGTGTGTCCACACTGGTGACACCTATAAGCCATCACAGTGCTGGGGCGCCATGGGAGGAGCTGCTGACCCAGGAGGAGTACTGATCAGCATGTACTACGGGGCCATTAGCCAACAGTATCAAAAAATTTGTACCAGTGGGTTCAGTGACATTGAGGTTTCATGAGGGAAAAATGCTCACGTTTTCTTAAGAATTGGGTTCGACTCATCGACACCTCCAGGGACCAAGGGCGCACTTTCATGTTCCAGCGCCTCAGCGTCGCCATCCTGAGGGAAATGCTTGCTGCATACGTGGCTCACGTCAGCTCGGAGGGCTGGAAGAAATTCTGATCTTTGATATTTGTGCCATTGTATTTCTTGTTTATGTTTTTTTCTGTAAATGTAATTTTGTTTATTAATAAATGTCTCACATAGAATAAAAAATATATTAGGGGGTGGTAGGAGAAGAAAATATTCAAACAGCTCGGGGAGAACCTTGAGTTTCCTGAGGTACGTTTATTGTCTTCTCTGAGGATGAGGTGTCCCCATTCCAGCTATAGAGGTGGTATTCCCTATTAAAATATATATATATATATATATATATATATATATATATATATTATATATATTTTTATATATATTATTTATATATATATATATCCCCCCTTATTATATATATATATTTATATATATATAGTTCTTATGAGTATATTTTGTTGTTTTAATCTTAGTCGATAAAGTTTTGATAAAGAATTTCCCCCCAAAAAGTTGATGGATGTGTCTATAAAGATTCCTTGTAAAATTTGCGATAAAGTTTATTCGGTCAACTGGTAAAAAATCTCGAACTAAGATTAAAAAGCATAGATTATTGCATTCAGAATGGACATGATTTCAATGCCTATATTTATTCATGTAAGAGATTTTAACATTCAAGTGATTTTCAAAAAGTTGAGAAGTTAGTATCAAGCAAGTCATGTCGACAGGAATATAATTGAATCTTGTTTCATAAAAAACAGCAAGTAGTTTTGATAATAAAACTTGAACATTTCCTTTGGCTTTTATTAAATTAGATCCATTTATAATATTAATGAATTTGGGAAGAAAAGAAATTAATAATACACTGGACAAATAATAATTTTTAAATTTTCTGGGTAGAATAGTTTGTTGGTGAGTTGTGCAAAGGTACCTGTCAGTTGGGCCGGCGCGCGTCAGGTGTTTAACCGTTGTGGGATCTGATAGTGGAGGTGTTGGCACAGACCCCTTATATGCTTCCTTGGGATCCTTTACTTTATAGTTCTTGATAATGTGAGTAGTCACGAAAGCGCTTGGTATTTCTCTATTTTTCAGAGTGTGTTTGTTTTGCATTATGTATCTATATATATATATATTTATATATTTATTATATTTATATATATATATATATATTATATATTCTATATATATATAATTTATATACTATATATGTATATATATATTATATATATTTTGATATTATATAATAGATTATATTATATATATTTATATTTATAATATATATATATATATATCTATATATATTATATATGATGTGTGTTGTGTGTGTGTACTTCACCTAATTTGTACTCACCTATTTGTGGATGCAGGGGTCGAGTCCTAGCTCCTGGTCCCCGCCTCTTCACCGGTTGCTATATAGGGCCCTCTCTCACCCCGACTCCATGAGGCTTTATTTCTAACGTCTTAAAACTGTGTATGGTCCTCCTTCCACTACGTTCATTTTTAGGCTATTCCACACTGCCTTACAACTCTATGACTGAAGATATACTTCCTACTATTCTCTCTGGATCATTTGTTCTTAAAACTTCCAATTGTGGCCTCTTGTGTCTGTGTCCCCTCCTGGAACATCTGTCTTGTCCACCTTGTCTATTCCACGCAGTATTTTATTGTCGTTATCATGTCTCCCTAAACCTCCTGTCTCTCCTGTGTCGTCAGGCCGATTTCCCTTAATCTTTCTTCATTGGACAGTCCCCTTAGGCTCTGGACATAACCTTGTTGCAAAACCTTTGTACTTTCTCATAGTTTCGTGACGTGCTTTATCAAGTGCGGGTATCCAAACAGGTGACTGGAATTACTCCAGTATGGGCCCTTGACATACACGTGTACAGTGTCTTGAATGTTTCCTTACTAAGGTATCGGAATGCGGTTCTAGGTTTGCAGGCGCCATACGCGGCAGCATGGTTATCTGATTGATGTGTGCTTCGGAGACATGTCGGTGTTTATACTCACCCAAGATCTTCGTCCTTGAGTGAGGTTTGCAGTCTTTGACACCTAGCCTATACTCTGTCTGTGGTCTTCTGTGCCTTCCCCTTTCTTCATGACTTTGCATTTGGCAGATTAAATTCGAGGGAAGCCATTTGCTGGACCAGGGGTCAGTCTGTCCAGGTCTCTTTGAAGTCCTGGCCCCTGGTCCTCATCAGATTTAATCTTCTCATTACTTCACCTCATCTGCCAAACAGGGACACTTCTGAGGTCTAACCTTCGTCATGTCGTTCACCATATACCAAAAATAGCACTGGTCCTAGGACCGACCTGTGGGACCCCGCTCGTCCACAGGTGCCCACTGTGATACATCATTAGTACCATGACTCGTTGTTGCCTCTGTCAGGTATTCTCTGATACCATTGCAGTGCCCTTCCTGTTATATGCGCCTGATGCTCTAGCTTCTGCATAATCTCTTGTGAGGAACTGTGTCAAAGGCCTTCTTGCAGTCCAAGAGATGCATTCAAACCCACCCCTCTCTCTCTTGTCTTTTCTGTTATTTTATCATAAAACTCCAGAAGGTTTGTGACACAGGATTTGCCTTCCGTGAATCCGTTGCTGGATTTGGCATTTATACTCCTGTCCGTTCCAGGGTGCTCCACCACTTTCTCCTCCTGATTAAATCTTCTCCATAATTTTTGCCAATTACTATACAGTCAATGACACAGGTCTATTGTTTAGTGCCTCTTTTTCTGTCTCCTTTTTTGATAATGGAACTACATTTGCCGTCTTTCAATACATCAGGTAGTTGCCCAGTTTCCAGGGATGTGTTGAAGATTGTGGTAAGTGGTACGAACAACATATCGGCTCCCTCTTAAGGACCACGGGGCGGGGAGAGATGGTTGTCCGGTCCCCATTGCCTTTGAGGTATCGATGTCACTAGCAGTTTCTCACCTCCTCCACATCTGTATGTATGTCGTCCAAAACACATTGTTGGTGTATTCCTTGTTGGTGTCCCATCTGGTCTGGTCCACCCAGAGTCTTCTGTCTCTACTGTAAAAATGCTTCCTTAAATCTCGTGCTTGTGTCCTCACATACCTCGTGATCGTTCTTGTGAGTTTCTCCACCTTCTTTCCTCAGCCGTATCACTGGTCCTTGACTGTTGTCTTCCTCCTAATGTGGCCTATTACAGCAGTTTGGGTCAGATTTTTGACTTTCGATGCTATGTCGTTTTCATACTGTCGCTGGGCCTCCCTCCTTATCTGTGCATTACGCGTTTCTGGGGCTCTTCTTACGATCTCCTTGTTTTCCTGGGTCCTAATGCCTCCTGTCCTTTGCGTTCTCTGTTGCACTTCGGTTTTTGCTCCCTACACCTTCGGGTAATCCAAGGACTCGTTTTGGTCTTCTATTATTTCTGTTTTTCCTTGGGAACAAAACTTTCCTCTGCCTCCTTGCACTTTGTTGCCACATATTCCATCATCTCGTTTATGATTTTCTACCATTTCTCTGTCCCACTGAACTCCTGCTTTCAGGAAGTTCTCTATACTGTGTAGTCCCCCTTTTATAGTTTGGCTGTCCCCTTCAGTTCCTGTTTACCTTCTCCACTTGTAACTCACTATATAGTCAAAACTCAGAACCACATGATCGCTAGCTCCAAGGAGGTCTCTCGTGAAGTGATGTCCTCTATGTCTGAACTGCTCAGGGTGAACACAAGTTCCCAGTCTTGCTGGCTAATCCTCCCTTCTCCTGGTTGTGCCCTGACATGTTGATGCATGAGGTTTTCAAGTACCACATCCATATCTTGGGCTCTCCATGTTTAGTGGCCCTATGGGATCAGGTTTTACCTGTCTCGATCTCCCTGTGGTTGGGAAAATCGCATTACAGTAACTTTGCTCTGCTCGAGTGAGAGTGAGCTCTTCTTGCCAACCTCACACAGTGTGTCTCCACCATCACCCTGTTGTTTTTTGTGACTCCTCTCTTGGCCTCTGGCAGTTCTGTGGTGGGTTTTACATCACTCCCAATGTACTACTTTATGTTCTCCGGACTGAATAGTATACTACAATGTAGTCTCTTTCTCAATCATGTCATGCCTTCCAGTTCCTCAATACCATTGGTGTTTTATGGAGCAGTGCAACCCCCCTCCCTCTACTCCTTTATCTGTCCTCAGGATTGTTATCCTGTTGGGAAGAGGGGGGGGGTCAAAAAATTTTTGTGTCTGTTATTCGTCTCAGCGAGTTTTGTTTTCTGTGACTGCTATGATGTCTGGGGATTTTTCATGATTCTTTCATTCCAATCCTCATGTTTATTCGTTATTCATCCGCGTTGTCTGGTACCAAATCTTTAATTTCTTTTCTTCATTTGTGGTCATGCAACGTATATTGGGGTTGGGGTGAAGAGCGAGAGCCTTGGGGGGGGCTATATGGGGCTGTATGGTGTAGGTGGGCGTTTGTGTGATGGGGGTGGGGTCAGAATGCCCATAAGGGGCAGCTGTTGGGGTGATGAGGTTTGTGAATATGGGGGTTGGTGGCAAGGGTTCACAGTGATGTGGGTTGTAGTATAGGATGTCAGTTGCGTTGGGAATGTCGGGGTGGAGTCATTTGATGGGAGATTCTGTGGGGGTGGGTGTTTGTCCTTCCTCCTGGTGCTGGGTCCTGCTCATTTTCATCTGCTTCTCGTACCTCCTTGCGTCTCTTTACCCTCTCATTCAGTGTAAGTCTTTCTTCTGGTGTTCTGTCGCGGTGAGGTATACTCTCTGGTACCCCTCTTTGTCCCTCAGTCTTGCTTTCACTTGCTGAATCCTGGTTCGAACTTGTTTCTTCCTTGAAAGTTTACTCTGACAGGCCGTTTCCTTCCATCGCGAACCACCGTTCTCTGAAAAATTTGTCACCTGGGTATTTTGCCTCTCCCTATTGTTTCATGATGCCTTCAATCATTTTTTTCTCCTCCTGTTTTTATTTCTTCAAAGCAGGCCCCCTTGGCTTCTTGGAGCCGTACACAAAAAAACCACATCGCCCTTCTCCTTCACACTGAGTCTCCATCTGCTTCCTTGAGGCCTTTTATTTCCTTCCATTGACATGTTCTTGCCTTTAGTCCCTGTCATATCTGAAACTTCTATTCTCAGTGAACTGGTCTTTACTTACCAGCTGTTCCCTTGCTACTGCAGTTGGCTGTTAGCATCTCTGCATATAACAAAACCTTCATGTCTTCGGACCTGTCGATTGATCTTAGGGTGCTCATCGTTCATTTTTCCTGGCCAGTGGGTCTGTTAGGGCTCGTGTACGGCAGTCTCCGTTGTCGCTTACATCCCTCTGTCTGCGCCTGAACTTTGAATTTCCTTCTTGTCTTCGGACTGTTGTTTGATCTCAGTGTGTCATCGTTCTTTTCCCTGTCCCACGTGGGTTGATAGGGCTTCGTGTACGGCATGGTCTCCGTTGTTTCTTTAACCATCCCTTGTCTGGCCTGACTTTGAATTTATGATGTCACATCGAATTGTCATTGTGTCTCTCTAATTGTTCAGGCTTTGCAGTTTCTTTCCTAGCACTGTATTCCTAGGCTTCTGCTGCTAAGACTGTACTTCCCACTTCCTGCACTCTTCAGCTATCCGCTCCTCCATTTTTCTTACCATAGCTCTACTATATTCCTTCCCCCTCTTCCTCCTTTTTTGGAGCTCTAACTCCCAGTACTTTTCCTCCTGTTCGTCTACCAGATCTCTGGTTTTCCGTCCTCTAAGGCCACCCATATTTTTTTAAAAAAAAAAAAAATAACCCAACCAAATACAACCCACCCTCCCATCATTCTATCTTATTCTTGTATATTTTTTTATATCTCCTTTACTCCATCTTCTATCATATTATATATAAATTTAATAACTTTTTACTCTATCTTCTTATATCCCTTACAATCCAATATTTATATATATTATTAGAATTTTTTTTTTAACTACCCCTTTTTATATATATCCCTTATATTTTTTTTTATATAAATTTAATATATATTTATATGTAATATTTATCTAAACATCTATATATCTTTATTACCTTCTTTATCTTTCCCAATTCTAATCTCTATCTCCATTAATATAATTATCTCTAACTACGCCAAACTATATATATTATTTTTATATAATTTTATATTTCTATATTTATATATTTATATATCGTTATTCTATATATTCTCTCTATATTTATTATCTCTTTCCCTTATATATCTTCTTCTCTTTTATATCTATATTATATATCTATTGATATAGATATTTATATAGATAGATATTTCTTATATAGTTATATGATAGATTTCTAGATCTTTCTATATATATTTATATATATCGTTTATATATCTATTTCTATATATATTTATAGTAATTTTGATATTTTTCTTATATTTATTATCTATTTATATATCTATATTGTTATATATATCTATCTTGATAGAGATTGTTCGAATTATTTATATCTCTCTTTATATATATATTCTTAGATATCTGTTATATATATGTTACTATATATCTTTATTATCTCTTTATATCTTTATCATCTATCTTTATATATATATTTCTCTATTATATATCTATATTTCATCTATATATTTTCTTACGATATATTCTATCTATCTTATTTTTAAAATTTTATTTATATCTATATTATATAATTATTATTATATATAATTTATCTATATTTTCGATATCTTTATATCATTATTATAGCTATTGATATTTCATATATATCTTATATTATCTTCATATTTTATATATTCTTCTTTCCCCTATATATATTTCTATATTCTTTATATATCTATTTATCTATATATTTATAGATTTATATATAGATTTATATATTATTATATATATATTTATTTTGTCTCTATATTCTTTCTCTATTCATATATATCTTCTATATATTATTTATATATCTATTTCGATATATATGTGATATATATTGATATATATATTTATATATATATTTATATATCTATTTCTATATATATTTCTCTAGTTCTCTCTATCTATTTTATAATATATTTTATTATATATCTTTATATATATATTTATATATATATTTATATATACAGATTGTTAGGTTTTTTTTTTTTTTTTAAATATATAGTTATATATATATTTATATTTATGTATCATCTCTCTTTTCTCTCCTTATTTATATATATATTTATATATATATATATTTATTAGCTATTTCTATATATCTTTATATAAGTATTATACTAGCTTATTTATATATATATTTCTAGATCTCTTTATATAGTTATATATTCTATTTATATAATTTGATATATTTTATAGGAGAGAGAGGAGAGTGAGAGAGGGAGAGGAGAGGGAGAGGAGAGGGAGAGTGGGAGAGAGAGAGGGGAGAGAGAGAGGGAGAAGACGAGGAGCGGAGGAGAGGGAGAGAGAGTGGGATGAAGAGAGGGAGAGAGAGAAGGGAGAGGAGTGGGGAGGAGAGAGGGAGAGAGGGAGAGGAGGGAATGAGAGAGAGGGAGAGAGAGAGAGGGGAGAGAGAGAGAGGGAGAGAGAGTGGAGAGAGGGAGAGTGAGAGAGGGGAGAGAGAGAGAGAGTGGAGGTGAGAGAGAGAGAGGGACGAGAGAGAGAGGGAGAGAGAGGGAGGTGAGAGAGAGGGAGAGAGAGGGAGAGAGAGAGGGAGAGAGAGAGAGAGGGAGAGAGAGGAGAAGAGAAGGGGAGAGAGAGGGGGAGAGAGAGAGAGGGAGGAGGGAAAAGGGGAGGGAAGGGGGGGGGAGGGGGAGAGGGGGGAAGGGAGAGAGGGGGAGAGGGAGAGAGGGGGAGGGAGAGGGGGGGGAGGGGGAGAGAGAGGGGGAGAGAGGAGGGAGAGAGGAAGGGAAAAGGGGGGGAAGGGGGGAGGGGAGGAAGAGGGGGAGAGAGAGGGAGGGGGAGAGAGAAGGGGGGAGAGAAGGGGGGAAGGGGGGAAGGGGAGGGGGAGGAGGGGGAGAGAGAGGGGGGAGAGGGGGGAGAGAGAGAGGAAAGGGGAGAGAGAGAGGGGAGAGGAGAGGGGAGAGAGGGGGAGGAGGGGGGGGAGGGAGAGGGAGAAGGGGGAGGGGAGAGAGAGGGGGGGGGGAAAAGGGGAGAGAGGGGGGAGAGGGGGGAGAGAGGGGAGGGGGAGGGAAGAGGGAGAGAGAAGGGAGGGAGAGAGAGAAGGGGAGAGGGAGAGAGGGGGAAGGGGAAAAGGAAAGGGAGAGAGGGAGAGAGAAAGGGGGGAGAGGAGAGAGAGGGGGTAGAGAGGGAGGGAGAAAGGGGAGAGGAGAGAGGGGAGAGATGAGAGAAGAAGAGAGAGAAAGGGGGAGAGAGAGGGGGGAAGAGAGGGGAAAAGGGGGGAGAGAGGGAGGGAGAGAGAGGGAGAGAGGGAGAGAGAGGGAGAGAGGGAGAGGAGGGAGAGAAGGGAGAGGAGGGAGAGAGGAGGGGAGAGGGGGAGAGGGAGAGGGGAGAGAAAAGAGGGAGAGAGAGAGAGGGAGAGGAAGAGAGAGATGAGAGGGGGAGAGAGAGAGAGGGTAGTGAGTGAGTGAGTGAGTGAGTGAGTGGGGGGGAAAAAGGTATGAGGGGAGGAAAAGGTAGGGGTGGGGTCTGTGGGGGAGGCGGTCAATTCCAAAGGACGCTGTGTGTATCCCCCCTATTTGGGGTTTCAGGGGTCGAGACCGCTCCCGGCCCCCAGTGGTTGTGTGTGCGAGAGTGCGTGGTGTGAGCAGTCAGTTGTTTTATGTCCCAAAAATAAAATTCACTTCTGTGTACCGAAATACAATGAGATCCCATTAACCTGAGAGTAGTTCTAAAAATTATAAATATAGCGTGTGTTAAAAAAGTACTCTTTCACTCCCTTTTTTATCATGTTCCCCAATCTTGTTTCCAGATTGTTGTCTTTGTGCCCTAAAACATTTCCTCGAAACTGTTTTAGGGCGTTTTTTCCCATTGCCCTTGCCCCTACAAATTTTTATCTTCCTACTACCGCTGGGTTTGTGTGTATAAAAAATCCCTTTTTGGAGCAGGGTTTAGAAGCGACCCACCAGTGACCGCAGGGCCGGCTCACCCTCAGATTCACCCAACACAAACACGGTTTTTTGTACGTTACTCGAGGGGACGTCCCTCCCGAGCCCGATGTACGATGTCGCGTACGATGCTCGCTTACGATGACTCGTACCCTCGCCCTTCCCCCGCTGTTCTTCGGCTTTCTTTTCTCGTTGCCCTTTTTAGCCTCATTTACACACTTATCATTGTAACTCTATTTTTAATTTACATTCACTTTTGGTAATTTCACTACTTATTTGTGATGAAAACCCCAACCCCGTTAGGGGGCGTACTCCCTAGGGCCCCTGTGCCCCCACCAAAAAAAAAAAAAAAAAAAAAAAAAAAAAAAAAAAAAAAAAAAAAAAAAAAAAAGGGGGAGGAGAGGGGAGAGAGAGGGAGAGAAGAGGGGAGAGGAGGGGAGAGAGAGGGGAAGGGGGGAGAAAGAGGGAGGGGGAGAGAGGAGGGAGAAGAGAGGGAGAGAGAGAGGGGGGAGAGAGGGAGAGGAGAGGGAGAGAGGAGGGGGAGTGAGGGAGAGAGAGAGGGAGGTGAGGGGAGAGAGAGGGAAGAGGGAAAGGGGGGAGAGAGAGGGGGAGAGAGGGGAGAGAGGGGAGAGAAGGGGGAGAGAGGAGGGAGAAAAAGAGGGGAGGAGAGGGAGGAGGAAAAAGGAGAAAAAGGAGAGAGAGAGAGAGGGGGGGAGGAGGGGAAAAGAGAGGGGGGAGAAGAGAGGGAGAGGAGAGGGAAAGGGGGGAGAAAGAGAGGGAGAGAAGAGGGAGAGAGAGAGGGGAGGGGAGAGGAGGGGAGAGAGGGAGAGAGAGAGGGGAGAGAGAGGGAAGAGAGAGGGAGAGGAGAGAGGGGAGAGAGAGGGGAGAGAGAGAGGGAGGGAGAGGAGGGAGGAGGAGGAGGGAGAGAGAGAGGGAGGAGAGAGAGGGGGGAAGAGAGGAGAGAGAGGAGAGAGAGAGGGAGAGAGAGGGGAAGAGAGAGAAGAGAAAAGGGAGGGGGTGAGGAGGGGGAGAAGAGAGAGGGAGGAGAGAGGAGAGGGGGAGAGAAGAGAGGGGGAAGGGGGGGGGAGAGAGAAGAAGAGAGAAGGAGAGAGGTGAGGAGAGAGAGAGAGAGGAAGAGGAGGGGGGGAGAGAGAGAGTTAGTGAGTGAGTGGGGGTGAGTAGGGGGGGGGAAAAAGGTTGAGGGGGAGGAAAAGGTGGGGTGGGGTTGTGGGGGGGCGGTCAAATTCCAAGGATCAGCTTGTTTTTCACCTAGTTGGGGTTTCAGGGTCGAGACCAGCTCCCGGCCCCAGTGTGTATGGTGTGCGCGCGTGCTTTGTGTGTGAGCACGTCAGTTGTTTTTGCCCCAGAATAAAATTATTTTGTTTACCCAAATACTAATGAGATCCCATTAACACTGGAGTATTTTCTTTTAATTTTAAAATACTGGTGTGTTAGAAGTCATTTTTCCCCCGTTATGTATCCCTTTTACTACATGTGTCCCAATACTTGCTTCTCGTTGACTGTCTTTGTGTCCCAAAAAAATTACTCTCGAAAAATGTTGTCGGGTGTAGTCCCATTAGTCTTTCTCCTACAAATTTTTCTTCCTACTACCCCTGGTTTGTGTGTATGATAATCCCCTTTGGAGCAGGGGTTTGATGAGGCCACCAGTGACCGCAGGGCCGGGTTACCACTCAGACTTCCGCCACCCCAACCAGGGATTTGTGTTCAGAGGGGACATCCATCAGTGCCCGAGTAATGCTCGTTTACGATGCTCGCTGACGATGATCGTTTCACCTGCCCTTCCGCCGTGATTTTTTTGGCTATTCTTTTCTCGTTCCCCTTTTTAGTCCTCATTTACAACTTTCACTTGTATACTGCTACTTTTTTAATTTTCACTTCACTTTGGTAAGTCATTCTTATTTGTGATGACACCCAAAACCTGTTATGGCGGCGCAAATCCCTCAGGCCAAAACCCCGCTCCCCCACCCGCTTATTTTTTTTTAATGTTATTTTGTATTTATATATAAAAATATCCCCTTTCTGGCTAGCTTGTTCACGCTGTGTGCACATCACTTTTTTGTCGTTCCCCCCTCTCTTAATTCATTTGGTCTTTTCTCTTTAGTCACTCGCTTTGTATTTGTATTTTGTGAAAAACAATTTTGGCAACAGGTCCCCAACTGGGCCTCAACAACGCACTTTAAAATTTTTTGGTTGAAATAATTTAAGGCTTTCTCTCCCCCTTTACTTTATTTATTTTTGCAAAAATACATTGGTTATCACTTGTGGGGGTTGTTCACGACTTTTGCCCACTAAATTTGGTTGTTTACTGCTAAAACAGGGCCCTAAAACACTAAGATCCCGGCCTGGCCCCTTGGCCCACTAAACTGTCTCCACTCGGTGTGACTTTTGTGTGTGTGTTGGTGTGTGGTGTGTTTGTGTTTTGTGTGTGTGGTGTGTGTTTTGTGTGTGTGTGTGGGGTGTGTGTGTTGTTTGTTTTGTGTGTGTTGGGGTTGAAACTCACCTATTTGGGGTTTGCGGGGGTGAGCACGCTCCGGGCCCCCCTTTTCGCTGATTGCACTAGGCCCTCTCTCCCCCCTCCCCCATGGCTTTCATACCCCCCTTTAAAAACCCTATGAAAGGGTTCCTCCCCTTCCAAACCAAAATAAACTTTTCTAGGTATTCCATGGCCGGGAATACTCATGACTGAAAAATATTTCCTAACACCCCTTTGTTTCATCTAGTCTTCAATTTCCCAAATTGTGTTGTTTTGGGGTTGTTGTGTGGTGTGTGTTTTGTGTGTTTTGTGTGTGTTGTGCTTCCCTCTTTAAAAGGGCCCTTTGCAATGAAAGTACTTGGGTTCTTGAAAGGGGTTTGCAAAAAGGGAACACGATAAGAGGGGAAAAAAGGGGAAAAAAGTAGCCCACATCACGTCTCCTGTCGTTAAGACTGGGATTTTTTTTGCTGTTTTTTTAAAGCGTGTTGCGAACTGCAGGTTGCAGACAAAAACTCCAAAGTTTCCGGGACTCTGGAAACCCGCTGAACTCCATCAGAAAACCATACTGACAAAAAACCCGAAACTTCGCAGTCATACAATCACAAGTTTACCCTTCATCCGTTGGGTTTGACATTTCACAATCAATTTCAAGTTATTTTTTTTTTTGCTGGCAATTTCGTTGGGGTTTATCCGTTGCCCTAAAACACTCGCTCTGTTTAAAGCTTTTAGCCCCAATTGCCCGAAAATGGGATGAACAAATGTTAGTGAAAAAAGTGCGAACAAACTTTTGAAAACAATCAAAATATACCCCTTTGTTTTTTTTTAAAAGAACCCTTCAGAGGTGTTTTTAACAATAATTTTAACAATACAATAAAAATTTGGTAATAATAAAAATAAAAAATAAAAATTAGTAATAATAATAATAAATTGAAAATTATTATTAAAATTTTTTGTTATTTTATTTTTAAATTTTTTTTATTTTTTTTTTAAATTTTATTATTATTATTATTATTTTTATTATTATTATTATTATTAAATTTTTCGGCAAGGTGAAAATACCAACGGGGGGATATATCCCCAAAAAAAGTTTTATTCTCCCCGTGATTAAAAATACTGAGAAATTTTTTTTTTTCATACCTCTCTAAAATTAAGTTTTTCTTAGTCTGGGGGATGAACATTTTACACGAAATTTTAAAGGGGAACCCTCGTGTTAATAGATGGGACTTTAAACCCCTTTAAACCCTTTCCTTTATCACGAGAAATGTATGAGAGGATACATGTGTAATTTTTAAAAAAAACTTTTTTAAAGGGAATATGTTTTCGCCCCAGTGCTTTGTCAACCCAATACAGAAGAGAAAAAATGTGAATTACATAAAAATTGGAGGAAATGTGTATTTGAGGCCTGTTGCTCCAAACTGTAGCTGACGCTGTGTCCAGACGGTTTCAAATCATTTCAGCAAAAATTTGGAGAAATGCCCCCCCCCTCCCCACCACTCACCTCGTTTACACAACTATGCTACCAAGACTTATGTCAGCAGCTTTCAGGAAACGACTTTCAAAAAAAAGGAGTTTTCCATGATAATTATTTTGGTTTCGCTTTATTTCATTAAATAGTCGTGATTTTTCCCCTGGGGCCTAACAAAGGGAAAAGTAACATTATCAGTAAAAAAGGATACCTGCTATTCGCTAAAATGAGGATCCCTTCCCCGGGCATCAAGGCACTTTTTTTTAAAAGGGGTTTTTAAATTGTTTTTAAGCTAAGAACCGACCCCTCACCCCCCAAAGGTTATGATTTCCTGCCTTTTCTTAACTTCAAACAAAAAGCAAACGCCCCAATAATTCTGAGCTACAAAAAATTTTTTGAAAAATTACTTTAAAAAATGTTTTGCTAAAAAAGAAAAATAAATATAGCTTAATCAAAACTTTTTAGTTTTTTGTAACAATAAATCATGTTTTTTTATATGTTTTATAGGGACGGTGCGGGTTCTACAGTAAACAGTGATTCTGATAAAGGATTCTCTCTGTTTACAAGTGTAATTTAAAAAAAACTTTCTCTTTTCTTCTCTCCTTTGTCCCAAATCTTTTGGGTTTGGGAAATAGATCAATTTAATTTTTTAAAAAAAAAATTCCAAAGTTTTTAAAACCGCTCGATCTGCAAAATTTTGATATAAACTACTTCTTTCAAAACAATATTTTGAAAGAAATATTCCAGTAAACGCCAAAAATCTTCAAGAAATTTTTAAAAAACAACAGCCCCCCGTTCAACACCCTGCTCCAGTCTAACACATGGCCCGTCCCCAAAAAAATGGTCCATTTTCAACACTGGGCCAGTCTCCCAAAACATGGGTCCCCAAAAACCCCAACACATGCTTTCCCGTCTCAAAATATGCTCCCCCCTTAACACATGCTCCAGTCTCAACACATGCTCCAGCTCCCAACCCCATGCCCAGTCCAAAAACATTCTCCAGTCTCAACATATGCTCCCGGGCTCAACATATGCTCCAAAATTCAACAAAAGCTCCCCGTCTCAACCCCAAGCTCCCGCTCAACACAAAGCCCCCAGTCTCAACAATGCTCCAGCTCAACACATGCTCCAGTTCAACATTTTGCTCCAGTCCCCAACACATGCTCCATTTTCAACACATGCTCCCCGTCCCCAACACATGCTCCGTCTCAAACATGCTCCAGTCCCCAACACATCTCCGTCTCAAAATATGCTCCAAATCTCAACACAAAGCCCAGGGTTAAAAACATGCTCCAGTCTCAACATAAACTCCCTTTTAAAAATTTCTCCATTTCAACACATGGGTCCAGTCTCCAAAAAATTTCTCCCGTCTCAACACCCTGCTCCAGTCCAAAAATATGCCCAGTCTCAACACAAGCTCCGTCTCAAAACATGCTCCATTCAAACATTTCTCCAAATCCCCAACATATGCTCCAGTTCAACACATGCTCCATCTCAACACATGCTCCAGTCTCAACACATGCTCCCGTCCAACACTTTGGGCCGTCTCAACACATGGTCCAGTCTCAACCCCATGCTCCAAATCTCAAAAACATGCTCCAGTCCTTTAACACCCTGGTCCAGTCCAAAAACATGGTCCATCTAAACCCCTGCCCAGTTAATTTGCTCCAGTCTCAACACATGGTCCAAGGGCTCAACACTGGTCCAGTCCAACATATACTCCCGTCTCAACCCCATGGTCCCGTCTCAAAAATCTCCAGTTCCCAAAACCCCTGTCCCCGTCTCAACACATGCCCCAGTCCCCAACCCCAAAACACCCCGTCCAACATGGGCCATTTTTCAACACATTTGGCCCGTTTAAAACATGCTCCATTTTAACACTTTCCCAGTCTCAACACATGGGCCCGGGCCCCAAACAATTGGGCCATTTTCAAACCCCTGCTCCAGTCTCAAAAATTTTGCTCCAGTCCTCAAAACATGCTCCAGTCCAACACTTTCTCAGTCTCAACACATGCTCCGTCTCAAAACCCCATTGCCCCGTCTCAAAACTCTCCCGTCTCAACAAAAGCTCCCGCTCAACACATGCTTTCCCCCAACACATGCTCCAGTCTCAACACATGGTCCAGTCTCAACACATGGTCCAGTCTCAACACATGGTCCAGTCTCAACACATGCTCCAGTCTCAACACATGGTCCAGTCTCAACACATGGTCCAGTCTCAACACATGGTCCAGTCTCAACACATGGTCCAGTCTCAACACATGGTCCAGTCTCAAAAACTTGCTCAGTCTCAACACATGGTCAGTCTCAAACACATGGTCCAGTATCAACACATGGTCCAGTCTCAACACTTTTCCAGTCTCAACACATGGTTTCCAGTCTCAACACATGGGTCCAGTCTCAACCACAGGGTCCAGTCTCAACATGTCCAGTCTCAACACATGTCCAGTCTCAACACATGCTCCAGTCTCAACACATGGTCCAGTCTCAACACATGGTCCAGTCTCAACACATGTCCAGTCTCAACACATGCTCCAGTCTCAACACATGCTCCAGTCTCAACACATGTCCAGTCTCAATAACTAAAACAGGCATCCCTCCGAACACAAAACTAAAACATCAGCCACTTTAAAACTAACCCTTTAAAACACCATTTTAAATATTGCTCTTATAAAAACATGATTCCTCAAATGTTGAGTTTTAAACATATCATAACCTAAATTCTTTTATGTAACATTACATACTTCATTAAAATAAAAGCCTTCAAAAACTTAAGCAAATACGAGCGGACTTTCTCTCTTCTAAAGAGAATTATTGTTGTGCAAAGCAGCATTTATATGGTTCCACCAGCAGAAGCGGCGTGCCCACCCCGACCTCGGCACAATAACAGAGCTCCTCTGGCTCACTGCATTCACGGCACGTTCGCCACACTTGCTCCTGTTAACATGAGTTTGGCTCCCACTGTGTCAATTGCATTTTTTTATTAAAAATCCGAACTCCCATCCGTTTTCAGATTATTGTGACTAGTTAGATTGTTTTCTTGATTGTTTTGAAAAAAAAAAAAATGAAAACACACATCACAGGTGGGAAAGAGCAGAAAACTTTTTATAAAGTTTATTGAACTGCATAATTCTCAAACTTTTAGTGGAAATTCAGTCACCGATATCGGGATTTATTTCTGGAACTTAACCAAAACAAAACTAAAAATTGCCATTTACATTATTAAAAGACAAAAATATGCTTTAAAAAAAATTAAGAAAACATACATTTAGGAGATCATTTTCCTTCTATTTCTTCTTCACCTTGATACGTTCAATTTGCTAAGAGGTTCCTCACAATGTTATTATCTTACTTGACTCAAGGTAACTGTTGACCTAGACATATATGTCAATTGAAGTCACAGAAAACCAGACACACCAGGAAAGGGCAAACTACAATTATGTGTCCGGTTTTCTGTTTTCTTTCTGTTTCTGTATACATCCCCCATTAGTACAATACCTCCCTCTTCCCTCTCATCCCCACCCTTTCACTTCCTTACCGATTCCCTACCACACACACTCCATTACCTCCACTCCAAATTCCTACCTCACTCCGTCACCTCCATGTAGATCAAACAGCACAGCAACAAGTGATCAATAGTTACCTGTTGACCCTACCACCAAGTCTTATTTCTCCCCCCCCCTTCCCCGTCGCTGCACGCTACATCTATTAGGAGGGCATTGAGTGCCCAGGGGACTAGGGGCGTAAGTGTTCGAAAGAAGGGAGCTTAAGAGCCAATGATTTTGGGGTCTGAGGGGGAAACAGGTGTACGATTTGAAAACCAGGGCGGCCTGGGGGCCCAGGAGGCAGGGGACAAGTTTTGGAGGCCCCTAGGCCTGGGGAGTTCAGGGACACAGGGGACTTTGAAGACTTGGGGGCCTTAGGACTTTGGTGCATGGAAACCTAGAATCCTTGTGGCCTGGATGCGTGGTAACCTGAGGTCCTGGGGCTTGGGAACCTGGATATTGGGAGGTATCATCCTTGTTGGCAGGGGATTATTATGTATTAGAAACAAATGTGGCCCAATATTGACCCGTATAGAACTCTACTAGTTGCACTACTGAATTTTCTTTATCTCTGCCTCTTGTTCTTTCACTGAGAAAAATCCTGTTTATCTGAGTCATTATTTTTATTTTCTCTTCAGATAAAGCTGTGCAGTAGCAATATCCTAGTTGTCACTGTGGTAAGTCCATTATAAATTCTTTTTGTTTCTCGCACATCAAAGAGATTCATTTGTCGCTCTTCTGTTAGTCTCTGCTCACCACTATAGGCTGAATTATACATATCTGTAATCTTCTCTTTTGTTCCTAAATAAATATCTACACTTCGTGCCATGTCTATTCATTAATGATTCTCCCAATTTTTCTTCTCTATTACCCCTGTGGGAAGGCACAAACTTCTCTCTCATTTCGCTGCACTCACGTGAGGAATTCATTCATTTCGTATACGGTTCTGCCTGCCTTTTCAGTTTGTCATTCCATTTGAAAATTTCTCATTGTCCGTCTGACTGGAGGTGAAAACAGGGTCCACCCACTCTATGTCGTCATTTCATCTTATTTTCGTTTTACTTTTTCTTAAGTTCTGTATTGCTGAGTATGGGAGTTTAGTCCTTTACGTCTCTGGACCACTCATGGAGTTGCTGTCTTAGATTTTTAAAAATGCTGTGGCTGGAACAATCCAGGGCTAACCACAATTTGTAGATAAGTAAGCTATGAATGACTATTTTTGCTTCTTTCCTTTGTATAGTCTAGTTATTCTGGCGGGTGCATGTTATATTTGTCATCCACAAAAATCCTGGCACCTTCCATAATAACCACTCCTGCTACCTAGACTGATTAATTAATTTAGTCTGAAACTGTGATTTCCCCAAACCTTTGGAGAAATCGCAGTGATACTCTTCATTACGTCTTTCCCACAGTAGACTTTGGGATGACTTCCATATTTGATCAAATCAGTGGTTTGGGGAAAGAGGGCCCGGGGCAGTCCCCCAAAATATCATTCCAAAAAAATTTATTGGACTTATTTTGATCCTTTCCACCTTTTAAATTTTTCACTCTGTTTTCGAAAGGGTAAGAAGACAAACGATGAGAGGAGTTACGAATAGTTAAAAGAGGGGGGCAAAACTAAAAGATAAAAAAGGGGGACTGAAGTAAATTTAAAGAGAGGGGTTGCGAAACTAGGATAAACCCAAATAACTAGAAAAGGGAGAGAGAGTGGGGGATGAAGGGATAAATTTCAGTGGGAAGAGAAGGTAAAAATTGGCAATGAAAAGACGAGAAGGGTAGAGGAGAAATAGAGAGGGAAAGGAGAAATTTAAAATAATAAAAGGAAGCTTCCCCGGGTGCAAATGGGCAAGAAAAGGGGGTGGCAAAGAAAAGCTCGTGTTTTTCTACCACTTAAAAATTTAGGGAAATCAAAACAATTTTAAGGCATCTTTTTGGCGTTCCAAAAAAAAAAACATATATTCTCAAATTTTTAAAAGGCTTACAAATAATTTTAAAACCCAAGATCGGGGCTGGGGCACCGGGTAGTGTGAGGAAAAACACAGTGAGGGAAAAAAAGAAAATACAGTGTTGCGCTAAAAGCCAAAACAGGCAGACTTTTAAAAGTTCTGGAAAAGTAAGAAAAATGTTTTTTAAAGATAAAAATGCTTTAAGAAAAAAAATGCGGAAAATAAAAACTGTGCTAAAGGGAAAAAAAAAACTCCCGGATAATTTAAAAGTTTTTTGGAAAAAGAAAATGCTGTTTTGAAAAGAAAGTGTTTTTAAGAGAAAATGAGGTTCTGGGGGAGGAAATGAAAAACTTTTTAAAAAGGATGGAAAAAAGAAAGAAGGTTTTAAGAAGAAAGGAGGGGCTAGAAAGAAAAGGAATAAGAAAAAAGAGGTTTCTGGAAGAAATAAAGAGGTACTTGAATAAAAAGAGGGTTAAAAAAGAGGGAAGCATGGGAGGGGTTTAAAGAAGGGAAAGGGGTTTTTAAAAGAAAGGGCGCAAAAGTGCTTTGGGGAGAGGGAAGGGATGAAACTGTAGACGGGATCAGGTTCTGGAAAAAAGTAAGGGATGATGATGGAGGGAAGCAAAAAGTGTTTTAAAAAATGAGGGGTGAAATAGGGAGAATTAATTCGAGGAAAAAAAAGAAAAAAAAGGGAAAAAAAGGGTTTTGAAAAAACACAAGAAAGGGGAGGGAAAAAATTATTTATCGCTGAAACCCAAAACTAGGTACTTTAATACTGAAGCCAAAAACTAGGTGGAAAAACTGAACCCCAAAATTAGGGGCTCAACACTGAAGCCAACACTAGGTGCTCCCAAAACTGAAGCCAACACTAGGGGCTCAAAAATGAAGCTTTAAAAATTTGGATCCCACAGGAAACCAACACAAGGGGCCAACACCGAAGGCCCCAACATTAGGTTTTCCAACAAATGAAGCCAACATTAGGTGCTCCCAAAACTGGGAAACCCAAAATTAGGGGCTCAACACTGAAGCCCAAAAATTTTGGTGCTTTAACACTGAAGCCAAAACTAGGTGCTCAAAAAATAAACCAAAAATTTGGGGGGGGGCGCAAAACTGGGAAACCAAAATTGGTGCTCAACACTGAAACCAACATTAGGGAAATCAACACTGAAGCCAACAATTTGGGACTCAAACACGGGAACCCAAAAATAGGGGGCTCAAAACCCAAAGCCAACTTTTGGTGCCCCCAGCTGAAGCCCAAAAACTAAGGGCTCAACACTGAAGCAACATTAGGTGCTCCACATGGGAAAACCAACACTAGGGTTTCCAACACTTTAAGACAACATTAGGTGATCAACACTGAAGCCAATATTAGGTGCTCAACACTGAAGCCAACACTAGTTGCTCAACACTGAAGCCAACATTAGGTGCTCAACACTGAAGCCAGCATTAGGTGCTCAACACAGAAGCAAACATTAAGTGCTCAACACTGAAGCCAACATTAGGTGCTCAACACTGAAGCCAACATTAGGTGCTCAACACTGAAGCCAACATTAGGTGCTCAATACTGAAGCCAACACTAGGTGCTCAATACTGAAGTCAACACTAGGTGCTCAACACTGAAGCCAACACTAGGTGCTCAATACTGAAGCCAACACTAGGTGCTCAATACTGAAGCCAACACTAGGTGCTCAATACTGAAGCCAACACTAGGTGCTCAATACTGAAGCCAACACTAGGTGCTCAACAATGAAGCCAACACTGTGCTCAACACTGAAGCTAACACTAGGTGCTCAACGCTGAAGCCAACATTAGGTGCTCAACACTGAAGTAAACACTAGGTGCTCAACACTGAAGCCAACATTAGGTGCTCAACATTGAAGCCAACACTAGGTGCTCAACACTGAAGCCAACAATAGGTGCTCAACACTGAAGCCAACACTGTGCTCAACACTGAAGCCAACACTAGGTGCTCAGCACTGAAGCCAACATTAGGTGCTCAACACTGAAGTCAATACTAGGTGCTCAATACTGAAGTCAACACTAGGTGCTCAGCACTGAAGCCAACATTAGGTGCTCAACACTGAAGCCAACATTAGGTGCTCAACACTGAAGCTAACACTAGGTGCTCAACACTGAAGCCAACATTAGGTGCTCAACACTGAAGTCAACACTAGGTGCTCAACACTGAGGCCAACATTAGGTGCTCAACACTGAAGCCAACATTAGGTGCTCATCACTGAAGTCAACATTAGGTGCTCAACACTGAGGCCAACATTAGGTGCTCAACACTGAAGCCAACATTAGGTGCTCATCACTGAAGTCAACATTAGGTGCTCAACACTGAGGCCAACATTAGGTGGTCAACACTAAAGCCAACACTAGGTGCTCAACACTGAGGCCAACATTAGGTGCTCAACACTAAAGCCAACACTAGGTGCTCAACACTAAAGCCAACACTAGGTGCTCAACACTGAGGCCAACATTAGGTGCTCAACACTAAAGCCAACACTAGGTGCTCAACACTAAAGCCAACACTAGGTGCTCAACACTAAAGCCAACACTAGGTGCTCAACACTAAAGCCAACACTAGGTGCTCAACACTAAAGCCAACACTAGGTGCTCAACACTAAAGCCAACACTAGGTGCTCAACACTAAAGCCAACACTAGGTGCTCAACACTAAAGCCAACACTAGGTGCTCAACACTAAAGCCAACACTAGGTGCTCAACACTTGATTACAGCAACTTTTTACATAATTAGTGTCACGAACGAAGAAACTGCTCGTCACGCTACTGTCCTTCACTGCTCCTGACGCTACTGTCCTTCACTGCTCCTGACGCTACTGTCCTTCCACTGCTCCTGACGCTACTGTCCTTCACTGCTCCGACGCACTGTCCTTCACTGCTCCTGACGCTACTGTCCTTCACTGCTCCTGACGCTACTGTCCTTCACTGCTCCTGACGCTACTGTCCTTCACTGCTCCTGACGCTACTGTCCTTCACTGCTCCTGACGCTAAATGTCCTTCACTGCTCCTGACGCTACTGTCCTTCACTGCTCCTGACGCTACTGTCCTTCACTGCTCCTGACCTACTGTCCTTCACTGCTCCTGACGCTACTGTCCTTCACTGCTCCTGGGCGCTACTGTCCTTCACTGCTCCTGCGCTACTGTCCTTCACTGCTCCTGACGCTACTGTCCTTCACTGCTCCTGACGCTACTGTCCTTCACTGCTCCTGACGCTACTGTCCTTCACTGCTCCTGACCTACTGTCCTTCACTGCTCCTGACGCTACTGGTCCTTTACTGCTCCTGACGCTACTGTCCTTCACTGCTCCTGACGCTACTGTCCTCACTGCCCCCTGACGCTACTGTCCTTCACTGCTCCTGACGCTACTGTCCTTCACTGCTCCTTTACGCTACTGTCCTTCACTGCTCCTGACGCTACTGTCCTTCACTGCTCCTGACGCTACTGTCCTTCACTGCTCCTGACGCTACTGTCCTTCACGCTCCTACGCTACTGTCCTTTACTGCTCCTGACGCTACTGTCCTTCACTGCTCCTGACGCTACTCTCCTTCACTGCTCCTGACGCTACTGTCCTTCACTGCTCCTGACGCTACTCTCCTTCACTGCTTCCTGCGCTACTGTCCTTCACTGGCTCCTGACGCTACTCTCCTTCACTGCTCCTGACGCTACTGTCCTTCACTGCTCCTGACGCTACTGTCCTTCACTGCCCTGACGCACTGCCTTCACTGCTCCTGACGCTACTGTCCTTCACTGCTCCTGACGCTACGTCCTTCACTGCTCCTGACGCTACTGTCCTTCACTGCTCCTGACGCTACTGTCCTTCACTGCCCTGACGCTACTGTCCTTCACTGCTCCTGACGCTACTGTCCTTCACTGCTCCTGACGCTACTGTCCTTCACTGCTCCTGACGCTACTGTCCTTCACTGCTCCTGACCTACTGTCCTTCACTGCTCCTGACGCTACTGTCCTTCACTGCTCCTGACGCTACGTCCTTCCTGCTCCTGACGCTACTGTCCTTCACTGCTCCTGACGCTACTGTCCTTCACTGCTCCTGACGCTACTGTCCTTCACTGCTCCTGACGCTACTGTCCTTCACTGCTCCTGACGCTACTGTCCCCTTTACTGCTCCTGACGCTACTGTCCTTCACTGCTCCTGACGCTACGTCCTTCCACTGCTCCTGACGCTACTGTCCTTCACTGCTCCTGACGCTACTGTCCTTCACTGCTCCCGACGCTACTGTCCTTCACTGCTCCTGACGCTAACTGCCTTCACTGCTCCTGACGCTACTGTCCTTCACTGCTCCTGACGCTACTCTCCTTCACTCTCCTGACGCTACGTCCTTCACTGCTCCTGACGCTACTGTCCTTCACTGCTCCTGACGCTACTGTCCTTCACTGCTCCTGAAAGCTACTGTCCTTCACTGCTCCTGACGCACTGTCCTTCACTGCCCTGACGCTACTGTCCTTCACTGCTCCCCGACGCTACTCTCCTTCACTGCTCCTGACGCTACTGTCCTTCACTGCTCCTGACGCTACTGTCCCCTTTACTGCCCTGACGCTACTGTCCTTCACTGCTCCTGACCTACTGTCCTTCACTGCTCCTGACGCTACTGTCCTTCACTTGCTCCTGACGCTACTCTCCTTCACTGCTCCGACGCTACTGTCCTTCACTGCTCCTGACGCTACTGTCCTTCACTGCTCCTGACGCTACTGTCCTTCAAGCTCCTGACGCTACTGTCCTTCACTGCTCCTGACCTACTGTTCCTTCACTGCTCCTGACGCACTGTCCTTCACTGCCCTGACGCTACTCTCCTTCACTGCTCCTGACGCTACTGTCCTTCACTGCTCCTGACGCTACCGTCCCTTCACTGCTCCCTGACGCTACTCTCCTTTACTGCTCCTGACGCTACTGTTCTTCACTGCTCCTGACGCTACTCTCCTTCACTGCTCCTACGCTACTGTCCTTCACTGCTCCTGACCTACTCTCCTTCACTGCTCCCCGACGCTACTGTCCTTCACTGCTCCTGACGCTACTGTCCTTCACTGCTCCTGACGCTACTCTCCTTCACTGCTTTCCTGACGCTACTCTCCTTCACTGCTCCGACGCTACTGTCCTTCACTGCTCCTGACGCTACTGTCCTTCACTGCTCCTGACGCTACTCTCCCTTCACTGCTCCTGACCTACTGTCCCCTTTTTCGGCTCCTGACGCTACTGTTCCTTCACTGCTCCTGACGCTACTGTCCTTCACTGCTCCTGACGCTACTGTCCTTCACTGCTTTCCCGACGCTTTCTGTCCTTCACTGCTCCTGACGCTACTGCCTTCACTGCTCCTGAAAGCTACTGTCCTTCACTGCTCCTGACGCTACTGTCCTTCATTTCTCCTGACGCTACTGTCCTTCACTGCTCTGACGCTACTGTCCTTCACTGCTCCTGACGCTACTCTCCTTCACTGCTCCTGACGCTACTCTCCTTCACTGCTCCTGACGCTACTGTCCTTCACTGCCTCCTGACGCTACACTCCTTCACTGCTCCTGACGCACTGTCCTTCACTGCTCCTGACGCTACTGTCCTTCACTGCTCCTGACGCTACTCTCCTTCACTGCTCCTGACGCTACTCTCCTTCACTGCTCCTGACGCTACTGTCCTTCACTGCTCCTGACGCTACTCTCCTTCACTGCTCCTGACGCTACTGTCCTTCACTGCTCCTGACGCTACTGTCCTTCACTGCTCCTGACGCTAAAGTCCTTCACTGCTCCTGACGCTACTCTCCTTCACTGCTCCTGACGCTACTGTCCCTTTACTGCTCCTGACGCTACTGTCCTTCACTGCTCCTGACGCTACTCTCCTTCATGCTCCTGCGTACGTCCTTCACTGCTCCTGACGCTACTCTCCTTCACTGCTCCTGACGCTACTGTCCTTCACTGCTCCTGACGCTACTGTCCTTCACTGCTCCTGACGCTACTGGTCCCTTTACTGCTCCTGACGCTACTCTCCTTCACTGCTCCTGACGCAAATCCCTTCACTGCTCCTGACGCTACTGTCCTTCACTGCTCCTGACGCTACTCTCCTTCACTGCTCCTGACGCTACTGTCCTTCACTGCTCCTGACGCTACTGTCCCTTCACTGCTCCTGACGCTACTGCCTTCACTGCTCCTGACGTACTGGGCCTTCACGCTCCTGACGCTACTGTCCTTCACTGCTCCTGACGCTACTGTTCTTCACTGCTCCTGACGCTACTGTTTCCCTTTACTGCTCCTGACGCTACTGCCTTCACTGCTCCTGACGCTACTGTCCTTCACTGCTCCAGACGCTACTGTCCTTCACTGCTCCTGACGCTACTTTTCCTCACTGCTCCTGACGCTACTGTCCTTCACTGCTCCTGACGCTACTCTCCTTCACTGCTCCTGACGCTACTCTCCTTCACTGCTCCTGACGCTACTGTCCCTCACTGCTCCCGACGCTACTCTCCTTCACTGCTCCTGACGCTACTGTCCTTCACCTCCTGACGCTACTGTCCTTCACTGCTCCTGACGCTACTGTCCTTCACTGCTCCTGACGCTACTCTCCTTAAATGCTCCTGACGCTACTGTCCTTCACTGCTCCTGACGCTACTCTCCTTCACTGCTCCTGAAAGCTACTGTCCTTCACTGCTCCTGACGCTACTCTCCTTCACTGCTCCTGACGCTACTGTCCTTCACTGCTCCTGACGCTACTGTCCTTCACTGCTCCTGACGCTACTGTCCTTCATGCTCCTGACGCTACTCCCTTCATGCTCCTGACGCACTGTCCTTCACTGCTCCTGACGCTACTGTCCTTCACTGCCCTGACGCTACTGTCCTTCACTGCTTTTCCTGACGCTACTCTCCTTCACTGCTCCTGACGCTACTGTCCTTCACTGCTCCTGACGCTAAATGTCCTTCACTGCTCCTGACGCTACTGTCCTTCACTGCTCCTGACGCTACTGTCCTTCACTGCTCCTGACGCTACTGTCCTTCACTGCTCCTGACGCTACTGTCCTTCACTGCTCCTGACGCTACTCTCCTTCACTGCTCCTGACGCTACTGTCCTTTACTGCTCCCCGACGCACTGTCCCTTCACTGCTCCTGACGCTACTTTTCCTTCACGCTCCTGACGCTACTGTCCTTCACTGCTCCTGACGCTACTGTCCTTCACTGCTCCTGACGCTACTGTCCTTCACTGCTCCTGACGCTACTCTCCTTCACTGCTCCTGACGCTACTGTCCTTCACTGCTCCTGACGCTACTGTCCTTCACTGCTCCGACGCACTGTCCTTCACTGCTCCTGACGCTACTGTCCTTCACTGCTCCTGACGCTACTGTCCTTCACTGCTCCTGACGCTACTGTCCTTCACTGCTCCTGACGCTACTGCCTTCACTGCCCCCTGACGCTACTGTCCTTCACTGCTCCTGACGCTACTGTCCTTCACTGCTCCTGCGCTACTGTCCTTCACTGCTCCTGACGCTACTGTCCTTCACTGCTCCTGACGCTACTGTCCTTCACTGCTCCTGACCTACTGTCCTTCACTGCTCCTGACGCTACTCTCCTTCACTGCTCCTGACGCTACGTCCTTCACTGCTCATGACGTAACTCTCCTTCACTGCTCCTGACGCTACTGTCCTTCACTGCTCCTGACGCTACTGTCCTTCACTGCTCCTGACGCTTTTCCCCTCCTTCCCCTGCTCCTGACGCTACTCTCCTTCACTGCTCCTGACGCTACTGTCCTTCACTGCTCCTGACGCTACTGTCCTTCACTGCTCCTGACGCTACTGTCCTTCACTGCTCCTAACGCTACTCTCCTTCACTGCTCCTGACGCTACTGTCCTTCACTGCTCCTGACGCTACTGTCCTTCACTGCTCCTGACGCTACTGTCCTTCACTGCTCCTGACGCTACTGTCCTTCACTGCTCCTGACCTACTGTCCTTCACTGCTCCTGACGCTACTCTCCTTCACTGCCCTGACGCTACTGTCCTTCACTGCTCCTGACGCTACTGTCCTTCACTGCTCCTGACGCTACTCTCCTTCACTGCTCCGACGCTACTGTCCTTCACTGCTCCTGACGCTACTGCCTTCACGGGTCCTGACGCTACTCTCCTTCACTGCTCCTGACGCTACTGTCCTTCACTGCTCCTGACGCTACTCTCCTTCACTGCTCCTGACGCTACTGTCCTTCACTGCTCCTGAACGCTACTGTCCTTCACTGCTCCTGACGCTACTGTCCTTCACTGCTCCTGACGCTACTGTCCTTCACTGCTCCTGACGCTACTGTCCTTCACTGCTCCTGACGCTACTCTCCTTCACTGCTCCTGACGCTACTCTCCTTCACTGCTCCGACGCTACTCTCCTTCACTGCTCCTGACGCTACTCTCCTTCACTGCTCCTGACGCTATTGTCCTTCACTGCTCCTGACGCTACTCTCCTTTCACTGCTCCTGACGCTACTGTCCTTCACTGCTCCTGACGCTACTCTCCTTCACTGCTCCTGACGCTACTGTCCTTCACTGCTCCTGACGCTACTGTCCTTCACTGCTCCTGACGCTACTGTCCTTCACTGCTCCTGACGCTACTGTCCTTCACTGCTCCTGACGCTACTGTCCTTCACTGCTCCTGACGCTACTGTCCTTCACTGCTCCTGACGCTACTCTCCTTCACTGCTCCTGACGCTACTGTCCTTCACTGCTCCTGACGCTACTGTCCTTTACTGCTCCGACGCTACTGTCCTTTACTGCTCCTGACGCTACTGTCCTTCACTGCTCCTGACGCTACTGTCCTTCACTGCTCCTGACGCTACTCTCCTTCACTGCTCCTGACGCTACTGTCCTTCACTGCTCCTGACGCTACTCTCCTTCACTGCTCCTGACGCTACTCTCCTTCACTGCTCCTGACGCTACCTCTCCTTCACTGCTCCTGACGCTACTGTCCTTTACTGCTCCTGACGCTACTGTCCTTCACTGCTCCTGACGCTACTCTCCTTCCTGCTCCTGACGCTACGTCCTTCACTGCTCCTGACGCTACTGTCCTTCACTGCTCCTGACGCTACTGTCCTTCACTGCTCCTGACGCTACTCTCCTTCACTGCTCCTGACGCTACTGTCCTTCACTGCTCCTGACGCTATCTCCTTCACTGCTCCTGACGCTACTGTCCTTCACTGCTCCTGACGCTACTCTCCTTCACTGCTCCTGACGCTACTCTCCTTCACTGCTCCCGACGCTACTCTCCTCCTGCTCCTGACGCTACTGTCCTTCACTGCTCCTGACGCTACTGTCCTTCACTGCTCCTGACGCTACTGTCCCTTCACTGCTCCTGACGCTACTGTCCTTCACTGCTCCTGACGCTACTGTCCTCACTGCTCCTGACGCTACTCTCCTTCACTGCTCCTGACGCTACTGTCCTTCACTGCTCCTGACGCTACAATTGACATTACACTCCACCACTGTAACTGACCACTTCATCTGACATTACACTTCATTATTACACCTGCCACTACAATACACCACTACGTTTGACACAACTCCACCACTACACCTGACACTACTTCAAACCACTACACATACCACTACACTATAGCACTACATCTGACACTACTCTCTACCACAACAGCTGACACTACACTACACCACTTGAACTGACACTACACCACAATATTTGACACCACACATGACATTGCACTGCACCATTCTACTTGACACTACGCTGCACCACTACATCTAACACTAAACTCCAACACTACACATAATACTTCATTACACCATTATATCTGAGACAACCCTGCTCCACTACACCTGACACTGCTCCACCACATCTGATACTGCACCACCACACCTGACACTGCACCACCACACCCGACACTGCACCACCTCACCTGACACTACACCATCAAACCTGACACTGCACCACCACACCTGACACTGCACCACCACACCTGACACTACACCACCACACCTGACACTACACCACCACACCCGACATTGCACCACCACACCTGATACTGCTCCACCACACCTGATACTGCACCACCATACCTGACACTGCTCCACCACACCTGACACTGCACCACCACACCTGACACTGCACCACCACACCTGACACTGCTCCACCACAACTGACACTGTACCACCACACCTGTCACTGCTTTACCACATCTGACACTGTACCACCACACCTGACACTGTACCACAACAACTGACACTGTACCACAACAACTGACACTGCACCGCCACACCTAACACTCCACCACCACACCTGACACTGCACTATCACACCTGACACTGCACCACAACACCTGACACTGCACCACCACACCTGACACTGCCCCACCACACCTGACACTTCTCCACCACACCTGACACTGCTCCATCACACCTAACACTGTACTACCACACCTGACACTACATCACCACACCTGACACTGCACCACGACACCTGACACTACACCACCACACCTGACACTGCACCACCATACCTGACATTGCACCATCACACCTGACACTGCTCCACCACACCTGATACTGCACCACCACACCTGACACTGCTCTACCATACCTGACACTGCTCCACCACACCTGACACTGCACCACCATACCTGACACTGCTCCACCACACCTGACATTGCACCACCACACCTGACACTGCTCCACCACACCTGACACTGCACCACCACACCTGTCACTGCACCACCACACCTGGCACTGCACCACCACATCTGACACTGCTTTACCACATCTGACACTGTACCACCACACCTGACACTACCACCACACCTGACACTGCACCACAACACCTGACACTGCACCACCACACCTGACACTGCACCACCACACCTGACAATGTCCCACCACACCTGATACAACTCCACCACACCTGACACTGTATCACCACACCTGACACTGTACCACCACACCTGACACTGCACCACCACACTTAACACTGCACCACCACACTTAACACTGCACCACCACACCTGACACTGCACCATCACACTTGACACTTCACCACAACACCTGACACTGCACCACCACACCTGACACTGCACCACTACACCTGACACTTCTCCACCACATCTGACACTGCTCCACCACACCTATCACTGTACCCCCACACCTGACACTGCACCACCACACCTGACACTGCTCCACCACACCTGACACTGCACCACCACACCTGACACTGCACCACCACATCTGACACTACACCACATCTGACGCTGCTCCACCACACCTGACACTGCTCCACCACACCTAACACTGCACCACCACACCTGACACTTCACCACCACACCTGACACTGCACCACCACAACTGACACTTCACCACCACACCTGACACGTCACCACCACACCTGACACTGCTTCACCACACCTGACACTGCTCCACCACACCTGACACTTCACCACTACACCTGACACTGCACCACCACACCTGACACTACACCACATCTTACGCTGCTCCACCACACCTGACACTTCCACCACACCTGACACTGCACCACCACTCCTGACACTTCACCACACCTGACACTGCACCACCACAACTGACAATGCACCACCACACCTGACACTTCACCACCACACCTGACAGTTTACTACCACACCTGACGCTTCACCACCACACCTGACACTTCACCACCACACCTGACACTTCACCACCACACCTAACACTGCGCCACCACACATGACACTGCGCCACCACACCTGGCACTGCACCACCACACCTGTCAATTCACCACCACACCTGACATTTCACCACCACACCTGACACTGCACCACCACACCAGACTCTTCACCACCACACCTGACACTGCACCACCACACCTGACACTTCACCACACCTGACACTGCAGCACCACACCTGACACTTCACCACCACGCCTGACAGTGTACCACTACACCTGACACTTCAATACTACACCTGACACTGCACCACCACACCTGATACTGCACCACCACCTGACACTACACTACACCTAATGTTGACCTCAACTATATATTTTTCAGACACAGTGTCTTAAGGAAGTGTTATAAAGTATAATGGGAATTGATGGAGGAATAATCCATACTCAGCTTCGTAAGCAGGTACGACATGATAGTGATCAACAAATGAGTAACCGTAGCATCAGTAAGCGAAGTTTGCGAAATGAGGCAAAGACTCGACTACCACTCTCTCTCTCTCTCTCTCTTTTTCCTCTCTCTCTCTCTCTCTCTCCTCACACACACACACACACACACACACACACACACATACACACACACACACACACACACACACACACACACACACACACACACACACACACACACACACACCGAGACAAAACACAAGAAGAAAGGCAGATACTGAAAGAGAGGGTACAAAGACGCAAGGAAGAATGAACGGCAATAACGGAGATGAGCAGGAGAACCCAGACCTAGGTGGAAGAGCAAACACAGCCTCCTCCGGAACCACCCACAGAAGGACTCGAACCACGGCAATCCCAATGCAACCAATCTAAACCAAAACCCACACATTGTACCCTCTGCCCCCACCCCCTTGATCACAAACCCCTCCCCAACAGCATCCCCCATGGGTCCCCGCCTGGGCTCCCACTCCCCCAACCCCACCATTCTCCCTAGACTACAGTTTTAGAAAAGAAGTTGAAGGTTTGGTATACGAACGCAGATGGAATAACAAATAAATTTGAGGAGTGGCATAAAAGAATCAAGGAGACGTCCCCAGACATCATAGCAAATCCTGAGGAAAGATAGAAGGCGCATAGGGGAAGGAGGAGTTGCACTGCTCATTGAAAACCGATGGGGATTTCAGGAAATGGAAGGAATGGACGAAATTTTATGAAGGGATTACATAGTAGGTACAACTCAGTCTGGGTCACATACGGTAGTCATTGCAGTGATCTACAACCCGCCACAGAACTGCAGAAGGCAAGAGAAGAATATGAAGAGAGCAACAGAGCAATGGTGGAGCTGAGGTGGCCATAAGAGCTCGCACGAGTAGAGCAAAGTTACTAGTTATGGTCGATTTCAACCACAAGGAGATTGACTGGGAAAACCTGGAGCCACATAGGGGTCCCGAAACATGGAGAGCCAGGATAAACCAGAAAGACTGGACCTCGTGTTCACCCTTAGTAGCTCGGACATTGAGGACATCACATATGAAAAGCCCCTTGGATCTAGTGACCACGTAGTTCTGAGCTTTGAATACATAGTAGAGTTACAAGCGGAGAGGGTTACATGAGTAGGATGGGAAAAGCTAAACTATAAAAGGAGGGACTACACAGATATGAGGAACTTCCTGCAGGAGGTTCAGTGGGAAAGAAAATTGGCAGGAAAGTTAGTAAACGAAATGATGAACTACGTAACAACAAAATGCAAGGAGGCAGAGGAAAGGTTTGTTCCCAATGGCAACAGAAATAATATGAAGACCAGAACGATCCCTTGGTTTACCCGAAGGTGTAGGGAGGCAAAAACTAAGTATACTAGAGAATGGAAAAAGTACTTAAGACAAAGGACCCAGGAAAATAAAGAGATTAGTCGAAGAGCCAGAAACGAGTATGCACAGATAAGGAAGGAGGTCCAGCAACTGTACGAAAACATAGCATCGAAAGTCAAGTCCGACCCGAAGCTGTTGTATAGCCTCATCAGGAGGAAGACAACAGTCAAGGACCAGGTAATCAGGATGAGGAAAGAAGGTGAGGAGCTCACGAAAAATGACCAAGAAGTATGTGAGGAGCTCAACACGAGATTTAAGGAAGTATTTACAGTGGAGACAAAGAACTCTGGGAAGACAGAACAGAGGGGTACACCAACATGGAATATACCAACAAGTGGTGGATGAAATACACACAACCGAGGAGGAGGTGAAGAAGTTGTTAAGTGACTTTGATACTTCAAAGGCGGTGGGACCGGACATCTCTCCGTGGGTCCTTAGAGAGGAAGCAGAGACGCTGTGTGTGCCACTAACCACAATTTTCAACACGACCATTGAAACTGTGCAACTACCTAAGGTATGGAAGACGGCAAATGTAGTCTCCATTTTTAAGAAAGGGGACAGAAACGAGGCACTAAACTATAGACCAGTGTCACTGACGTGTATAGTATGCAAACTCAGAGAAGATTATCAGGAGGAGAGTGACGGAGCACCTAGAACGGAATCAGCTTTTAAACGACAACTAGCACGGAGTCAAGGAAGGCAAAGCCTGTGTCACAAACCTACTGGAGTTTTATGACAAGGTAACGGAAGGAAGACACGAGAGAGAGGGGTGGGTAGATTGCATTTTCTTGAACTGCAAGAAGGCCTTCGACACAGTTCCTCACAAGAGATTAGTTCAAAAGCTAGAGGATCAGGCACGTATAACAGGAAGAGCACTGCAATGGATCAGAGAATACCTGACAGGGAGGCAACAACGAATCATGGTACGTGATGAGGTATCACAGTGGGTGCCTGTGACGAGCGGGGTTCTACAGGGGTCAGTCCTAGGACCAGTGCTATTTCTGGTACATGTGTGAATGACATGATGGAAGGGTCAGACGCAGCAGTGTCCCTGTTTACCAATGATGATGAGGAGAATTAAATCAGATGATGATCAGGCAGGACAACAAAGAGACCTGGACAGGCTGGATGCGTGGTCTAGCAACTGGCTTCTCGAATTTAACTTCGCCAAATGCAAAGTCATGAAGATCGGGGAAGGGCAAAGAAAGCCACAGTCAAAGTATAGGCTAAGTGGCCAAAGACTGCAAACCTCACTTAAGGAAAAAGATTTTGGGGTGATTATAATACCGAGCACATCTGAAGCGCACATCAACCAGATAACTGCTGCAGCATATGGGCGCCTGGCAAACCTTGAGAATAGCGTTCCGATACCTCAGTAAGGAATCGTACAAGACTGTACACCGTGTACGTCAGGCCCATACTGGAGTATGCAGCATCAATTTGGAACCCACACCTGGTCAAGCACGGCAAGAAATTAGAGAAAGTGTAAAGGTTTGTGTTACGTTTTGAGTCTTTCTTTTCAGAGAGGAGACCCGTTAGTAACAACAGGTGAAGATCCACTCAGGTCTTCTTACTCTTTTTAAATACACATATATAAATATAAGGCAAAAAAGTTCTATAATGCTTTATCTGGTTTTATTCAGTATAATACTAAGCTTATAGAGTCACTTAGTAAATTAAATAATTGATAAAATTTAGGTATACCTTTTCTTATATATTCATATGTACACAATCACTGTAGTTTCATAATCAATGTCAAGATCAATGAAACACTAGATGGGGTGCCTTTACCACCTCCTCAATCAATTATATACACCACAGCTAGAACTGGTTAGAGACTATCACGAGACTATCATGGTTGGAGAACACAGACGTGGTGTAATGCTTCACTAAATGGCTGACTGCACAGTTGCAACACGTCAAGTATTCCCAGACTGAAGTAATCCAAGCAACCTTGGTTGAACCTAGGCATCCTGGTTCAAAGGTTCTCCTGAGATTTGCAACAAGAGAATAAGGGAGCTCCGTGGCTTGGTGCTTTCTCTACCAGAGGTGAGAATTATCTGCTATGGGTAAAACTCCCTTGCTTGACGTCACCTCGGAATGTGTGAGTTTGTGAAGCATAAACAACCACAAGGCAGTTCAACATATGAACACAAAACATTCTACAAAATAAATCAATAATTCATGGCCAGATAATATTATAAAACTAGGAGTCTTTATTTTAGCTACGAATAAAGGTACCAGTGAAAAAGCCGTAATTACACGCTAATCAATTGACCCTTCTTCAATTATGCACAGAGGGCGTAACAGTTTGCAACAAGGCTAGTTCCAGAGCTAAGAGGATTGTCCCATGAAGAAAGGTTAAGAGAAATCAGCCTGACGATACTGAAGGACAGGAGGGTTAGGGGGGACATGATAACGACATACAAAATACTGCGAGGGATAGATAAGGTGGACAAAGACAGGATGTTCCAGAGATGGGGCACAGAAACAAGGGGCCACAATTGGAAGTTGAAGACTCAGACGAGTCAAAGGGATGTTAGGAAGTATTTCTTCAGTCATAGAGTAGTTAGGAAGTGGAATAGTCTTGAAAGTGATGTAGTGGAGGCAGGAACCATACTTGGTTTTAAGACGAGGTATGATGAAGCTCATGGAGCAGAGAGAGTGAGAGAGGACCTAGTAGCGATCAGTGAAGAGGCGGGGCCAGGAACTGTCTCGACCCTTGAAACCCCAAATAGGTGAGTACAATTAGGTGAGTACACACACACGCAAGCACACATATAAATAAAACTATAACGGAAATAAAGACGCAAGGTTCATATGACTGTACATCATCAGTGATATCTCAAAATGACCGTAAAAACTGCACAATGTTTCACGTTAAAGAAAACTCACTAGCAATATAACGTGTGATCTTATTAACACATAATGTGCGCTCTCACTGTTATATGTGTTGCCTGATGTGTTATTGCATGTGTACTGAAGTATTGTGTGTGTCGTTCTTCATACATATATGTGTACTGTGTCTGCCTGCTTTACTTGTGTACATGACTAGGCTATGTGCGTTTTGTTATTGTATGTATAAATGGACAGCTGGTCTGTGATATGCTTATGTATACGATGGCTATTGTTCATGTGTGTGTGTGTGTGTGTGTGTGTGTGTGTGTGTGTGTGTGTGTGTGTGTGTGTGTGTGTGTGTGTGTGTGGTGTGTGTCATGATAGGTATCATGATAGCGTATTTTTGGCTTCTGCATGTTAAGCGATTGGAAATTTGGCAGTGTTACTCCATTATTAAAGTAGGAAGACCTAACCTGTGCCTCCACTTACGGTCCCATTACCATGGTTTCCTTTTGGCGGAATTCAAATGCCAAACTAAAGAGGATCGTAAAACTTCTTCAAGATAACAATCAAATAATATGAAACCTAAATTGATATCGAAACCTAAATTGATATCGAAACCTAAATTGATATCGTACCTAGTAAATTTAGTTGACTGTAATTACATATAAAAATGGGACATAAAAATCACATCTTATGTAGCTTAGATAAATGGTTCAGAGAACCGACAAGTTGATAAATTAGATATATGTGCAACACTTGGGTATCTTTATTGAGAAAACGTTTCGCCACACAGTGACTTCATTAGTCCTTTACAAAGGAGAAAGATGAAGAACAGGAGGAGTTTGAGGTAATCATTCCCTCAGCCTGGAGTCGATATAATCAGTCCATCAATCTTGATGGACTGATTACACGACTCCGGGGTGGGGGAAATTTCCCTCAGATCTTTCTGAATTTCCCCATTCTTCTTTGTTTTGGGACTGATGAACCCATTGTGGGGGCAAAACTTTTCCCAGTAAAGATACCCAAGTGTTGCACTTTTTTTTAATTTAAAGTAGCTAAAAAGAGCTCCACCTGACTTCGATAGTCGGGGGTTCCCAACCTGGGTGCACACCCCCCCTAGGGATGGGAGGTGCCACAGAGCCCGATGAAACCAAAAATTTGTTGTTTACTAAAATTTCAAATTGTTCAAATACACTCGCATTTAATGAACGAATTAAAAGCTTTTTTTTTTATTTTCAATTTGTTCACCCCGGTACTGTATTTAGTTCAATTTGTTGTTAAAAAATAAATTGGACTCATCTTCAAATGTGACGCATTTTTACGGGATGAACGACATTAATCAAACTTTCCTAGGGTGCGGAGCATAAAAGGGGTTTGGGAAAATTTGGTTAGATACTGTTTCGAAAAGATTCCTAAAACCCCCCCCCCCAAAAAAAACTTAATGCATTTTATAGGGAAATTCCCCATGATACTTTGCTGAAGGAAAAATTTCAAAGGGGGAACTAATAAATTGCCCAAAGAAATCGTCCTCGGCCAATTTGCTAAATTTTTTGAGTCGAGGATTTGAAATATTGAAAAAATTTGATGATGACACGAAATTAGTAAAAAAAAATTCTGGTTTTTAAAAAATTAAAAAGGGTTTTTTAAAGGAGTATTAGGAGGTTTTTTAGGGGTTATTGTAGTTTTTAGAGGAAAAAAATTGGTTGCATGCCCCCCACAACTCATCATGCAACACCTCACCTCATCATGACAAAACACCGTCACAAATCATCATGCAACCCGTCCAAAACATATCAGACCACGCCCACAACCCATCTAACAAGCCCGCCAAAACTCACAGACACACCGTCAAAAAACCTGACAACACCGTACAACATCATCATGAAACACCGTCAAAACACCATCTAACAAGCCCCGCCACAACTCATGACAACCCACACAACCCGTCACAAAATCATCATGACAACCCGCACAACATCATATGACAACACCGTCAAACTTCATCATGCAACCCGTCACAACATCTCATGACAAACACGTAAACCCACAAAAAAACCTTTCCCACATCTGAAAAACACCGTCCCATCTGAAAACACCGTCACAAACATCAAATGAAAACACCGTCAAAACACCTCATAACAAGACCCCCAAAACATCATGACAAACCTCAAAACACCGTCACAAAATCATCTGACAACACCGTACAAATCATCTGACAACACCGTCACCCATCATGACAACACCGTCACCATCATCAGACAAACCTACAACACCATATAAAAAAGCCCCACAACACATCATGACAACCCTCACAACTCATCATGACAACACCGCCCAAAACCCACATAAAAAGACCGCAACATCCATGACAACACCGCACAACAACATATCTAAAAGCACTGTCACAACAAACCTCAAGAAAACCCGTCACGAACTTTATCATAACAACACCCACAGAAACACCTCATAAAAAAACCCGCCACAACTATCATGACAAAAAGACACAAAACCCCCACATAACAACCCCGCCAGCAACACTCATAAAAACACCGTCCAACAACACCATCAAAACAACACGTCACAAAAAAACCATCATAACAAGACCGTCACAATAACCCCATCATAACAAGACCGTCACAAAACACCCATAACAGACCGACAAAAACACCTCATAACAGACGTCACAATAACACATCTAACGTCGTCAAAAAAAAAACCCCATCAAAACAAGACAGCCCAAAAAAAGACAGCCATGTAAAACCCTTTTCCAAAAAACAAGCCCGTCAAAAAAACCCCTCAAAAAAGCCCGCCCCAAACACACCATCAAAACAACTTGTCACAACAGCCCCCACATAACAAGAGTCATAACAACCCATCTAACAAATCGTTACAACTTACCTCTAAAAAGGCTGCCCCTTATCATAAAACACTATCAAACAACCCCACATAACACGCCCCAAAAAAACGTCACAACACCAAAAAAAAGTCGCCACAAAGTTTGTCACAACATTATTTAAAAACATTGGACTACCCACCAAGCAAAAACCGCACAACACCTTCATAAAATACCCCTCCATCCCATCAAACACCGTCACAGCCTTAGCAAAAACCCTATAACTCACCGCAAACACATCCCACCCCATTTCCCAAATTTATCTCAACATCATACTGAACAATTAATTACAAAAGCTATCACAAACAGTCACATATCTGAAGTTCGTCCGAAAACATCAATCTGCATCACAACAAAAAATCGTCCAACAAAAACTGCCACAACCCGTCCATCACAACCATTTCATCTTACGCACCGCCAAACAACACTGCCAGAAAAACCACCACACAAAAAAAAACACAAAAAATAATCACAACAAAACCGGGCCATCAACACGACCTTTCTTTCTTTTCTAAAGCATTTTTCAATATCAACCCAATCGCTGATACCCCTTTCCATCTCTTTTTTAATTCATTTCCCATCGTTTCACTCATCTGTCGCTCCATCGCAACCCACATGGCCCCCCTTCATCCCTCACCATCCCCTACACAATTTTTTCTTGTCATCCATTAAAAATGGTTCCAGTTTACAAGCACACCCCTAATTACGTTTTTATCAAATCTCCATCTCAGACCCCTACCCCCAATTTCATCATCCATCTTTAAAATACCCCCACTTTACCGATGCTTTCTAACCCAGCCTTCCCTAAATCAACCCTTTTTTGGACCATGTCAATAACCCCTCGATACAATAACACTGTCCCATACCATTTTTTTTCGAACCAACACACAGTCCCAAGGAACTACCTCCCCAATTTTTCCCTCTGTACCCCTATCATCCCGCCTTACAGCCCTACACTGTAATCCTCCCTCTCCAATGCCTTTCCCCAAAACAAAGGCATATGTAAATGGCTTCATTAATGACAGGAGCGGGCGAGCCTTGCTCTGTTTGTGTTTTATACCACGTTGTTTAAAGTAGGACGTACCTTTTGGTATCCTACCTATTTGTAATTATCTATTTGTAAAAAAAGAAGCAGAGCTATGCTCCCCCCATCAAGAAATTTTTTTTATTGTTTTAATTTTAAATACTTTTTAATTCACCATCTTTTAGTTCATTCCACTGGTTTCCACTCATATAGAAAAAATATTTTCTCAAGTAGATTTCACTTTTTTTTTAATTTACAAACCGGGTCCCTTGTTGTCTCTGACACAGGTACTAACCCCAATTTTCGTTCTCTATGAACTTTTATGAATTACATGTGCTTACATGTCTCCCCCTTTTCCTTTTATTTAGCCAGTTTGGCATTTTTTTAAAGTTCACCCTTTTTGTTTTTAGCTCAAAAAATTTAGCTACGTAGCCTACGTACTGTTTTCTCGGCTCTTAATAGATATTCGAGAAATCTAGAGGTCAACTTATTTAAACCCTCTTAGATCTAGCTTTTTTTTTTTTTTTGCAACAGTTTTTTATTTTAATTCTGGTCCAGTTTCCCGGGAAAATTTTGTGGCTTTTTAAAAGTGCTTTTTGGGTAAAAAATTGATAAATGAACCAACCAAAAAAAAGTTTTGATCGTTAAGAAAAATGTGGTAAGTGGTAATATTTACAAAAATACAAATTTAATAAAAAAGGGAAAAAGGCTTTACACAATTTTTGGATATTATTCTTATTACTGAACTTTACTTATTTGTACATGAAAGTCGGTGCATCGCACTTTAGATAAATAATTCTGACCCCTAAAACATATAAAACTTTTCAGAACAGTAGGAGACCAAGTCGCAAATGGCAATAACGTTCCCAACAGCGGGAGAGCACAGCGTCAGGCAAGGAATCAAGGAGAAAAAAAAAAAAAAAAAAAAAAAACTGGGGACCAGCGGCAAGTCCTCCACAAAAGGCAAAAAGCTCCCTTATTACTGGAACTGAGTTCATCAAGTTCAAACCCAGAGTTCGACAGTGCGTAGATGCCTGAATATGGCATGCAAAGAGTGCGTAACCTTTATTCGGCGCATGTACACACTCTCACTGAAAGGCTATCTCCCCCAACCAGCGAACGAGGTACTAAGGGTTGACGGTGGGGCCCCGTCGTTCAATCAGTATCCAGGTTCCAGCAAATGAGAAGATGGTTTTGGCAATCGCAGAGGTGTTGTGGGTACCAATCACCTGTCTGCCCTTGTCATTCCCATTCTAGAGCTGGTTAAAGCACAGTCTGCTCTCTAGTGGCTTCTATTCTGCCTTGCTAATACCTATTGTTGTACATAGTGTATATAGTGTACATAATTCTGTTCTAAATTGGTGAAGGATTATACAAGTCAAAAATTTTTCTGCTGTGTTTATTTTGCTCCCTTTACACCCAGGTTGTAATACTGAACAAGATAGGTCAAGAGCTACTCGGGACCAGAAGTAGAGAAAGTGCCTCATGACACAACCTCTGAAAACGTCGAATATCAGTAACTTTAATGCTCTGTGAACAGAGTTGCATAGTTACGAGGTGTTTGTCCTGGCTCACCAACGGAGACATATACTACTAAAAACAATCTAAATAACACGAGCTGAGAACAGCGTTCTCCTCAGACAGAGCAGAAAGATGTAGCTACCCGTTGGTGAGAGAGGAGAGTAGTCTCTACAGATGCAACGTCAAGTGACTCCTCCCGGCTTGTCAATCGCCCCAACAATAAAACAAACGAGCACATAGAGCTGCGTAATGGTTATATCCTAGTTACATACATAAGCTAAATATACAAGACAAATATTAACATGAAGCATGAAATTTTCATTTTAGCTATTAACGAAAAAATCACCACTATAAAATTAGATGAAAGAAATATACACATAATTATGGCGTCCTTTTCTGAGGACGCTACAACTTTCATAACGTATTCACATGTTTTTATAGGTGTGGGCACGACAAAGGCGCTGCACATTCCAATTTCGGACTATCATATGTTGTAAAATAACTTTTTTTTTTTTTAATTTCTGTATCGTTGCATTTCAAAGTTGCTTTAAGGTTTGCCAGTGTAACATACAAGCTTCTCAAAATTTCATATACATGATCTCCCTTTTTTTTAGTCTGGTACGGTCAGTATTTTGTTACTGTCTATATTCCTCACATTGCTGGATTTGACTTTCTCACGCGTCCGTTACATGGTATTGATTGGCTTTAATTTTCATCATTCATCTATCACTCCATCTGCTCAATTTTTTCTTTCTGATTGACTCTCTAATAATGTTGGTGTCTTCTCCGAGAAACCTATGTTTTGTTCGGCTCCTCTCAGACTTCTTGGTCATTTCTTGTTTGATCTTTTCTTTTTTTAATCTTATTATCTGGTTATTTACTGCAGTCTTCTAATGTGAGTATATAGCAAATTCGGTGCCGAGTTGACTTTTGGTGCTATGACACTCAAATTATCGCTCAGTTCTCTTGTCGGGCTTACTTTCTCGTCTCTGACTTCTCCTCACGTCTCTGAGTTTTTGGTTTTCTTCTTACACTTTTGGCTTTTGCATCGTTGCATATCTGTGTGAAGTGTGGGATCTATCTCTGCTCTTGTCATTGCTTCCTCTGCTTGTGAGTATGCACATCTCTTCTTTATCTTTCTTTCCTTCCCTCTCACTCTGCGATCGCTTTATTGCTGTCATATTCTTCTCTCGGTTCTCTGCTGTTTAGTCATACGTTATAAATCATTGCTACCTTCAGTTCCACAGTGGCTTCCGTCGTACACTCTTATCCTGTTTTATTCCTGGGGCAGTTTGATTGGATGAATTTTGATCACTGAGTACATTTCAATTGTCTGAAACTTTACCACCTGCTGTTGTTTGTCCTCTCCTGCTGTCATTTTAACGATAGTTATAATATCTTGTTTCCCCGCTTTTTCTCTCTTTCACTTGCACTAATATCAGCCTCTTAGAGGCAGTGATAATCCAACCTCCCTAGTTCCTTACATTTTTCGTCCTGCAAATTATGTTTCTTTTTTCTTTTTTTTGATTGTGTGTATGTGTGTACTCACCTATTTGTAGCTGCAGGGTCGAAGCATAGCTCCTGGCCCCGCCTTTTCGCTAGTCGCTGCTAGGGCACTCTCTCCCCGATCCAAGAGCATTATCGTACCTCATATTAAAGATATGTATGGACCTTGCCTCCACTACATCACTCTCCAGATTATTCCACTTCCTGACAACTCTAAGGCTAAAAAATACTTTCTCACATCCCTATGGCTCATCTGAGTTTTCATCTTCCAGTTGTGGCCTTTTGTTAATGTGTCCCATCTCTGAAACATTCTAGCACTATCTACCTTGTCAATTCCTCTCAGTATTTCAAACGTAGTTATCATGTGTCCCCTATCCATCTTATCCTCTAGTTTCATCAGGTTGAGTTCCCTTACAATCTCCTCATAACACATACCCCTTAGCTCCGGGACTGGTCTTGTTGCAAACCTTTGCACTTTCTCCAATTTCTTGACGTGTTTGACAAAGTGTAGGTTCCATACTGGTGCTGCATGCTCCAATAAGGGTCTGTTGTACAAGGTGTACAGTATCGTGAATTACTCCTTACTTAGATGTCGAAATACTATTCTCAGGTTTGCCAGGTGCTCGTATGCTGCTGCGGTTATTTGGTTGATGTGCGTCTCAAGGGACGTGCTCGATATAATGCTCACCCCAAGATCCTTTTCCTTAAGTGAGGTTTCCAGCCTTTTGAACCCCTAGCCTGTACTCCGTCTGCGGTGTTCTTTGCCCTTCCACAAGCTTCATGACTTTTGCACTTTGCGCAGAGTCGCAGCCTGTACAAATCCCCTTGTAATCTTACCTGATCCTATTCCGCTTGTATTCTCCTCATTAGTTTCACATCATCAGCGAACAGGAACCTCTGACACCTCATTCACATATACAAGAAACAGCACCGGACCTACGACTGATCCTTGTTGAACCCCACTCGACACATTGGCCCACTCTGACACCTCATAACGTACCAACACTCGTTCTTTCCTTCCTGTCAGGTATTCCTTGATATACTACAATACAGCCGGGCTGTGGTTCGTACGTCGGTTCGGGTGCGACTAGCAGTAACAGCCTGGTTAATCAGACCCTGATTCACGATGAGGCCTGGTCACAGACCGGGCCGGGGGGGGCGTTGATTCCGAAACCCTCTTCAGGTATACTAACGGCCAACCACGAGAGCGATGCTATATATACCTCAGTAAGTTAAACGCGGCTAGCAGCATCCGTAGAGTTTATTTTTACAATGATCACAGTGCAATTTCCAAGTGATAGTAGGAACGAAACCTTCGAAGCTTCTGTAGCTGATGAACCTTTACTGAAATATTTAATGATTTCCTCAAACTGAAGTCTTCCAGCTCAGATCGCAGCATCTGAACACCTTGTATGAGCCCAGTCCTGCGAGATGGAATATGACAGGGAAACATAGCAAGCTTTTGTTGCCCTGTGTAACAATCATACAGAATCGGGTAGCAGCACACTGTTAATGTACAGAGTTTCGTTAAATTATTAAAGTAGTAGAATATTAACACAAAATAACATTAATAACTTCTGTTCTTACGTAATGAACAGGAAGAGCAGGAAGAAAGTTTCTTGTTATAAAGCTGCTGGTGTCAGTGACCTGCCCAATCCTAGCAACTTTCAGTGTATGTACATTCCTGGTGTGTGTGTGTACTCGTCCATAAAAACATGAGAAAGAAGGGGCACCGCACCAGGCCTACTGGTCCAAGCTAAGCAAGCACAACTCACACCCACTCTTGTAGTTGTCTATCCTACTTTTAAAGATATTCAATGACAGCACTCGAGAAATTGTTTCACTCGTCCACAACTCTATTACCAAGCCAGTGCTTCCCTATATCCTTCTAAATCTAAATTTTTCCAACTTGAATCCATTGTTGCGAATCCCGTGTTGGTTAGCTCATCTTTTGTAGCACTTTATTCATATACCTTTTATTTATTCCTGTTTTCCATTTATACACTTTTATCATATTTCTCCTAATTTTCCGCCTTTCTACAAACTGCATATTAAGTGCCTTCTGTCTATCTTCATAAGCATGATTTCTGTTACATGGCATCAATTTTGCCATTTTTATCTGTACGTTTTCCAGCATATGTATGTTCATTCTGGAATACGGTGGCCAGAACTGAGCAGCCTATATAGAGTTGAAGAATAAACTGAGGACTCTTGATATTTATACTTCTTGATGTGAAGCCAAGAGAAACACTTACGCACTGTTGTCTTGGCTTTACATTACTCGTAATCAAAACTCCTAAACGTTTCTCTCATTAAGTTGATTAAGATCTTCATTATTTAGTTAATAAATCCCATGATTATTTTCTTTTCCAAGGCTTAGAACTCTGGATTTGTCAATAATAAATTGCATCAGCCACTTCTTGGGCCACTGCATCAGTCTGTACAGATCTTCCTGCAGCGCTCTAGTGTCTTCGTCAGAATTAATCCTACGGCCTATTTCGGAGTCGTTGGCAAACTTACTTATGCCGCTATTTATACGCTCATCTATGTCGTTTATGTACACTGTAAACAACAGAAGACCCAACACCGACCACTGTGGAACATCACTTACTACGCGTCCTTACAATGATTTCTCCCAGTAGAGCTGCCAGGGAGGATGTAGAGCTGCCAGGAAGGACGTAGAGCCACCAGGGAGGACCTAGAGCTGCCAGGGAGGAAGCAGAGCTGCCAGGAAGGACGTAGAGTTGCCAGGGAGAACGTTGCGCTGCCAGGGAGGACATAGAGCTGTCAGGGAGGACGTAGAGCTCCCAGGGAGGACGTAGAGCTGCAAGGAGGACATAGAGCTGCCAGAGAAGAAGCAGAGCTGCCAGGAAGGACGTAGAGCTGCCAGGGAGGACATAGAGCTGCTAGAGAGAGCGTAGAGCTGCCAGGGAGGAAGTAGAGCTGCCAGGAAGAACCTAGAGCTGCCAGGGAGAACGTAGAGCCACCAGGGAGGACCTAGAGCCGCCAGGGAGGAAGCAGAGCTGCCGGGAAGGACGTAGACCTGCCAGGAGAACGTTGCGCTGCCAGGGAGGACGTAGAGCTGCCAGGGAGGACGTAGAGCTGCTAGGGAGGACGTAGAGCTGCAGGGAGGACATAGAGCTGCCAGAGAGGGAGCAGAGCTGCCAGGGAGGACGTAGAGCTGCCAGGGAGGACATAGAGCTGCTAGGGAGAGCGTATAGCTGCCAGGGAGGACGTAGAGCTGCCTGGGAAGACGTAGAGCTGCCAGAGATGAAGCAGAGCCACCAAGGAGGACGTAGAGCTGCCAGGGGGGACTTAGAGATGCAAGGGATGACGTAGAGTTACCAGAGAGGAAGCAGAGCAGCCAGGGAGGACGTAGAGCTGCAAGGGAGGACGTAGAGTTGCCAAAGAGGAAGCATAGCAGCCAGGGAGGACGTAGAGCAGCCAGGTAGAACGTAGAGCTTCCAGAGAGAACGTAGAGCTGCCAGGAAGGACATAGAGCTCCCAGGAAGAACGTTGAGCTGCCAGGGAGGACGTAGAGTTGCCAGGAAGGAAACAGAGCAGCCAGGGAGGACGTAGAGCAGCCAGGGAGGACGTAGAGCTGCAATGGAGGAACCAGAGCTGCCAGGGCGGGCCTAGAGCTGCCAGTGAGGACGTAGAGCAGCAGGGAGGGCATAGAGCTGACAGAGAGGGAACAGAGCTGTCAGGGAGGACGTAGAGATGCAAGGGATGACGTAGAGCTGCAGTGAGGACATAGAGCTGCCAGAGAGGAAGCAGAGCTGTCAGGGAGGACGTAGAGATGCAAGGGAGGAACCAGAGCTGTCAGGGCGGGAATAGAGCTGCCAGTGAGGACGTAGAGCAGCAGGGAGGGCATAGAGCGGACAGAGAGGGAACAGAGCTGTCAAGGAGGACGTAGCGCAGCCAGGGAGGACGTAGAGCTGCCAGGAAGGAAACAGAGCTGTCAGGGAGTAAACAGAGCTGTCAGGGAGAAAGCAGAGCTGCCAGGGAGGACGTAGAGCTGCCAGGAAGGACATAGAACTGCCAGAGAGGAAGCAGATCTGCCAGGGATGACATAGAGATGCTAGGGAGGGCGTAGAGCTGCCAGGGAGGACGCTGAATTGCCAGGGAAGACGTAGAGCTGCCACGGAGGACATAGAGCTGCCAGAGAAGAAGCAGATCTGCCAAGAAAGACGTAGAGCTGCCAGGGAGGACATAGAGCTGCTAGGGAGAGAGTAGAGCTGCCAGGGAGGACGTAGAGCCACCAGGGAGGACCTAGAGCCGCCAGGGAGGAAGCAGAGCTGCCAGGAAGGACATGGAGCTGCTAGGGAGAGCGTATAGCTGCCAGGGAGGACGTAGAGCTGCCTGGGAAGACGTAGAACTGCCAGAGATGAAGCAGAGCCAACAAGGAAGACGTAGAGCTGCCAGGGAGGACGTAGAGCTGAAGTGAGGACATAGAGCTGCCAGAGAGGAAGCAGAGCTGTCAGGGATTAAACAGAGCTGTCAGGGAGAAAGCAGAGCTGCCAGGGAGGACGTAGAGCTGCCAGGGAGGGCGTAGAGCTACCAGGAAGGACATAGAGATGCTAGGGAGGGCGTAGAGCTGCCAGGGAGGACGCTGAGTTGCCACGGAAGACGTAAAGCTGCCAAGGAGGAAGCAGAGCTGCCAGCGAGGACGTAGAGCTGCCAGGAAGAACGTTGAGCTGCCAGGGAGGACGTAGAGCTGCCAGGGAGGATGTAGAGTTGCCAGAGAGGAAACAGAGGAGCCAGGGAGGACGTAGAGCTGCTAGGGAGAGCGTATAGCTGCCAGGGAGGACGTAGAGCTGCCTGCTAAGACGTAGAGCTGCCAGAGATGAAGCAGAGCCACCAAGGAGGACGTAGAGCTATCAGGGAGGACGTAGAGCTGCAGGGAGGATATAGAGCTGCCAGAGAGGAAGCAGAGCAGCCAGGGAGGACGTAGAGCTGCAAGGGAGGACGTAGAGTTGCCAAAGAGGAAGCAGAGCAGCCAGGGAGGACGTAGAGCAGCCAGGGAGGACGCTGAGATGCCAGGGAGGAAGCAGAGCTGCCAGGTTGAACGTTGAGCTGCCAGGGAAGACGTAGAGCTGCCAGGGAGGACGTAGAGTTGCCAGAGAGGAAACAGAGCAGCCATGGAGGACGTAGAGCAGCCAGGGAGGACGTAGAGCAGCAATGGAGGAAGCAGAGCTGCCAGGGGCGGGCCTAGAGCTGCCAGGAAGGACGTAGAGCTGCAGGAAGACATAGAGCTGTAGAGAGGAAGCAAAGCTGCAAGGAGGACGTAGAGCTGCCAGGGAGGACGTAGAGTTGCCAGAGAGGAAGCAGAGCAACCAAGGAGGACGTAGAGCTGCCAGGGAGGACATAGAGATGCTAGGGAGGGCGTAGAGCTGCCAGGGAGGACGTTGAGCTGCCAGGGAAGACGTAGAGCTGCCAAGGAGGAAGCAGAGCTGCCAGTGAGGACGTAGAGCTGCCTGGGAGGACGTAGAGCTGAAGGGAGGACATAAAGCTGCCAGAGAGGAAGCAGAGCTGTCAGGGAGGACGTAGAGTTGCCAGAGAGGAGTCAGAGCAGCTAGGGAGGACGTAGAGCAGCCAGGGAGGACGTAGAGCTGCCAATGAGGAAGCAGAGCTGCCAGAAAGGACGTAGAGCTGCCAGGAACAACGTTGAGCTGCCAGGGAGGACGTAGAGCTACCAGAGCGAGGGCGTAGAGCTGCCAGGGAGGACATAAAACTGCCAGAGAGGAAGCAGATCTGCCAGGGAGGACGTAGAGCTGCCAGGGAGGACATAGAGATGCTAGGGAGGGCGTAGAGCAGCCAGGGAGGACGCTGAGTTGCCACGGAAGACGTAGAGCTGCCAAGGAGGAATCAGAGCTGCCAGCGAGGACGTAGAGCTGCCAGGAAGAACGTTGAGCTGCCAGGGAGGACGTAGAGCTGCCAGGGAGGATGTAGAGTTGTCAGAGAGGACACAGAGGAGCCAGGGAGGACGTAGAGCTGCTAGGGAGAGCGTATAGCTGCAAGGGAGGACGTAGAGCTGCCTGCTAAGACGTAGAGCTGCCAGAGATGAAGCAGAGCCACCAAGGAGGACGTAGAGCTATCAGGGAGGACGTAGAGCTGCTGGGAGGATATAGAGCTGCCAGAGAGGAAGCAGAGCAGCCAGGGAGGACGTAGAGCTGCAAGGGAGGACGTAGAGTTGCCAAAGAGGAAGCAGAGCAGCCAGGGAGGACGTAGAGCAGCCAGGGAGGACGCTGAGATGCCAGGGAGGAAGCAGAGCTGCCAGGAAAGACGTAGAGCTGCCAGGAAGAACGTTGAGCTGCCAGGGAGGACGTAGAGCTGCCAGGGAGGACGTAGAGTTGCCAGAGAGGAAACAGAGCAGCCATGGAGGACGTAGAGCAGCCAGGAAGGACGTAGAGCAGCAATGGAGGAAGCAGAGCTGCCAGGGGCGGGCCTAGAGCTGCCAGGAAGGACGTAGAGCTGCAGGGAAGACATAGAGCTGACAGAGAGGAAGCAAAGCTGTCAAGGAGGACGTAGAGCTGCCAGGGGGGACGTAGAGTTGCCAGAGAGGAAGCAGAGCAACCAAGGAGGACGTAGAGTTTCAGGGAGGACATAGAGATGCTAGGGAGGGCGTAGAGCTGCCAGGGAGGACGTTGAGCTGCCAGGGAAGACGTAGAGCTGCCAAGGAGGAAGCAGAGCTGCCACAGAGGACGTAGAGCTGCCTGGGAGGACGTAGAGCTGAAGGGAGGACATAAAGCTGCCAGAGAGGAAGCAGAGCTGTCAGGGAGGACGTAGAGTTGCCAGAGAGGAGTCAGAGCAGCTAGGGAGGACGTAGAGCAGCCAGGGAGGACGTAGAGCTGCCAGGGAGGAAGCAGAGCTGCCAGAAAGGACGTAGAGCTGCCAGGAACAACGTTGAGCTGCCAGGGAGGACGTAGAGCTACCAGAGCGAGGGCGTAGAGCTGCCAGGGAGGACATAAAACTGCCAGAGAGGAAGCAGATCTGCCAGGGAGGACGTAGAGCTGCCAGGGAGGACATAGAGATGCTAGGGAGGGCGTAGAGCAGCCAGGGAGGACGTTGAGCTGCCACGGAAGACGTAGAGCTGCCAGGGAGGACGTAGAGCTGCAGGGAGGATATAAAGCTGCCAGAGAGGAAGCAGAGCTGTCAGGGAGGACGTAGAGCTGCAAGGGAGGACGTAGAGTTACAAGAGAGGAGTCAGAGCAGCTAGGGAGGACGTAGAGCAGCCAGGGAGGACATAGAGCTGCCAGGGAGGAAGCAGAGCTGCCAGGAAGGACGTAGAGCTGCCAGGAAGAACGTTGAGCTGCCAGGGAGGACGTAGAGCTGCTAGGGAGGGCGTAGAGCTGCCATGGAGGACGTTGAGCTGCCAGGGAAGACGTAGAGCTGCCAAGGAGGAAGCAGACCTGCCAGGGAGGACGTAGAACTGCCAGGGAGGACGTAGAGCTGCAGAGAGGACATAGAGCTGCCAGAGAGGAAGCAGAGCTGTCAGGGAGGACGTAGAGCTGCAAGGAGGACGTAGAGTTGCCAGAGAGGAGTCAGAGCAGCTAGGGAGGAAGTAAAGCAGCCAGGGAGGACGTAGAGCTGCCAGGGAGGAAGCACAGCTGCCAGGAAGGACGTAGAGCTGCCAGGAAGAACGTTGAGCTGCCAGGGAGGACGTAGAGCTGCCAGGGAGGGCGTAGAGTTGCCAGAGGAAACAGATCAGGCAGGGAGGACGTAGAGCAGCCAGAGAGGACGTAGAGCTGCAAGGGAGGAAGCAGAGCTGCCATGGAGGACGTAGAGCTGCCAGGGAGGTCGTAGAGTTACAGGGAGGACATAGACCTGCCAGAAAGGAAGCAGAGCTGCCAGAGAGGACGTAGAGCTGGCACGGAGGACATACAGATGCCAGGGAGGACGTTGAGTAGCCAGGGAGGACGTAGAGCTGCCAGGGAGGAAGCAGAGCTGTCAGGGAGGAAGCAGAGCTGCCAGGGAAGACGTAGAGCTGCCAGGGAGGGCCTAGAGCTGCCAGGGAGTTCATAGAGCTGCTAGAGAGGAAGCAGAGCTGCCAGGGAGGACGTAAAGCTGCCAGGGAGGACGTAGAGCTGCTAGGGAGGACGTAGAGCTGCCAGGGATGACATAGAGCTGTCAGGGAGGACGTAGAACTGCCAGGGAGGACGTAGATGTGCCAGGGAGGACGTAGAACTGCCAGGGAGGAAGCAGAGCTGCGAGGGTGGACGTAGAGCTACCAGGGATGACATAGATGTGCCAGGAAGGATATAGAGCTGCCAGGGAGAAAGCAGAGCTGCCAGGGAGGACGTAGAGCTGCCAGGGAGGATGTAGAGCTGCAGGGAGGACATGGAGCTGCCAGAGAGGAAGAAGAGCTGCCAGGGAGGACGTAAAGTTGCAAGGGAGGACATAGAGGTGCTAGGGACAACGTAGAGCTGCCAGGAAGGACGTAGTGCTGCCAGGGAGGAAGCAGAGCTGCCAGGGAGGAAGCAGAGCAGCTAGGGCGGAAGCAGGACTGCCAGGAAGGAAGCAGAGCTGCCTGGGAGGACGTAGAGCTGCCAGGGCGGAAGCAGGACTGCCAGGAAGGAAGCAGAACTGCCAGGGAGGAAGCAGAGCTGCCAGGGAGGAAGGAGAGCTGCCAGGGAGGAAGCAGAACTGCCAGGAAGGAAGCAGAGTTGCCAGGGAGGAAGCAGAGCTGCCAGGGAGGAAGCAGAGCTGCCAGGGAGGAAGCAGAGCTGCCAGGGAGGAAGCAGAGCTGCCAGGGAGGAAGCAGAGCTGCTAGGGCGGAAGCAGGACTGCCAGGAAGGAAGCAGAGCTGCCAAGGAGGAAGCAGAGCTGCCAGGAAGGAAGCAAAGCTGCCAGGAAGGAAGCAGAGCTGCCAGGAGGGAGCAGAGCTGCCAGGGAGGAAGCAGAGCTGCCAGGGAGGAAGCAGAGCTGCCAGGGAGGAAGCAGAGCTGCCAGGAAGGAAGCAGAGCTGCCAGGGAGGAAGCAGAGCTGCCAGGGAGGAAGCAGAGCTGCCAGGGAGGAAGCAGAGCTGCCAGGGAGGAAGCAGAGCTGCCAGGAAGGAAGCAGAGCTGCCAGGAAGGAGCAGAGCTGCCAGGAGGAAGCAAAGCTGCCTGGGAGGACGTAGAGCTGCCAGGAGGACGTAGAGCTGCCAGGGAGGACATAGAGCTGCCAGGAAGGGAGCAGAGCTGCTAGGAAGTAATCTGAGCTGCCAGGAGGGAAGCAGAGCTGTCAGGAAGGAAGCAGAGCTTCCAGGAGGAAGCAGAGCTGCCAGGGAGGAAGCAGAGCTGCCAGGGAGGAAGCAGAGCTGCAGGAATGAAGCAGAGCTGCCTGGGAGGAAGCAGAGTCCAGGGAGGAAGCAGAACTGCCAGGGAGGAAGCAGAGCTGCCAGGGAGGAAGCAGAGCTGCCAGGAGGAAGCAGAGCTGCCAGGAATGAAGCAGAGCTGCCTGGGAGGAAGCAGAGGTGCCAGGGAGGAAGCAGAACTGCCAGGGAGGAAGCAGAGGTGCCAGGGAGGAAGCAGAACTGCCAGGGAGGAAGCAGAGCTGCGAGGGTGGACGTAGAGCTACCAGGGATGACATAGATGTGCCAGGAAGGATATAGAGCTGCCAGGGAGAAAGCAGAGCTGCCAGGGAGGACGTAGAGCTGCCAGGGAGGATGTAGAGCTGCAGGGAGGACATGGAGCTGCCAGAGAGGAAGAAGAGCTGCCAGGGAGGACGTAAAGTTGCAAGGGAGGACATAGAGGTGCTAGGGACAACGTAGAGCTGCCAGGAAGGACGTAGTGTTGCCAGGGAGGAAGCAGAGCTGCCAGGGAGGAAGCAGAGCAGCTAGGGCGGAAGCAGGACTGCCAGGAAGGAAGCAGAGCTGCCTGGGAGGACGTAGAGCTGCCAGGGCGGAAGCAGGACTGCCAGGAAGGAAGCAGAACTGCCAGGGAGGAAGCAGAGCTGCCAGGGAGGAAGGAGAGCTGCCAGGGAGGAAGCAGAACTGCCAGGAAGGAAGCAGAGTTGCCAGGGAGGAAGCAGAGCTGCCAGGGAGGAAGCAGAGCTGCCAGGGAGGAAGCAGAGCTGCCAGGGAGGAAGCAGAGCTGCCAGGGAGGAAGCAGAGCTGCTAGGGCGGAAGCAGGACTGCCAGGAAGGAAGCAGAGCTGCCAAGGAGGAAGCAGAGCTGCCAGGAAGGAAGCAAAGCTGCCAGGAAGGAAGCAGAGCTGCCAGGAAGGGAGCAGAGCTGCCAGGGAGGAAGCAGAGCTGCCAGGGAGGAAGCAGAGCTGCCAGGGAGGAAGCAGAGCTGCCAGGAAGGAAGCAGAGCTGCCAGGGAGGAAGCAGAGCTGCCAGGGAGGAAGCAGAGCTGCCAGGGAGGAAGCAGAGCTGCCAGGGAGGAAGCAGAGCTGCCAGGAAGGAAGCAGAGCTGCCAGGAAGGGAGCAGAGCTGCCAGGAAGGAAGCAAAGCTGCCTGGGAGGACGTAGAGCTGCCAGGGAGGACGTAGAGCTGCCAGGGAGGACATAGAGCTGCCAGGAAGGGAGCAGAGCTGCTAGGAAGTAATCTGAGCTGCCAGGAGGGAAGCAGAGCTGTCAGGAAGGAAGCAGAGCTTCCAGGGAGGAAGCAGAGCTGCCAGGGAGGAAGCAGAGCTGCCAGGGAGGAAGCAGAGCTGCCAGGAATGAAGCAGAGCTGCCTGGGAGGAAGCAGAGGTGCCAGGGAGGAAGCAGAACTGCCAGGGAGGAAGCAGAGGTGCCAGGGAGGAAGCAGAACTGCCAGGGAGGAAGCAGAGCTGCCAGGAAGGAAACAGTGCTGCCAGGGAGGAAGCAGAGCTGCCAGGGAGGAAACAAAGCTGCCAGGGACGACGCAGAGCTGCCTCGGAGGACGTAAATCTGCCAGGGAGCACGTAGAACTGCCAGGGAGGACATAGAGCTGCCAGGGAGGACGTAGAGCTGCCAGCGAGGAAGCAGAGCTGCCAGGAAGGAAGCTGAGTTGCCAGAAAGGAAGCAGAGCTGCCAGGAAGGAAGCAGAGCTGCCAGGGAGGGAGTAGAGCTGCCAGGGAGTAGAGCTGCCAGGAGAGAGATGGCAGACAGGGAGAGGGGAGATAGTCTCTGTATTGATTGGATGTGAGAGGCTGGTTGTAACGATCTCTTAAGAAACTTATATCCCTTTATTCTCTTGGTAATATTGAGTCTGGATGGTGGTGATTGTGGTGCTTGTGGTTGTGGTAGTGATTGTGGTGGTTGTGGTAATAGTTGTGGTGATTGTGGTAGCAGTTGTGCTGGTTGTGGCAGTAGTTGTTGTAGTTGTAGTGGTTGTGGTGGTGGTATGTTGGTGATGGTAGTGGTTGTGGTGGTGATGGTAGTGGGTGGTGGTTGTGATGGTGGTGATGGTGGCAGCGTAAAGCTTCGTGATATTCTTCAGTGTTATTTGCTGAGAAATATTAACCTAGGTCAACATAGACATGTGGCCAGGATGGTTTGTAGAAGATTCTCTCTTCATTCTACACACTCTACTGCCACTGCCACTATGGTAGTGGTGGTGAAGGTGGTGGAGGTAGCTGTTATAATGTTAGTGGTGGTGAAGGTGGGGAGGTAGCTGTTAGTTATACTGTTAGTGGTGGTGAGTGTCGATATGGTGGAAGTCAAAAGTAGTTCTAGCAGAGGCTGATCAAGTCGTCCATCGCTTTACCTAATAAATCTCTACTTCTCTGACTCACCGGAACTTAGGATAATTTAATAATATGTTAGACAATTACACAATTACATGAATGAGTGCGGTTGAGTTGGACCTGCCTTGCATGGCCAGTAGGTATACTAGAGTGCTACACTAATCTTAAATTTTTATGTTCACTATTACCAAGCAACAGCGTGGCTAGAGTGAGTAAATGAAGGGGAGAAAAAGTTTTGGTAAAATACTCGCCCCATCCATACAGAAAGTCTTCATAGTTGCTACACTGTTATTTGTTCACAGTAGACAAGGACTTTTTCCATGTACTGTCGAGTCCATCCTGCCTTGAGGGACGGAGTGGTATCTCGCAGAAGGTGCTATCTTCTTAGAATATTTTAAGAGTATCCCAAAGAAGTAATCACTAAGAAATATTTTAGTGTATGGTCTCCTTTAGTCTGTATCGAGGTAGATAGCCTTGATATAGACCATAAGGTCTATTGATAGCTACATGTCCTCAGCTGCTTCCACATTCTCTGTCAGTTTCCTCTGCCTCCTCTCAATTACTCCTTCACCAATCTTCATTCCCTGGTAGCTACGCTATAGTCCATCTCAGCCTCTTTCTATTATCTCTTAATCCCTCCATGTTCCCTCTCTTTTATCTTTATTCCATCCCAACCCCTCTTTTCTTCTCCTCTCAGCCTCTATTCACTCCTTCGCAGCCTGACATCCGGCTCCTCATCACTCCTAAAAGATGTTATACCTCCCTGGCCAATGAATGAACTTACTCCCTCCCTCTATTAATCAACTTTTAACATTTCCTTAAAATATTCCCGCAATCTTCCCAATACTTCCAACTCTCTTTTTAACCTATTTATCTCGCTCCGATTTTCTTTCTTATTTTCAGAAAAATTTGTTGATAGCACTTCACTCACTCTATCATTTGCTTTTTTTTTGCGCTCTTTCACCACTCTCTTTTACTCTCCATATACTCTACCCTTCTTATATCACCTCTGCTTCGTAAAAACCTCTCATAAGCGACCTTTTTTTCTGTTATCATAATCTTTAACTCATCATTCCACCAATCACTCCTCTTTCCTCCAGCACCCACCCTCCTATAGCTATAAACCTCTGCCCCACATTCTAACACTACATTATTAAAATTATCCGACCCATCTTCAACCCCCCCACTACCTATACTCTCACTAGCCCACCTTTCTGCCAATAGTTGCTTCACCTTTCTGCCAATAGTTGCTTATATCTCACCCTACTTCCTCCTCCCTTAGTTTATAAACTTTCACCTCTCTCTTACTTGCTATTGCCATTTTCCTTTTGCCCCCATCTACCTCTTACTCCAACTTTAGATGCAACTAAATAATGATGTGATATATCTGTTGCCCCTCTATAAACACGCACATCTTGAAGTCTACCATCAACCTTTTATTTACCAATACATAATCTGATAAACTACTTTCATTACGTGCTATATCATATCCCGTATAGTTATTTATCCTCTTCTTTCTTAAAATATGTATTACTTGTTACTAACCCTCTCTCTATACATAGTTCAATTAAAGGCCTCCATTTTTATTTACTTCTGGCTTACCTACTTACCTACTACTCTCTCCGCAACAGTTTTTTCCATTTATCATTTATGTAGGTCCCTCACCACTAGTACTTGCTCACTTGGTTCAAAACTCTTCACGCACTCACTCAACATCTACCAATATCTCTCTCCCCTCTATACTTCTCTCTTCTCCAGGTGCATGAACACTTAATATAACCCACTTTTCACATCCGACCCTTATTTTATATATGAGGCGACCAAATGCCGGGAGCAAGGGGTTAGTAACCCCTTCGCTTGTTTTATTTAGGTATTTAGGTCACCCTACCTCGGTGTGTGTGTGTGTGTGTGTGTGTGTGTGTGTGTGTGTGTGTGTGTGTGTGTGTGTGTGTGAGCTTGCGTGCGTGTGCGTGTGTGCGTGTATGTGCGTGTGCGTGCGTGCGTGTGCGTGTGTATGTTTATGTGTGTGTGTGTGAGTGTGTGTGTGTGTGTGTGTGTGTGTGTGTGTACTCACCTATTTGTACTCACCTATTTGTGGTTGCAGGGGTCGAGTCCTAGCTCCTGGCCCCGCCTCTTCACCGGTTGCTACTAGACCCTCTCTCTCCCCGCTCCATGAGCTTTATCAAACCTCGTCTTAAAACTGTGTATGGTTCCTGCCTCCACTACGTCATTTTCTAGGCTATTCCACTGCCTTACAACTCTATGACTGAAGAAATACTTCCTACTATCTCTCTGACTCATTTGTGTCTTCAACTTCCAATTGTGGCCTCTTGTTTCTGTGTCCCCTCCCTGGAACATCCTGTCCTTGTCCACCTGTCTATTCCACGCAGTATTTTATATGTCGTTATCATGTCTCCCCTGACCCTCCTGTCCTCCAGTGTCGTCAGGCCGATTTCCCTTAATCTTTCTTCATAGGACATTCCCTTAGCTCTGGAACTAACCTTGTTGCAAACCTTTGTACTTTCTCTAGTTTCTTGACGTGCTTTATCAAGTGCGGGTTCCAAACAGGTGCTGCATACTCCAGTATGGGCCTGACATACACGGTGTACAGTGTCTTGAATGATTTCCTTACTAAGGTGTCGGAATGCTGTTCTCAGGTTTGCCAGGCGCCCATATGCTGCAGCAGTTATCTGATTGATGTGTGCTTCCGGAGACATGCTCGGTGTTATACTCACCCCAAGATCTTTCTCCTTGAGTGAGGTTTGCAGTCTTTGGCCACCTAGCCTATACTCTGTCTTGTGGTCTTCTGTGCCCTTCCCCTATCTTCATGACTTTGCATTTGGCAGGATTAAATTCGAGAAGCCATTTGCTGGACCAGGTGTCCAGTCTGTCCAGGTCTCTTTGAAGTCCTGCTGGTCCTCATCAGATTTATTCTCCTCATTAACTTCACATCATCTGCAAACAGGGACACTTCTGAGTCTAACCTTCCGTCATGTCGTTCACATATTACCAAAAATAGCACTGGTCCTAGGACCGACCCCTGTGGGACCCCGCTCGTCACAGGTGCCCACTGTGATACATCATTACGTACCATGACTCGTTGTTGCCTCCCTGTCAGGTATTCTCTGATCCATTGCAGTGCCCTTCCTGTTATATGCGCCTGATGCTCTAGCTTCTGCACTAATCTCTTGTGAGGAAACGTGTCAAAGGCCTTCTTGCAGTCCAAGAAGATGCAATCAACCCACCCCTCTCTCTCTTGTCTTACTTCTGTTATTTTATCATAAAACCCCAGAAGGTTTGTGACACAGGATTTGCCTTCCGTGAATCCGTGCTGGTGGCATTTATACTCCTGTTCCGTTCCAGGTGCTCCACCACTCTCCTCCTGATAATCTTCTCCATAATTTTGCATACTATACACGTCAATGACACAGGTCTATAGTTTAGTGCCTCTTTTCTGTCTCCTTTTTTGAAAATGGGAATACATTTGCTGTCTTCCATACCTCAGGTAGTTGCCCAGTTTCCAGGGATGTGTTGAAGATTGTGGTAAGTGGTACGCACAACATATCTGCTCCCTCTCTAAGGACCCATGGAGAGATGTTGTCCGGTCCCATTGCCTTTGAGGTATCGATGTCCCTTAGCAGTTTCTTCACCTCCTCCTCATCTGTATGTATGTCGTCCAACACTTGTTGGTGTATTCCTTGTTGGTGTCCCCATCTGGTCTGTCCCCCAGAGTCCTTCCTGTCTCTACTGTAAATACTTCCTTAAATTCGTGTTGAGCTCCTCACATACCTCTTGATCGTTTCTTGTGAGTTCCCCACCTTCTTTCCTCAGCCTTATCACCTGGTCCTTGACTGTTGTCTTCTTCCTAATGTGGCTATACAGCAGTTTCGGGTCAGATTTGACTTTCGATGCTATGTCGTTTTTATACTGTCTCTGGGCCTCCCTCCTTATCTGCGCATACTCGTTTCTGGCTCTTCTACTAATCTCCTTGTTTTCCTGGGTCCTATGCCTCCTGTACCTTTTCCATTCTCTGTTGCACTTAGCTTTTGCCTCCCTACACCTTCGGGTAAACCAAGGACTCGTCTTGGTCTTCCTATTATTTCTGTTTCCCTTGGGAACAAAACTTTCCTCTGCCTCCTTGCACTTTGTTGCCACATATTCCATCATCTCGTTTACTGATTTTCCTACCATTTCTCTGTCCCACTGAACCTCCTGCAGGAAGTTTCTCATACCTGTGTAGTCCCCCCTTTTATAGTTTGGCCTGTCCCCTTCAGTTCCTGTTACCTTCTCCACTTGTAACTCTACTATATAGTCAAAACTCAGAACCACATGATCGCTAGCTCCAAGCGTGTGTGTGTGTGTGTGTGTGTGTGTATGTGTGTGTGTGTGTGTGTGTTGTGTGTGTGGTGTGTGTGTGTGTGTGTGTGTGTACTCACCTATTTGTACTCACCTATTTGTGGTTGCAGGGGTCGAGTCATAGCTCCTGGCCCCGCCTCTTCACTGATTGTACTAGGTCCTCTTCCCTGCACCATGAGCTTTACATACCTCCCCCTTTAAAAAACTATATAGGGTTTTCCCCCCCTCCATTTTCACTTTTTTGGCTATTCCACGGTTTGACTACCCTATGACTGAAAAAATATTTTCCTTAACATCCCTTGTTCCCCTGGTCTTCAATTTTCCCAATTTTTGACCCCCTCGTGTCTTTTTGTCCCATCTCGGGGAACATCCAGTCTTTGTCCCCCTTCGTCTTTTCCCCGCACGTATTTTATATGTCGTTTTTGGTCCCCCTTTGCCCCTCCGGGCCTCCAGGGGTTTTCGGGCCGTTTTCCCTAAACCCTTTCTTCGTAGGCCCAACCCCCTTTACTCTGGGCTATTTCTTTTTCCCAAACCTTTGCACTTTCTCTAATTTTTGACGTGCTTTACTAGGGTGTGGTTTCCCAAAAACGGGTGCTGCTTTTCCCCCAGTTTTGGGCCTGCGTAAATGGTATCCCAGGTCTTGAACGATCCTTACTGAGGTTTTCGGAACGCTATCCGTGGGTTTTTCCCCGGGCGGCCCGTATGTTTGAAGAAGTTATTAAATTGATGTGCCCCCTAAAGAAGATTCCCTCGGGGGTTATACCCACCCCCAAGATTTTTTTCCTTTGAGTGAGGTTTGCGGGTTTTGGCCATCTAAACTATATTGTGTCTCGGTTTTTTCTTTCCCCTTTTCCCCAAATTTTTCATGATTTTTCCCTTTTGGCGGGGTTAAACTAAAAGGACCCAGTTGCGGACCAGGCTTGTACCTGCCCCAGGCTTTTTGTAGCCCTGCCTGTTCCCCAAACCCGATTTGTTTTTTTCATTAACTTCACGCGCCCGAAACAGGACACTTCTGAAGTCAAACCCCTTCCCGGTTATGCCCAATCACTTTATCCCAAAAAACACCCAAAAGGTCCTAGGACTAAACCCCGGGTGGAACCCCGTTTGTCAAAAGGCGCCACTTTAAAACCCTTTCGTCATGTACCATGATGTTGTTGCCTCCCTTTAAGGTTTTTCTCTTATCCATTGCAGGGGCCTTTTTTAGTGTCCCTGATCCTCAAAGCTTTTGCGGGAAAACCTTTGTAGGAACTGTGTCAAAAGGGCCCTTTTCTTGCACCCAAAAAAAAATGCGGGCCGATCCACCCCTCCCTTTTGGTTTATTTCTGCATTTGTCAAAAAAAACTCAAAAGGGTTTGGGAAAACAGGTTTTTTTCCCCCCCTGAAACCATGCTGGTTGTAAATTTTTCACTTTTTTTTCTTTCCAGTGTTTCCACCATTCCCCCTGATGTCTTCTCCGGGACCTTGCATACTTTCCCAACTTAGGAACAGGGTCTTTTATTTTTGGGCCCTAAATGTCTGTCCCCCTTTTTTAAAAATTTGGGGAACAAACCATTTCCCATCTTCCTTACCTCGGGGAGTTGCCCAGTTTAAAATAAAGGGGTTGAAGATCTTTTGTTAATGGTACAAACAATGTCTTGCTCCCTTTTAAAGGGGACCCCGGAGAAAATTTGTCGGGGTCCCCGCCTTTGAGGTGTCAAGTTGATAGCAGTTTCCCTTCCCCCTCCCCCTTTTGGTTATAAAAAATTTCATCCAGCACTTCCCGGGTGAAACCCCCCTGCTCTGTTTTCCCTGGAGTCCTACTGGTTTCCACTTTTAAATACTTTTTTAAAATTTCTTTTGTTGAGCCCCCTGCCATACCTCCCGGTCGTTTTTTTTAATTTCCCCCCTTTCCCCCTTTCCTCTTTTAATTACCTGGCCCTTTTGGACTTTTGGGTTTTCCCTCCTGATGGGGCGTAAACATTTCGGGTCAGCCCTTGGGACTTTCGTTTGCTATGTCATTTTGTATTGCCGCTGGGGCCCCCCTTCTTATCTGTGCATATTCTTTCTGGCTCTTCGGCTAATCCTTTATTTTCCTGATTCTCTTTCTTCTGTACCTTTTCCATCCTTAGTACACCCAAATTTTGCCTCCCTACACCTTTTTTGGGGGAACCAAAGGAAACCCTTTCCCGTTCTTCCCATTAAAATTTTTGTTTCCCTTTTGGGGAAAAAAACCCCTCCTCTCCTCCCTTTCATTTTGTTCCACATTGTCCATCATTTCTTGTACTGGTTTTTGTCAGTTCCCCCTCCCCACTGAATGTCTGAAAGAAGTTCCTTTTAAACCTGAGTTGTTCCCCCCTTTGTAGTTTGGTTTTTTCCCCCCCCTAATTAAATGCTGCTCTCTTTCCCCTTGGAGCTCAACCATGTATCCGAAGCACCGAAACCCCATGTCACTAGCTCCCAGGGGGCCTTTTATAAAATGAAATTTCCTTTGATGTTTAGATCTACTCAAGGTGAATACAAGGCCGTCTTTTGGTTCACTTCCCTCTCTCTGGTAGTGTCTCTAACATGTTGATGCATGAGGGGGTTTTCCAGATACATCCATCATCTTGGCTCTCCATGTTTCGGGACCCCCCGGGGCCCATGTTTTCCCAGTCAATCTCCCTTGTGGGTTGAAAACACCCATAACTAGTAACTTTGGGTCCCCCCCTGTGTGCTCTCCTGGGCCCCCTCGGTTTGTGGGGTGACCATTGGGTCTGTTGCTTTATCCGTATTTTTTCTCTTTGGGCCCCCTGCAAATTCTGTGGTGGGGTTGTACATTACTGCAATTATCCCCCTTATGTCCCTCAGACGGTTGTTCCCCACTAAAAATAGGGCCCCCTTTTGCCCGTGCCACCATTGCTTCCATTTTTTCAAACCCCCATGGTTTTTAATGAGCCCGTGCAAAATCCTCCCCCTCTCTTCCCTTGTTTTTTCCCGGGATTTGATATTCCCGGGTGGAAAAAATTGAAAACTGTTTAATTTTTCTGGTGAGTTTTTTTTTCTGTGGGGGCTATTTATGTCTGGGGGTTTCCCCCTTGATTCCCTTTTTGGGCCCCTCCTCATACTTTTTTGTTATTCCATCTGCATTTGGTTTTACCACACCTTCAACTTCTTTTTTAAGATTTTTTGGCTGGGGGGTGTATTGGGGTTTTGGGGGAAATGGGGACCGAAAAAGGGAAAAAAGGGTGGTTGGGGTTTGGGGGTGGAGTTTGAAAAGCAGTGGGTGGGGGCATTTTGGGTGTTTGGGGAGGGTGTTTTTTGTTTTGAGTTTTTTGGTTTCAAATGGGGGTTTTTTCCTGGTTGGGGGGTTTTATAGGAAGTTGTGAGGGAAGGGGGGGTTTTTTTGAAACCTTTCCCGTGTTTAGATTCCTGTTTTTGTCCCCTTCTCCATTTCCCCTCTCTTTCTTCCTTTCGCCTTTGTCCATCTCTCTTGTTTTTGCCTTTTCTGCTTTTGTTCTTTTCGCGGTCGAGATTAAACCCTTCCTGTTTGCCGGCATGTCCCTTAATCGTGCTTTTTCCTGCGATCCTCTTCCCCGGGCGATTCCCGCCTTTGAAGGCACTTTTTACTGGCCGGGTTCTTTTTTTTCCAGCTGGGGATGTCGCCCTTTTATTGCTTTCATGATGCTTTTCAAATTTTTTTTTTTCCCCTTTTTTTTCTTGGCCTTTTAAAATGTTTCCCCCTTTACTTTTCCCGGAGCCCATACACCAAAAAACTGGGCCTCCCCCTTTCATTTTCCCACTGCATATCCCCCGTGTAACCCCTCATTCAATTTTTATTTCCCCATTCAGTTTTTCCCCTTTTTTCAGTTTCACTAGCTAATGCACTTGGGGTCAGTGGCCTGCAATTTTTCCCCTTTTCGGCTTTCCCTTGGGGTCTGCTGGGTCTGTTAGGGCCCCCACTTTTGCTTAGCTCTTTTAATTTTTCTAAAGTCTCCACTGAATGAGCTTCTACATGCCAATTTTTGCTTTCCCCTTTTTTCCCGGGACATTTCCCCTTTTGTTAATCTGAGGTAGCAGTCTTGGGTTTTCAATCCCAAAATTGTTCTTTTTGTTCTTTAGGCTGTTTTCAGATTTTTCAGTTCCCCTTCCCAAACTCTGTATCCCGGCCTTTGTGCTTTGGGCATGCACCTCCCACTTCCTGCTTTTTTTGTTTCCTCTCTTCCCCTTCCATGCTAAAATTTTCTTGTTCTTTTCCCCTTCATGTTTCCCCCTTTTTGTGACTCTGCTTTCCCCAAACTTCCTTTTCAGTTTCCTTTCCCCCTGTCCCCCTTTGGGTTTTTTTTTGTTCTCTCTGGGAACCCCTTTTTGTTTTTTCCTTTATTGCCCCAGAGGGGAAACCTATGTAAATTCCCGTATGTTTTGGTTAGTATTTTGTATGGCAGAGTGTGGGGGGGGGGTAGTGGGGAAACTGTGGCTATGTGGGAGAGCAGTGGGGAGGGGGAGTGGGAAGGAGATAGAAGCAAGTGGGTGAGTGGGAGAGGGAGAGGGGGAAGGAGGGAGAGGTGGGGAGGGGGAGGTGTGTGTGTATGTGTATGTGTATTGTGTGTGTGTGTGTGTGTGTGTGTGTGTGTGTGTGTGTGTGTGTGTGTGTGTGTTTTGTGTGTGTGTGTGTGTGTGTGGATGTGTGTGGATGTGTGTGGGTGTGTGTGTGTGTGTGGTGTGTGTGTGTGTGTGTGTGTGTGTGTGTGTGTGTGTGTGTGTGTGTGTGTGTGTGTGTGTGTGTGTGTGTGTGTGTGTGTGTGTGTGGATGTGTGGGTGTGTGTGGGTGTGTGGGTGTGTGTGTGTGTGTGTGTGTGTGTGTGTGTGTGTGTGTGTGTGTGTGTGTGTGTGTGTGTGTGTGTGTGTGTGTGTGTGTGTGTGTGTGTGTGTACTCACCTATTTTTTACTCACCTATTTGTGGTTGCAGGGGTCGAGTCCTAGCTCCTGGCCCCGCCTCTTCACCGGTTGCTACTAGACCCTCTCTCTCCCCGCTCCATGAGCTTTATCAAACCTCGTCTTAAAACTGTGTATGGTTCCTGCCTCCACTACGTCATTTTCTAGGCTATTCCACTGCCTTACAACTCTATGACTGAAGAAATACTTCCTACTATCTCTCTGACTCATTTGTGTCTTCAACTTCCAATTGTGGCCTCTTGTTTCTGTGTCCCCTCCCTGGAACATCCTGTCCTTGTCCACCTTGTCTATTCCACGCAGTATTTTATATGTCTTTTATCATGTCTCCCCTGACCCTCCTGTCCTCCAGTGTCGTCAGGCCGATTTCCCTTAATCTTTCTTCATAGGACATTCCCCTTAGCTCTGGAACTAACCTTGTTGCAAACCTTTGTACTTTCTCTAGTTTCTTGACGTGCTTTATCAAGTGCGGGTTCCAAACAGGTGCTGCATACTCCAGTATGGGCCTGACATACACGGTGTACAGTGTCTTGAATGATTCCTTACTAAGGTGTCGGAATGCTGTTCTCAGGTTTGCCAGGCGCCCATATGCTGCAGCAGTTATCTGATTGATGTGTGCTTCCGGAGACATGCTCGGTGTTATACTCACCCCAAGATCTTTCTCCTTGTGTGTGTGTGTGTGTGTGTGTGTGTGTGTGTGTGTGTGTGTGTGTGTGTTTGTGTGTGTGTGTGTGTGTGTGTTGCATAAGTGTCTCAGTTCTTCAACTTGTCGGTTTTCTAAACCATTCATCACATCTGTCAGACACTGTAACATCATGGGATCTTGGTACAAAGACTTCATCGCTTGTCCAACCTTTGGACGACGACCTACTAACACTAGTGGCAGGTCCCACTGTGATCCCGCCCTCCTCCTGCTTCGACTCACCTGACTGCAGTATATAAGCCACCTCTCTGGTCCTTTGCTGTACTTCCTACAAGAGTGATGGACTGAACACATCGATCCCGGGTTGAAGGACTGATTACCTCAGATTCCAGGTTGAGGGACTGATTACCTCCTCTCCTTACCCATTTCTACTTCGCATTAGACTGATGAAGCCACTGTGTGGCGAAACGTTTCTTCAATAAAGATTCCCATATGTTGCATAACTGTCTCAATTCTTCAAGAGTGACCAGTACCAACCATTATAAGAGTGACTAGTACCAACCATTATAAGCGTGATCAGTACCAGTCATTATAAGAGTGACCAGTACCAACCATTATAAGCGTGACCAGTACCAGTCATTATAAGAGTGACCAGTACCAACCATTATAAGCGTGACCAGTACCAGTCATTATAAGAGTGACCAGTACCAACCATTATAAGAGTGGCCAGTACCAGTCATTATAAGAGTGACCAGTACCAACCATTATAAGTGACCAGTACTTGTTACACTCAAACACTTGTTACAACCAGTCACTGAGACGCTTCTTACTCTGGGCAACTTAACCCTTGCTACACTAAAATACTTGTTACACCTAGCCACTCAGACATTTGTTACACTCAGCCACTCGGACACTTGTTACACTCAGCCACTTGTTACACTTACCCACTCAGACACTTGCTACACTCAACCACTCAGGCTCGGACACGTTATACACACAGCCACTCAAGCACTTGTCATACCTAGTCACTGATTACACTTAGCCACTCATACACTTTTTCATCTCTAAATAAAAACTAATCTCTGCTTGCTATCGGTTAAGCAGTCATTGATCTGGTCTGAAATCTGCCTTCTGTACCATGCCACTTTAAATGTCTGTTCGCTGCAGATAGTCGACACTTAGCTAAAGTGGCCATGTGGGACTGACGAATTTATTGATGAAAGTGGGAGGGAAGATGTGAATGGAAGAGGGTAAGGGATAGCGAAGTGAGTGAGTGGGAGAGGAAGAGTGAGGTAGAGATTGTTAAGGGAGAAAGGGAAAGGGTGAATAAGAGACCAGGGGGAAACGACTAAGTGGGAGGATGTGTGTGGGAGATGGGAAGGGCAAGTGAGTGGGAAGGAATGGAATACTGGAGTTTAAAAGGGAAGAGAGAGAAAGAGAAACAGAGAGACAGAGACAGACAGACAGACAGAGAGAGGAGTGAGAGGGATAGTGTGTGAGAGAGAGGGAGGACTCAAACAAGGTCACCGGATCACCCGAGGGTCTGTGCCTCTCCTAAGGATCTTTATCAAGTCATGACGTGATGAACCTCGACACAGAGCGAGAAACTGCCCCAGTGAACCTTGGTTTTGCACTTGTGTTTTGGTTTCAAAACAAACCAAACCACTGTGTGTACTTCTTATGTTTGTTTATTTTCTCATTTGCTTGTTTGTAATTTTATTACTTTTATTGTTGACATTCTGCTGTGCCTGTGTTCTTGTTTATCGTGTACTGCTGGAGGTTTCTATGTTAGTACACTTGGTAAATGAGACACTTGTTGCAACACTTGGGTATCTCTATTCCGGAAACGTTTCGCCAGTCAGTGGCTTCTTCAGTCCAACACAGACGAATGGTGGTAGATAAGATTGAGGTAATCAGTCCCTCAGCCTCGAGTTGATGAGTTCAGTCCATCAATCTTGATACAAGTACAGCATCTCTCGGAGAAGGTGTTTGTATACCACAGACACTTGTTACACCCAGCCACTCATACACTTATTACACTGTCACTTGCTACACTCAGACACTCATACACTTGTTACACTCAGTCACTCAGATACTTGCTACACTCAGCCACTCGTTACACTCAGTCACTCACACTTGTTACATTCAGTCACTCGGACACTTGACACACTGCCATTCAGACACTTGTTACACCCAGCCACTCAGACACTTGTTATACTCGGCCACGGATACACTTGTTACACTCAGTCACTCAGACACATGTTATACTCAGCCACTCAGACACTTGTTACACCCAGCCACTCAGACACTTGTTACACCCAGCCACCCAGACATTTGTTACACTCAGCTACTTATTACACTTATTACACTCGTCACTCAAGACACTTGTTGCACTCACTCAGGCACCTGTGACACTCAGTCACTCTGACATTTGTTATACTCAGCCACTTGTTACACCCAGCCACTCGTGACACTCAGTTACTCAGATAAGATGAAGCAGTGATAGGCGAAGTTACCAGTGGAAACCCCCACTAGTGAAGTAGGTCATGCCTATAGGTTAGGTTAGGTAAGCTTAGAAGAATTACCTGCATCATCTCCTAAGATGTTGATAAATGAGACACTTTTGCAACATTTGGTTATCTTTATTCTGGAAACGTTTCGCCAGCCAGCGGCTTCTTCAGTCCAATACAGAAAACAGCGGAAGATGAGGAGGGAAGGGGAAGTTTGAGGTAATTAGTCCCTCAGCCTGGAATCGATTTACTTAGCCTATCAATCTTAAGAAAAGTACAGCATATGATGATATTTAATTTTTTTAAGATTGATGAAATGAATACATCTGCTCCAGGCTGAAGGAATGATTTCCTCAAATTCTTCCACATCTTCCACCGTTCTTCTCAGTATTAGACTGAAGAATCCAATGGCTGGAGAAAATAGAAATACCCAAGTGTTGCACAAGTGTCTCATCAATCAACTTGAAGGTTTTCTTAACCTTTTATAAAAAATAATACACTTACTGCTAGAAAGACAGACGTACATTAGCTTTCTCTGTGTTATTTCTCCTGCACTCTAGACAACACATCTAGTTTGGTCTCCCAGATTGATACTAATTCAGGTCCTCCAGTTTGGTCTTCCCAGTCAAGTGCTGATCTTAGTCTTACCAGTCAAGTGCTGAGTTTGGTCTTACCAGTCAAGTGCTGAGTTTGGTTTTGCAATTCAAGACCAGTCAGCTGAAGAGCTGACACTGGAGCACTGGCGGATAAGATAGCTGATTAAGGAAAGTTACCTCATTTAGGAAATGAGGTGAGATCAAGAGACGGGGGAGATAGATAGATAGATGGATAGATAGATGGAGAGAGAGAGACGTTTACAATTAAAGATACCCAGATGTTACACATCTGGGTATCTTTAATTGCAGACGTTTCCCCATCCAGTGTCTTTATCAAAACAGTACATGGACACATTATGAAGACTGTAGAAATATATATAACCACGGTGCTCATCACATGTTCCTAGGCTGAGGGACTGATTACCTCATGTTACACTGTCTGTTGCATACATTTCTAGTCTTCACATCATGTCCATGTATTTATTGTACTGATAAAGCCACTGGATAGCGAAACGTCTACAATTAAAGATACCCAGAGGTTTCATATTTGTCTAATTCATCACCTCGTCTGTGTTGTATACCATTGATATACAACTTAGAGAGAGAGAGAGAGAGAGAGAGAGAGAGAGATAGTAGCGAGAGTGAGTGTCGCGCTCCAGACTTGGGCTCTGTGATGTTGTTGAGAAGATCCATTTAGGCCAAGTCTACTGAGAGACTTAAGCGTTTCAGTAGACGTTTAAAGAGACATGAGGAGAGATGGAGGTGGAGAAAGGAAGAGAGGAAAAGCCATAAAGAGGTAGAGAACCGGAGGAGAAGTGAAGACAAGAAAAACTTGGGAAAAGAAGAAGGGAAATGTATGAGGGGAAAAATGGGCAAGGAGAATAAGAGAATCATGGAGAAAGATGGGTAGATGAGAAGGGAACTGCGAGACGAGAAGAGGGAAGAAAAAGCGGAAAGAAGGGAAAGGAGAAGAGAGAAGTGACCGGACTAGAAAAACGCCAGAAAGTTGGTGGCCAGAGGACCGACGGAGGAGGAGGAGAAGTAGGAGGAGGAGCAAGAGGAGATGGAGTAAGACTAAAAGGAGGATAGAGGAGGAGGAAGAAGAGAAGAAAGATGAGAAAAAGTAGGAGGAAAAAATTTTGAGTGTGAGGAGCGTGGAAGGAAGAAGAGACGGGGACAGTTTCCGGACACTGATGAATGGAAGATAACTTGCCTCTCCCTGCTCCATGTCTTACACGAGCGTGTCCCAGCCGAGACGTAGCTCAGTGTCATCATGTGCGTGTCTTAGGCTCGTGTACGGCACATGTCCAGAGGCCGTGCCAGTCGTGTCAACTCCGCCGCTAAGTTCAGGAAAGTCAACTCACAGGGGGGAAGTTGATTTGTCAGAGATCTTGTTACTTGACGTAAGGGAAGGTAAGAAGAAAGGAATGAGTGGGTGTGTGAGGGTGGGGTGGGAAGAAGGGGTGGGGAGGAGAGGTAGGGAGTGGAAAGTGCGAGGAAGGACGGAAGGAGATGGAAGAGAAAGGATGCGAAGAAGAGATGAGAGGGAACATCAGAGTGTGAGGAGGAAGAATAGGATACCAGAGTAAAAGAGAGGAAGAGAACGGAAGGAGATAATAGAAGGGAAGGAGAGAAGCTGAGGAAGAGGACGGAAGACTGAACAGAGAAATGGGAGGATTAGAAGTGCTGAGAAACGTGGAGAGAGATGGGGAAAAGTGGAACTGAACTATGGATGGCAAGGCAGATGAGAAGGCTTCAGAGTGAAGGAATTTTATCTAAAGGAACAAAATTAGATGACTGTTGAGTGTACTGCGACCATACTCTGTGGTAGTTATATAGTGGTAACAAGAGCTAACTGTATTTCCTCTTTATAAGAATAATAAGAAAAAGTAAGAATATACAGATCGGAGAGGTGTAATGATTATTCCTGCGTTCTTATTTTTGTTCACTTTTTTGTAGCTATTTCTCTCCCAGTTTATGTTCTGTATCTGCTCTTTCACTACTATCATCAGTTTACAATTGGTTTAAACCGAACTCCAGCAGTCATTTATTGAACCATTTCTACAGTAGGTTCCAGTCTTCGTGTAGCTTATCTCAGTCCTCTTCATCAGCAAACAGATACACAAGAATTGATCCCCTATGGCATGCAAAGAGTACGTAACCTTTATTCGGCGCATGTACACACCCTCACTGAAAGGCTATCTCCCCCAACCAGCGAACCAGGTACTAAGGGTTGATGATGGGCCCCGTCGTTCAATCAGTATCCAGGTTCCAGCCAATGAGAAGATGATTTTGACAATCGCAGAGGTGTTGTGGGTACCACTCACCTGTCTGCCCTTGTCATTCCCATTCTAGAGCTGGTTGAAACACGGTCTGCTCTCTAGTGGCTTCTATTCTGCCTTGCTTACCGTGGAGTGCACTGATACCTATTGTTGTACATAGTGTATATAGTGTACATACTTCTGTTCTAAATTGGTGAAGGATAATACAAGTCAAAAGTTTTTCTGCTGTGTTTATTTTGTTCCCTTTACTCCCAGGATAACAGGCCTTTGAGACTCCTGGGTTGTAATATCCTCTTAAGCAGGTCATTTGTGTATATTAAAGAAGTAAAGGTCTGAGTGTCTCTCCTTGTGGGGCCCCATTTATTCCAGCCACCCATCACGTTATCTTTGTTCTTTATATAATCTTTGAACTATTTAAACACTTTATCTTGTAACACCTATGCCGACTCTTCCAGTCGACAGATGTTTTGTTGTCTGAAATGCTTCACTCAAGCCCAAAATAAAATTAGTTTACACAAAGACTTGTATTTGATACTTGATCTCCGATATTCTTTCGCAGCATCGCAGCAAGTTCGTGACAGAGGGACCTTTCCTTCCCTAAATACGTGAGGGATTTTCCAAAACGTGGCTCAACCTCTCCTTGTGTGTCACCAACCTTCCACTGATAATTTTTCCCAGCAATTAAGAGAGAATGCGGGTCAATGACACTGTAGTTAAGTGCTTCTTGCATCTTTACCTGGTTGTGAATAGGCTTCACAGTGGCAGACAGAGACACACAGACGGAGAAGCAGAGAGGAAACGACAACGTGAAAGTCAGCGACTGAGAAGGAGAGACAAAGGGAGGTAGGAAGAGACAGGGAAAAAGTCAGAGAGTGCGAGAGCCAGAGAAATGAAGAGAAAGAACGAGAAACAAGGGAAAAATCACAGAGACGAGAGACAGAAGAAGAGGGATAGAAAGATAGGGGACGAAACCAGGGGAAACTTACAGACAGAGAGGAAGAGACATAGAGAAGGAGGCAGAGTTGGAGAGATAAAGAGAAACATCACATGTCACCAAAAAGGTAAACTTAGCAAAAGTCCACCTTAGTAAGCTATACAGGTTTAATTAGGTCCTCTCTCATAACAAGAAGCGCCTACTATATAAGAAGATAATGAAACCTATACTGGAATATCCTTGCGTGCTCATGTCACTAACAGCAAAAAAACAACATATTACAGCTACAAAGAGTTCAGAACTAGGCACTCAGCCTTATCACAAGCAACAGACTGACGGACAGAATCAGAATGGAAGATCTGCAAATCCAACAGAGGATTAACGCAATAAATGTCGGGCTGAACAAATTAAAGAAACGATAACTATATGCCATGTAATAACTCTATATACTAGACAAGGAAAACCCCACCCCAGTCAACTAATACTACTGCCTACATCATCAATACACCTCCCCATAAAACCCACAGAATGTCCTTCCCACAAAGAGTCCGACGTTTCATGCACAAGAAGGACTTCCCAAGACGAAAGATTCTAAATGAACTTCCTTAAGATACAGAGGAATGGATACTACCAGAGCTAATCTTTTTTTAAGAAAAATAAAACTATCTTTACCGATGATACCTGACATCTAACCAAGTAACATCTGAAAACCATCAACGGCAGGACACCACCTCGGAATCAGATCAGCTGACCACCAGCTCTAGCACGCGCCTTGTAACTAGCGTAAACAACTTGCCTCCTGCGTTACAGAAAAAAAAGAAAAAAATGTACCTTCCACCAATTCAGTGTCATGCATGTATGTATCTTGTATACATGGGTGTCTCTGACGGGTGGTGTGGTATATACAGTCGTCTGACGGGTGGTGTGGTATATACAGTCATCTGATTATGCATAACACAAGACACACATTTATATTATTATACTCCACAGTGGTTGGGTCACTTGCCTCTATTACCCCCCTCTCCTCTCCTCACCCCTCACCAACACCTCCTTCATATTCCATCTTTACCTATCCTTCTCCCTTCCCCAACTTACCCAAGCTCTGGTTGTATTATTCATAGGGAAACTAAGAGAGGAAAAGAGACAGAGAAAAGGAAAGGAACAGAGGTAGTGACAAAGGGAGACTCAGAGAAAGAGAGAGAGAGGGAGAGAGAGAGATAGGGGGTAAGGCTGGGAAAGGGAGAGATCCATTAACTAAGTCACCCCACAGTGCTCAATGAACGTAAAGGCTTTACGAGGCCAGACACCAAAATGTTTACCAAATAACAATAAATTTTAGCAGTGGTACTGGTAACAAAGCTCTTCACCTGAGTTACCAATAATAGTGTTGCTAGGGTAGTTACCAGTATTAGTGTTGCTAGGGTAGTTACCAGCAATAGTGTTGCTAGGGTAGTTACCAGTAATAGTGTTGCTAGGGTAGTTACCAGTAATAGTGTTGCTAGGGTAGTTACCAGTAATAAGGTTCCTAATGGAGATCTTAGCAGGAGTTACCAGTAATGGGATCCTAGCAGTAGTTACCAATAATGATGATCCTACCAGTAGTTACGAGTAATGGGATACTAGCAGTAGTTACCAGTAATGGGGATCCTAGCAGTAGTTACCAGTAATAGGGATCCTACCAGTAGTTACCGGTAATGGAAACCTGTTAGTAGTTACCAGTAATGGGGCTTCTAGCATTAGTTACTGGTAATGTGATCCTAGCAGTAATCAGTAATGGGATCCCACCAGTAGTTACCAGTAATGGGGATCCTAGTAGGAGTTACCAGTAATAGGATACTAGCAGTAGTTACCAGTAATGGGGATCCTAGCAGTAGTTACTAGTAATGGGGATCCTAGTAGTAGTTACCAGTAATGGGGATCCTACCAGTCGTTACTAGTAATGGGGATCCTAGTAGTAGTTACCAGTAATAGGGTTTCTAGCAGTAGTTACCCGTAATATGGTTCCAAACAGTAGCTACCAGCATTGGGGACCCTAGCAGTAGTTACAAGTATTGGGATCCTAGCAGTAGTTACCAGTATTGGGGATCCTAGCAGTGGTTACCAGAAATGGGGCTCCTATCAGTAGTTACCAGAAACGGGGTTCTAGCAGCAGTTACCAGTAATGAGATCCTAGCAGTGGTTACCAGAAATGGGGCTCCTAGCAGTAGTTACCAGAAATGGGGCTCCTAGCAGGAGTTACCAGTAATGGTGATCCTAGCAGTGGTTACCAGGAATGGGGTTCCTAGCAGTAGTTACCAGAAATGGGGCTCCTAGCAGGAGTTACCAGTAATGAGGATCCTAGCAGTGGTTACCAGAAATGGGGCTCCTAGTAATAGTTACCAGAAATGGGGATCCTAGCAGTAGTTCCCAGAAATGGGGATCCTAGCAGTAGCTACCAGTATTGGGGATCCTAGCAGTAGTTACCAGTATTGGGGATCCTAGGAGTAGTTACCGATAATGGGATTCTTAACAGTAGTTACCAGTAATAGGGATCCTAGCAGTAGTTACCAGTAATTTGGGATCTTAGCAGTAGTTACCAGTAATAGGGATCCTAGCAGTAGTTACCAGTAATTTGGGATCTTAGCAGGAGTTACCAGCAATGGGGATCTTAGGGAAAGTTTCCGTTGACTGGGTTTAACATATTATAATTAATACATTCACGGGGTAACTCTAAACTCGTTTGTTACACGGCGCCTGGAGAATCGGAAGTAATGAGCTTTGATCAGAGGAAGAGGAGAGCAGCTGCATAGCCGCGCCCTTCAATGGCATCAAGGCACACATCCCCTGACCCCCCATCCCTCTTCCTCCTTGAAATTAGCTCGTTGCCATAGCTGAGTTAGGTTAGGTTAGGTTAGGTAAGGTAAGGTTCCTCATGAAACACAGGTGTTTCCTGACGCGGGTCTTAGATGACCACCCGCCGTTGGAGCTTCTGGTCATCTGACCTAGGCCTTCCGCTGGCTTACCGGTACACCCCTTTATAAATTATGGTCATAGTTATAACCCATAGCTGCGTATGTGGAACAACCTTGCCTGGACCCGCAGCCTCACTTATGTTGACTCACTGAGTAATAGTGGCGCAGGGTGTTGCCACTTGCTGAGCAACACCTGACGCAGCAGGTGCCGTACCGTGGGCGCTATCATGTAGGTTAGTGTTACGCTACATGATGCGGGTGATGCGAGTGAGGCACCTGTCTGCGATCCTCGGCAGCAGGTACCAAGTGTTCAGAATGATCGTCGTTGATCTGCAGTTATCATCGTAATGGTGGTTTAAAAACCTGCACGTGTTTCAGAGTGTTGTACAAAGACACGATTTCTTTTATTTAAAATTACAATACGCAATTTCCTCCTAATTGCAGTTCGTTCATTTCTGAAAGATCTTGCTGGCTCACCAAATTAAATTTTTGTTGTTCTCGGTTAGTTTAGCTTGGCTTTGGATTATTAGGGAGAATTTTACTTTTTTCTAAACTTCTTTCTATAGATTTACAGTTATTTCTTTACATTTACAGTTATTTGTTGGGATTTAGAGTTATTTCTCTAGAGTTACAGTTATTTTTTTAGATTTAGAGTTATTTCTTTGGATTTGCAGTTATTTCTCTGGATTTACAATTATTTCTTCAGATTTACACATATTTCTTTAGATTTATAGTGAAATGCATTTCAGATACGTCTTGTCTTTTATCCCACTTGATTAAACAAATATTTTAGGGATTATCTTTTCTTTGGTTGAGATATGAAAGCGTCAGGTAGCTCAGTAGAATGTATGAGTTTTCTTAATGTTTTATGTTCTCAAAACTGACTAGACAGTCAAGTAAGTAAGTAAGTTTATTCAGGTATACACAAATACAGTTACATAGTTTATCATACATAGCAGCATATGTGTAGAGAACCTGGGATAACCCAAAAAAAGTCAGACCGAGTAACTTATTTCCATTAGGGTCCTTTTACCTTATAATTATAATATAAAGGTTATAATATTTTCATATTATTCTATAATGAAGATAACATCTTATTATCATACTAAAAAGACTATCTACTACACCAAGGTCATTAAAACTATCTACAATACGAGGGTCATTACTAGGAATATGGTAAAATTTACACGTATGTTAGCTAAAAAATAGAAAATCATTCCCCTCCCTTTCTGTAGCTACATTCATCAGACACCTTTTGGCACTCTTCTTGAACTGGTTCATGCTATGACTGGCTTTGACATGTGCGGGTAGTCTGTTCCATTCCTTTATTGCTGTACAATAAAAGGTGTTTGAAGCCTGGCCACTGACTGTGGGTACTACAAAGTTGTGCTCTCTCCCCCTTGTACTGTGATTGCTTTGGTTCCCAACCTTGACAAAATTGACAGCAAGATATTCTGGACACTGTCTGTGAGTAATTTTATAAACAAGATTTAGCTTCAGTTGTTTTAATCTGTCTTCAGCATTCAGCATATCCAACTGCTGTAATTCATCCTGGCCTACATGTTCTCTTGGTCCCAGCCCCAGGATGAATCTTATGATTTTGTTCTGGGTGATTTGCAGTCTATCTTTCAGTTTTTTTGTCAAGGCAGAGTACCATGAAGAGCAAGCTTAATCCATATGGCATTGTATAGGGTCCTGCGAGCCTCAGTAGGTAGACACTGTGCTTGTCTATACAGGAACTTCAGTCTGGCATTCGCTTTCTTTACTACACTGTTCCCTATCAATTTCTCTGACATGCATGAGTCAAAGGGGATTCCCAGATATTTTACTGATGAAACCAAAGTGATGGGCTCCCCATTACACTGGACATTAAAATTATTTACCCTTCTCAGTTTATGTTTCGTGCCAAAGAGAATGGCTTCAGTTTTCCCTAGGTGAAATGATAGTTTGTTGTTTTACTAACCATTTGCTGCAGGACTCCAGTTCAGTGTTAAAAACATTAGCTATATCTTGTGGGTCTTTACCTGACACTAACAGAGCACTGTCACCTGCATATAGTAGGAGTTTGCACTTGACACTGATAGGCATGTCATTGACATAACATAAGAATAATAAGGGACCCAGAATACTACCTTGGGGAACTCCACATGCTATCGGCAGGGGTTCTGATTCCGTTTTGTTGATTTTGGCAATTTGTCTCCTGTTGCTAAGGTAGGACTTAAACCAGTCTACAGAACCTATACCGATAGCTTGAAGTTTCTTACATAATATATTGTGGTTGACAGTATCGAAGGCCTTTTGAAGGTCTAAGGTTACCATACCTATGAGGTTCCCCTTTGACATTTCAGTTCTCAGATTAATTAGGAAGGTGTCGGTTGAGTAAGATCTTCTAAAGCCCGATTGATAGCTATGGAGAATATTGAATATTGAATGTCAAATATTGAACTATGTTGATAATACATGGTGTCAGTTTCCACGCTGAAGAAACTGTGGACTAGATTTTTCTTCTCCATGATGTGGTTCCAGTAGTGTGTTTTAATACAAAAGTTCTGGTTCTGTAAAAAAAAAATGGCCATGATACTAGACGCAACCCGACTGCAATGTCGGTATTGTCACCTAACTGTATTTGACATTACGTTAAAATTCGTCAAATGGTCAGTGGTGTGAACATGAGATATTCATTAATTCACACGTGTTGTATTTAATGACTTTAATTTGACGGGCAAGACTCGCTATAATGCTACTTTTTTTCCATGCCTAATTAGAGACTTTCAAGGGCTCCTTAAATTTTTAACACGGCCTCTATCCAATAAGGAAACTCCTTTTCATCCAAAAGTAGCCTATCAAAAAGCCCAGACCTCTTCCCAAGTACAGTGAGGAACTGAGATGTGAAGCAGTGTCACTCTAGGCCTCGGAGAAGGTGGTTCACACAAAACAAACATGAACGTTACGGCAAGTCATAGGACTATAAAGGTCTTAGAATGTGGCAATCTATAACATACTAAAAGCATATCGAAATCCCTTCATTTTGAGTTTTTTGTGATACAAAGTGCGGTCTAGTATAAGCCAGTGATAAACACACACACATAAGTGACGGACGACACTTGTGGAGCAGACACTTTCATCATGTGTTGTTGAAAATGGTATAAAATACCCATAAGGTGAAGATTAAGAGACATGTGCAACAGTTGGGTATCTTTACCGATGAAATGTTTCGCCCACACACTAGGCTTTTTCAGTCAAATACAAAGGGAACAGTAGTAATGAAATAAAAAGGATGTGATCAGGTCGTCAACCTTGGAGAGAATTATTTGAGGTGGTCAATCCCTCAGCCTGGAGAAGAGCTCGGCTCCATGGTCTGGAACGATGTCGTTCCAGACCATGGAGCCGAGTAAAGATACCCAACTGCTGCACATGTGACATTTGACTGCCCTCCTCACTGAGAGTCTCACCTTGACTACCCTCCTCACTGAGAGTCTCACCTTGACTACCCTCCTCACTGAGAGTCTCACCTTGACTACCCTCCTCACTGAGAGTCTCACTTTGACTACCCTCCTCACTGAGAGTCTCACCTTGACTACCCTCCTCACTGAGAGTCTCACCTTGACTACCTCCTCACTGAGAGTCTCACTTGACTACCCTCCTCATTTGAGAGGTCTCACTTTGACTACCCTCATCACTGAGAGTCTCACTTTGACTACCCTCCTCACTAAGAGTCTCACTTGACTACCCTCCTCACTGAGAGGTCTCACCTTGACTACCCTTTCCTCACTGAGAGTCTCACCTTGACTACCTCCTCACTGAGAGTCTCACTTTGACTACCCTCCTCACTGAGAGTCTCACCTTGACTACCCTCCTCACTGAGAGTCTCACCTTGACTACCCTCCTCACTGAGAGTCTCACTTTGACTACCCTCCTCACTGAGAGTCTCACCTTGACTACCCTCCTCACTAAGAGTCTCACCTTGACTACCCTCCTCACTGAGAGTCTCACTTTGGACTACCCTCCTCACTGAGAGTCTCACCTTGACTACCCTCCTCACTGAGAGTCTCACCTGACTACCCTCCTCACTGAGAGTCTCACTTTGACTACCCTCCTCACTGAGAGTCTCACCTTGACTACCCTCCTCACTGAGAGTCTCACCTTGACTACCCTCCTCACTGAGAGTCTCACCTTGACTACCCTCCTCACTGAGTCTCACCTTGACTACCCTCCTCTCTGAGAGTCTCACCTTGACTGCCCTTCTCACTGAGAGTCTCACCTTGACTACCCTCCTCTCTGAGAGTCTCACCTTGACTGCCCTTCTCACTGAGAGTCTCACCTTGACTACCCTCCTCACTGAGAGTCTCACCTTGACTACCCTCCTCACTGAGAGTCTCACCTTGACTACCCTCCTCACTAAGAGTCTCACCTTGACTACCCTCCTCACTGAGAGTCTCACCTTGACTACCCTCCTCACTGAGAGTCTCACCTTGACTACCCTCCTCACTGAGGGTCTCACCTTGACTACTCTCCTCACTGAGAGTCTCACATTGACTACCCTCCTCACTGAGAGTCTCACCTTGACTACCCTCCTCACTGAGAGTCTCACCTTGACTACCCTCCTCACTGAGTCTCACCTTGTCTACCCTCCTCACTGAGAGTCACACCTTTACTACCCTCCTCTCTGAGAGTCTCACCTTGACTACCCTCCTCACTGAGAGTCTCACCTTGACTACCCTCCTCACTGAGTCTCACCTTGACTGCCCTCCTCACTGAGAGTCTCACCTTGACTGCCCTCCTCACTGAGAGTCTCACCTTGACTACCCTCCTCACTGGAGAGTTTTCACCTTGACTACCCTCCTCAACTGAGAGTCTAAACCCTTGACTACCCTCCTCACTGGTCTCACCTTGGACTACCCTCCTCACTGAGAGTCTCACCTTGACTGCCCTCCTCACTGAGAGTCTCACCTTGACTACCCTCCTCACTGAGAGTCTCACCTTGACTGCCCTTCTCACTGAGAGTCTCACCTTGACTACCCTCCTCACTGAGAGTCTCACCTTGACTACTCTCCTCACTGAGAGTCTCACCTTGACTACCCTCCTCACTGAGAGTCTCACCTTGACTACCCTCCTCACTGAGAGTCTCACATTGACTACCCTCCTCACTGAGAGTCTCACCTTGACTACCCTCCTCACTGAGAGTCTCACCTTTACTACCCTCCTCAATGAGTCTCACCTTGACTACCCTCCTCACTGAGAGTCTCACCTTGACTGCCCTTCTCACTGAGAGTCTCACCTTGACTACCCTCCTCACTGAGAGTCTCACCTTGACTACTCTCCTCACTGAGAGTCTCACCTTGACTACCCTCCTCACTGAGAGTCTCACCTTGACTGCCCTTCTCATGGGGAGTCTCACCTTGACTACCCTCCTCACTGAGAGTCTCACCTTGACTACTCTCCTCACTGAGAGTCTCACCTTGACTACCCTCCTCACTGAGAGTCTCACCTTGACTACCCTCCTCACTGAGAGTCTCACATTGACTACCCTCCTCACTGAGAGTCTCACCTTGACTACCCTCCTCACTGAGAGTCTCACCTTGACTACCCTCCTCAATGAGTCTCACCTTGACTACCCTCCTCACTGAGAGTCTCACCTTGACTACCCTTCTCACTGAGAGTCTCACCTTGACTACCCTCCTCACTGAGAGTTTCACCTTCAGTGCAGACTTCCAATACGAAGTTTTAAATGAAACCAACTTGTACATCAGTGGAGAGAAATGGTACACAATAACGACAGGATAGAAAAAAAAGAAACGCAAATCCAGCATATAGTAATTTTTTACTGGCAACGTTTCGCCCACATTCTTGGCTTTATCGCGTCACAGAACAAATCTTGTCATGACTTCATAAAGCCAACTGTGTGGGCGAAACCTTGTTCAATCAACCTTCCTCTCCGCTAACCCATTACCATACACACCCTTTCCATATACGTTTAGCTCATATTAACCTGATGTGATACAGAGCTGTTTGATCAAAAAGGCCTAGCACTATTTTAAGTAAAAATAATAATAGGTTGATGGTTGACAGCCAGGAACCACCAGAAGGTACTACCATCCTACCAAATGAACGTGAAACGAAAACCCGTAATTTTCTACACAATGGTAGGATTGATAGTGTCTTCTGTCTCATAACCACGCAAGATGACAAGTACATCTTGCTACTTCTACTTACACTTAGTTCATACTATGCCTGCTTGTGCATGTGTATGCACATCCATCTGAGTTTTCTTCTATTTGCTTATTAGTTCTTGTTCTTATATCACGTGGAGACAAAAATGGAAATGTATTAGAGTATAATGGTACTAACACTTATATATGGGTGTGAAGCATGGGTTGTAAAATGTTGCATCGCGGAGAAGGCAGCTGAGTAGTGTTTGAGGGCACTGTGTGGTGTGAATATAATGCAGAGAATTCGTAATTTGAAGATTAGGAGGTGCGGGGTTACTAAAAATATTATCCAGGGGGAAATGTTTTATTGAAGTAGTTTGGACATTTAGAGAGGATGGAGAAAAATAGGTTGACTTGGAGTGTGTATTAATGTGTAGTGGATGGAAGGCAGGATAGGGCTCATCGTAGAAAAGAATGGAGGTAGGGAATAAAGGGGCTTCTGTATGTGAAGAGCTTGGACATCTAATAGGCGTGTGTGAGCGTGTCAGATAATGGTGAGTGGAGGCAAGTGTTTATTATGACTTGATGTGCTGTTGGAGTATGGGCAAGGTAACATTTATGAAGAGATTAAAAAAAACGGTTAGCTGGATTTGAGTCCTTGAGGTGGACAGTACAATGTTTGCACTATGAAGGAGTGAGCATCTGAGCTGTAGTATCGACACGACATGACAGTGATGAAGCGAGTGATGGTGAAAACGTTTCTTCTTTTCTGGGTTACCCGACATCGGTGGGAGACGGCCGTTGTGTGAATAACAATATTTTTTTTTATTAACACATCGGCCGTTTCCCACCAAGAAAAGAAAAACTTTTATCATCATTCACTCCATCACTGTCTTACCAATTAATAATAATAATAATAATAATAATAATAATAATAAATAATAATAATAATAATATAATATAATAATAATAATAAAAACTCAACTCCATCCATCAAATATTAACTTGTGATGCCCTACCACCAAGGTACAAACCAACATAATCACTTTCTATCTTAACAATCTGGGAAATCTCTTTTCCAAGAAAGACAAAACATTCAGTTAGGCAAGACAGACCAGGAGTCTACCAAATGCCATGCAAAGATTACAACAAAATATACATCGGACAGACAGGCCGATTGCTATGAAAATCATCGAACACCAGAAGACAGTACGTTATGGACAGGTTAATTCAGCCGTTTTTCAACATGTCAGCATCAACAGCCATAGTATTCATTGAGAAGCTGTCACAATCAAACACAAATCACATTACAGCTACAAAAGTAAAATCACTGAATCAGTCTTCATAGCTACCACCCCTATTTTCAACATCTCACAGGAACATACAAGCACCCAACCTTATACAGAACGCTAGTACAATTGTATAGTACAGAGGAACTTCTCGTCCAAATTTTAAGCTTTGTGCCAGTCACCTACTTCAAGACCTGTCATTACACTCACTCCCTGACTTGGCTTCCCACGCTCTGACCTGAGGCTTCACGCTCACCTGCACGCGTCACAGTCGTAACCTTCCTTTAAATTTACGCTAGTCTTTCATGTGTGTATCTGCTGAAGACAACCCCAGCATGGAGTCTGAATATAAAGACCAATTAATCTTCTGAGTTTGTCTCCATGTAGGTTATTACTGAACACTGACAAATGTTCATTACACTTTAGTAATTCACACACACACACACAACACACACACACACACACACACACACACACACACACACACGAAAGCCAAATCTGACCCGAAACTGTTGTACAGCCACATCAGGAGGAAAACAACAGTCAAGGACCAGGTAATCAGGCTAAGGAAGGAAGGAGGAGAGACAACAGGAAATGACCGGGAAGTATGTGAAGAACTCAACAAGAGATTCAAAGAAGTGTTCACAGAGGAGACAGAAGGGACTCCAGAAAGACGGAGAGGTGGGGCACACCACCAAGTGCTGGACACAGTGCACACAACCGAGGAAGAAGTGAAGAGGCTTCTGAGTGAGCTAGATACCTCAAAGGCAATGGGGCCAGATAACATCTCCCCATGGGTATTGAGAGAGGGAGCAGAGGCGCTATGTGTACCCCTAACAACAATATTCAATACATCTATCGAAACAGGGAGATTGCCTGAGGCATGGAAGACAGCAAATGTAGTCCCAATCTTTAAAAAAGGAGACAGACATGAAGCATTAAACTACAGACCAGTGTCACTGACATGTATAGTATGCAAAATCATGGAGAAGATTATCAGGAGAAGAGTGGTGGAACACCTAGAAAGGAATGATCTCATCAACAGCAGCCAGCATGGTTTCAGGGACGGGAAATCCTGTGTCACAAACCTACTGGAGTTCTATGACATGGTGACAGCAGTAAGACAAGAGAGAGAGGGGTGGGTGGATTGCATTTTCTTGGACTGCAAGAAGGCGTTTGACACAGTTCCACACAAGAGATTGGTGCAAAAACTGGAGGACCAAGCAGGGATAACAGGGAAGGCACTACAATGGATCAGGGAATACTTGTCAGGAAGACAGCAGCGAGTCATGGTACGTGGCGAGGTGTCAGAGTGGGCACCTGTGACCAGCGGGGTCCCGCAGGGGTCAGTCCTAGGACCAGTGCTGTTTCTGGTATTTGTGAACGACATGACGGAAGGAATAGACTCTGAGGTGTCCCTGTTTGCAGATGACGTGAAGTTGATGAGAAGAATACACTCGATCGAAGACCAGGCAGAACTACAAAGGGATCTGGACAGGCTGCAGAACTGGTCCAGCAATTGGCTCCTGGAGTTCAATCCCACCAAGTGCAAAGTCATGAAGATTGGGGAAGGGCAAAGAAGGCCGCAAACGGAGTACAGTCTAGGGGGTCAGAGACTACAAACCTCACTCAAGGAAAAAGATCTTGGGGTGAGTATAACACCAGGCACATCTCCTGAAGCGCACATCAACCAAATAACTGCTGCAGCATATGGGCGCCTAGCAAACCTCAGAACAGCATTCCGACATCTTAATAAGGAATCGTTCAGGACCCTGTACACCGTATACGTTAGGCCCATATTGGAGTATGCGGCACCAGTTTGGAACCCACACCTAGCCAAGCACGTAAAGAAACTAGAGAAAGTGCAAAGGTTTGCAACAAGACTAGTCCCATAGCTAAGAGGTATGTCCTACGAGGAGAGGTTAAGGGAAATCAACCTGACGACACTGGAGGACAGGAGAGATAGGGGGGACATGATAACGACATACAAAATACTGAGAGGAATTGACAAGGTGGACAAAAACAGGATGTTCCAGAGATTGGACACAGTAACAAGGGGACACAGTTGGAAGCTAAAGACACAGATGAATCACAGGGATGTTAGGAAGTATTTCTTCAGCCACAGAGTAGTCAGTAAGTGGAATAGTTTGGGAAGCGATGTAGTGGAGGCAGGATCCATACATAGCTTTAAGCAGAGGTACGATAAAGCTCACGGCTCCAGGGAGAGTGACCTAGTAGCGATCAGTGAAGAGGCGGGGCCAGGAGCTCGGACTCGACCCCGCAACCTCAATAGGTGAGTACAACTGGTGATACACACACACACACACACACAACACACACCCACATACACACCCCACACCACACACACACCATGTCGTGCCCAATAGGTAAAACTGGCCAATTAGCAAGAACTCATTTAAAATTAAGTTTCCCTTTTTTTCATTTATTATAATGTAAAAATAATTAATTTTGTACCAAAAGAACCTTAGAAAACTTATCCAACCTTATTATAACAAGCGCAATTTAATTTAGCCTAATCCAACTAAATATATTTTAGATAAGTTTACAATAATTTAATAATAAATGATTTTTGCAAAATTTTGCATACACAAATTTTCGTTTGCCTCATTCGGCAAGAAGAACGTTGTTCTTCTCTCTCTCTCTCCCTTTTTTTCACAGGGTTTGACAAGGTTAAGGATCCCTAGCTTTATTGACAAGCTATTTACAGGTTAAGGATTTTCCCAACTTATTGGCAAGCTAAAAGGGTGTTACCTACATCAGCTTATTTGAAAGCATTTTTATTGTTATGAGACATAAAAAGTAGGGAACAGGATGAAGTTGGAGCCATCTGTGGGCCAGCATTTTCATTTGATCAACTGACTTTATCTCGTTGACATCTTATGCTGTACGAATGTGTTCCACACTCGAGTCATTCCTGGGTATATATGATCTCAGATGGAGTGATGTTCTGGAGAAGGGTACAGCCAGAGTGAAGTTGCTGCTTTCTGCCCGTTTTTGTGGCATAAAGCTTGTTTCACGCTGTCCTCGAAGTGGAAACCCAAATGTGGTACTTTGACAGTATTGGCCTTGTACATAACAGTAAGGCCAAACCCCATCCCTCCTGTGTTGAAGGCTCTGCTGAAATGACAGATCTATCCAGGATGGGTCCAGGCAAGAGATGATACGTCTTGCTCTGTTCTCTACTCTGTCAAGCATCGCAGAATGAGAGGGGGGGCAGGCAAACCAAGAAAGTGGAGCAAACTCAAGGTGTGAGCGTACTTGTGCCTCGTACAGAATCTTGCAACCCCTACTGTCAAGCAGATGCGAGATACGGAGAAGTGCTGTAAGATTCCTGGCTGCCTTGTTTGCAAAATTTACAGCGTGGTTTCTTCATGATTAGTTTAGAGTCAAATTTCACCCAAGGATATCAACTCTCTCTCTCTCTCTCTCTCTTTATATTTATATATATATATATATATAATATTATATATATATATATATATATAATATATATATATATATATATATAATATATATATATATTATATATATTATATATATATATAGATTCACACTGTCAGACGAAAATGGTGATCCTCTGTTTAATTACTCAATTTAATTAGCACTTTAAGTGGCATGCCAATCCGTGTAATTAAATAAATCCATTGTTAAATACATTATACAATCCATTAAAAACATCAGCTGTTAATCACAGAAAGTTGTTGTAACATGTATCTTTGATACCAGTGTCAGGTGACACACACCTCCGTGTCAGGTGACACACACCTCCGTGTCAGGTGACACACACCTCCGTGTCAGGTGACACACACCTCCGTGTCAGGTGACACACACCTCCGTGTCAGGTGACACACACCTCTGTGTCAGGTGACACACACCTCCGTGTCAGGTGACACACACACCTCCGTGTCAGGTGACACACACCTCCGTGTCAGGTGACACACACCTCCGTGTCAGGTGACACACACACCTCCGTGTCAGGTGACACACACCTCCGTGTCAGGTGACACACACCTCCGTGTCAGGTGACACACACACACCTCCGTGTCAGGTGACACACACCTCCGTGTCAGGTGACACACACCTCCGTGTCAGGTGACACACACCCCCTGTGTCAGGTGACACACACCTCCGTGTCAGGTGACACACACCTCTGTGTCAGGTGACACACACCTCCGTGTCAGGTGACACACACCTCCGTGTCAGGTGACACACACCTCTGTGTCAGGTGACACACACCTCCGTGTCAGGTGACACACACACCTCCGTGTCAGGTGTGACACAAACCTCTGTATCAGGTGACACACACCTCTGTGTCAGGTGACACACACCTCCGTGTCAGGTGACACACACCTCTGTGTCAGGTGACACACACCTCTGTGTCAGGTGACAGACACCTCTGTGTCAGGTGACAGACACCTCCGTGTCAGGTGACATACACCTCCGTGTCAGGTGACACACACCTCTTTGTCAGGTGACGCACACCTCTGTGTCAGGTGACACACACCTCTGTGTCAGGTGACACACACCTCTGTGTCAGGTGACACACACCTCTGTGTCAGGTGACACACACCTCCGTGTCAGGTGACAACACACCTCCGTGTCAAGTGACACACACCTCTGTCAGGTGACACACACCTCCGTTTCAGGTGACACAACACATCTGTGTCAGGTGACACACACCTCCGTGTCAGGTGACACACACCTCTGTGTCAGGGTGACACACACCTCCGTGTCAGGTGACACACCTCCGTGTTAGGTGAACCAAACACCTCCGTGTCAGGTGACACACACCTCCGTGTCAGGTGACACAACACCTCCGTGTCAGGTGACACACACCTCCGTGTCAGGTGACACACACATCTGTGTCAGGTGACACACACCATCCGTGTCAGGTGACAACACGACCTCCGTGTCAGGTGACACACACCTCCGTGTTAGGTGACAACACACCTCCGTGTCAGGTGACACAAGACACTCCGTGTCATGGTGAACACACCCTCCGTGTTAGGTGACACACACCTTTGTGTCAGGTGACACACACCTCCGTGTAAGGTGACACACACCTTTGTGTCAGGTGACACACACCTCCGTGTTAGGTGACACACACCTCCGTGTCAGGTGACACACACCTCCGTGTCAGGTGACACACACCTCTGTGTCAGGTGACACACACCTCTGTGTCAGGTGACACACACCTCCGTGTCAGGTGACACACACCTCCGTGTCAGGTGACACACACCTCCGTGTCAGGTGACACACACCTCCGTGTCAGGTGACACACACCTCTGTGTCAGGTGACACACACCTCCGTGTCAGGTGACACACACCTCCGTGTTAGGTGACACACACCTTTGTGTCAGGTGACACACACCTCCGTGTCAGGTGACACACACCTCTGTGTCAGGTGACACACACCTCCGTGTCAGGTGACACACACCTCTGTGTCAGGTGACACACACCTCTGTGTCAGGTGACACACACCTCTGTGTCAGGTGACACACACCTCCGTGTCAGGTGACACACACCTCCGTGTCAGGTGACACACACCTCTGTGTCAGGTGACACACACCTCTGTGTCAGGTGACACACACCTCCGTGTCAGGTGACACACACCTCTGTGTCAGGTGCACACACACCTCTGTGTCAGGTGACACACACCTCCGTGTTAGGTGACACACACACTCGTGTCAAGTGACACACATCTCCGTGTCAGGTGACACACACCTCCGTGTCAGGTGACACACACCTCCGTGTCAGGTGACAACACACCTCCGTGTCAGGTGACACACACCTCCGTGTCAGGTGACACACACCTCTGTGTCAGGTGACACACACCTCCGTGTCAGGTGACACACACCTCTGTGTCAGGTGACACACACCTCCGTGTCAGGTGACACACACCTCCGTGTCAGGTGACACACACCTCTGTGTCAGGTGACACACACCTCTGTGTCAGGTGACACACACCTCCGTGTCAAGTGACACACATCTCCGTGTCAGGTGACACACACCTCCGTGTCAGGTGACACACACCTCCGTGTCAGGTGACACACACCTCCGTGTCAGGTGACACACACCTCCGTGTCAGGTGACACACACCTCTGTGTCAGGTGACACACACCTCCGTGTCAGGTGACACACACCTCCGTGTCAGGTGACACACACCTCTGTGTCAGGTGACACACACCTCCGTGTCAGGTGACACACACCTCTGTGTCAGGTGACACACACCTCCGTGTCAGTGACACACAACCTCTGTGTCAGGTGACACACACCTCTGTGTCAGTGACACACACCTCTGTGTCAGGTGACACACACCTCTGTGTCAGGTGACACACACCTCTGTGTCAGGTGACACACACCTCTGTGTCAGGTGACACACACCTCTGTGTCAGGTGACACACACCTCTGTGTCAGGTGACACACACCTCCGTGTCAGGTGACACACACCTCCGTGTCAGGTGACACACACCTCCGTGTTAGGTGACACACACACCTCCGTGTCAGGTGACACACACACCTCCGTGTCAGGTGACACACACCTCCGTGTCAGGTGACACACACCTCCGTGTCAGGTGACACACACCTCCGTGTCAGGTGACACACACATCTGTGTCAGGTGACACACACCTCCGTGTCAGGTGACACACATCTCCGTGTTAGGTGACACACACACCTCCGTGTCAGGTGACACACACCTCCGTGTCAGGTGACACACACCTCCGTGTCAGGTGACACACACCTCCGTGTCAGGTGACACACACCTCCGTGTCAGGTGACACCATAACTTGCACGTAAAATCTTTTCTAAATATTATTTTTTATTGTACTAATAAAATAATTCAATGTTATTCAATATATTAATATTAAATAATATTATATAAAAATACTTTATGATGTAATATATTTTCCTGCAAGACAGCTATCGAGTACTCACCTAATTGTAGTTGCAGGGGTCGAGACTCAGCTCCTGGCCCCCCTCTTCACTGAATGCTACTAAGTCCTCTATCTCCCTGCTCCATGAGCTTTATCATACCTCGTCTGAAAGCTATGTATAGTTACTGCCTCCACTACTTCGCTCGCCAGACCGTTCCACTTCCTGACCACTCTGTGACTGAAAAAATGCTTCCTAACATCCCTGTGACTCATCTGAGTCTTCAACTTCCAAGAGTGACCCCTTGTTTCTGTGTCCCATCTCTGGAACATCTTGTCACTGTCCACCTTGTCTATTCCACGCAGTATTTTGTATGTCGTTATCATGTCTCCCCTATCCTTCCTGTCCCCTAGTGTCGTCAGGCCGATTTCCCTCAACCTTTCTTCATAGGACATTCCCCTAAGCTCTGGAACTAGCCTTGTCGCAAACCTTTACACTTTCTCTAATTTCTTGACGTGCTTGACCAAGTGTGGGTTCCAAACAGGTGCTGCATACTCCAGTATGGCCTGACTACCACGTGTACAGTGTCTTGATGATTCCTTACTTACTATCGGATGCTAATCTCAGGTTTGCCAGGCGCCCATATGCTGCAGCAGTTATCTGGTTGATGTGTGCTTCCGAAGACGTGTTCGGTGTTATACTCATGCCAAGATCTTTCTCCTTCAGTGAGGTTTGCAGTCGTTGGCCACCTAGCCTATACACTGTCTGCGGTTCCTTCTTGCCCTTCTCAGTGTTCATGGTGGATGTGGATTCCTCTTGTTGTGTATCTCTACCTCGTTAGCGACGGTCGTGTGTTTAAATATAGTATGGTAATATTATACATTTATGATATATATATTATTATTACTATATATTATATATATTATATGCTTATATTATATGATATATTCTATTATTATATTAATATTAACTGTATTTTAATATATATTATATATATATATATTAATCTTTATCATTTGTTAGATCACAAAAATAAAGTCATTCTGTGGATTACAACATAAAGGTCACTATGTGGATCACAACATAAAGGTCATATGTGGATCATAACATAAAGGTCACTCTGTGGATCACACATAAAGATCCCTGTGGATCACAACATAAAAGGGTCACTGAAATGTGATAATGAAGTCATTGTGTGTATTACAACACTAAGGCCCATTGTGGATAGAACATAAAGGTCCTCGTTGATCACAACTAAAGGTCATCTGTGGATCAAAATAAGTCACTCTGTAGATCACAACATAAAGGTCATTCTGTGGATCACAACATAAAGGTCACTATGTGGATCACAACATAAAGGTCACTATGTGGATCATAACATAAAGGTCACTCTGTGGATCACAACATAAAGATCACTCTGTGGATCACAACATAAAGGTCACTGTATTGATGATAACTTGAAGGTCATTGTGTGTATTACAACACAAAGGTCATTGTGGATCAGAACATAAAGGTCACTCTGTGGATCACAACATAAAGGTCACTCTGTGGATCACAACATAAAGGTCACTCTGTGGATCACAACATAAAGGTCACTCTGTGGATCACAACATCAAGGTCACTATGTGGATCACAACATCAAGGTCACTATGTGGATCACAACATCAAGGTCACTCTGTGGATCACAACATCAAGGTCACTCTGTGGATCACAACATCAAGGTCACTCTGTGGATCACAACATCAAGGTCACTCTGTGGATCACAACATCAAGGTCACTGGAGTTAGAAATACGACGACATGTAACGGATTATGGAAGTTATTTTACTCTAACAATAATTTCGTTTGATCATGCACAATTTCCTTTTTTTTTCCCCGCGGAGAAAAAAAAGACGGACGGAAGGAAGGAAGGCAGGAAAGAAGGAAGGAAGGAAGGAAGGAAGGAAGGAAGGAAGGAAGACAAGGAATGAAGTTGTCTTTGCATACATCATTCAGTTTAAAAAAAATATCGACCTTGGTTTTCAATATTTTCTCTGGCGTTCTTGATGTCCGTGACCTTGACTTGAGATATATTTAACCCACCAAAACATAGGGTTAAAACCTATCTAGTACACTATTGTCTAATATTAATGCTGCAAGAAGGCTGTCAAGAATGCTTTGGACATTAAATTAGAGATGTAAGTAAACTTTGTGTCTATACACTGAACAAAATTTACCTATCGGTGACTATAACCTTCAGTACATGGTGAAAGTTAGTTGAATTATTTGCATCATAATTATGTGGAAGCTCTCAACACTATGTTCCTCTAGAAACAAGACTGTTTCTTCTGGAGACTTGCTACTACACGAGATCGGTGTAGCAAAAGCAAGAAATTCCGTCCAGATTTGTTTTGTAGAGCAGCGTCGTGTGTCCCAGGGAGACACCGTCCACGAGGAGTCCAGTTTGCAACAGAAGAAGCAAAAGAGTTCTGAAAGGTTGCATCAGATTCATATCTACTTGAAAGTGGAGCTGTCATCGGAAAGAGGACGAAAGAACAGGGAAAGAAAAGTGGGCAAGATGAAAGATGAATCTGCAAATGGAACTAGACCAGATCGGGAAATATTTGAGAGAGAGAAAGAGAGTGAGAGAACTATCGGATGTCTCTTCCCACTGATTACCACCCCAAATACTACTCGCTTGCCTCCAACCCTTGACACCATGCCCCCCCCCCCCAAAAAAAAAAGTTCAGTCCTCATCCAAGCCCCAAAATATTGAACATCACCTCTCGACGACAGTCACTTCTACCACCCACTTCATTTCCGCAACTCTCCTTAACCCAGCCGCATTCTTGGGATTTTTCCGCGAACTGCCTCGTAACGTGCAGCTAATCTAGGTGGGAGCCTAATCCTGAGTCCTCTCGGGGTGGGGGTGTGGTATGCAAAGAGTACGTAACCTTTATTCGGCGCATGTACACACCCTCACTGAAAGGCTATCTCCCCCAACCAGCGAACCAGGTACTAGGGTTGACGATGGGGCCCCGTCGTTCAATCAGTACCCAGGTTCCAGCCAATGAGAAGATGGTTTTGGTAATCGCAGAGGTGTTGCGGGTACCACTCACCTGTCTGCCCTTGTCATTCCCATTCTAGAGCTGGCTGAAATACGGTCTGCTCTCTAGTGGCTTCTATTCTGCCTTGCTTACCGTTGAGTGCATTAATACCTATTGTTGTACATAGTAAATACAGTGTACATACTTCTGTTCTAAATCGGTGGAGGATAATACAAGTCAAAAGTTTTTCTGCTGTGTTTATTTTGCTCTCTTTACACCCAGGATAACAGACCTTTGGGACTCCTGGGTTGTAATACAGCTCGGGCACGCCAGTGGCTCACACTTGAGAAATCCACAAGAATTTTTCTTTGGATGTTTCTTAATAGTACACGGCAATTCTACTTACTGGAAATAGAGGGGGAGCTGCACTTCCTTACTCGATACCTCAGAAGCTGACGGGCTACGATGTTACCTTCCACCATCTATCTCCCAGCAGTGCATCCACATTCCACGTTTCAACTGTTAAACTGGCCAGCAATGCTGAATAAATCGTAGACCCGGTCCGCTGGGGTTTGAAAGGATATTAACAGTTATCCTCGGGGTTTGAGAACGCTTCGTTGGCAAAAAAGTTCCTCTTACTTAGTAAGAATTACCGGTGTCCTGGCTTGTCCTATCACAAACATCCGAACTTCTCGACGAGTGAATTCTGACTAACCAGCGTCTCTCCTGATCTCTGATTGAATTTTTGAAACACTGGTTACTATCTATACTACTATTTTTAACCTATTTCTGACTATTTTAGGTCCGATAACGATGTTATTTTCTCCTAGGATTATTGTATACTCTGTGTAACTACTTAATATGTAAAATGTCAAATATTATATACAAGTGTTTATGTAAGCGGTTATATTAAGGGCTGCTTATACTTACACTATAAACGTTTCGTGGGATAAGTTTCCACACCTATCCTCCTAATCCCTAATACCAATCCCCGCCACATACCAATATTCAGCCTACACCATACTCCCAGATCACTTCAGAAATCCCTCTTGTAAATCCCAGTCGAACACTACATCATATCTCTCAAACTGAAAAAGATTGCTTAGCAAATGATTAAGAATACAAAACATTTAAACTGATATACAAAGAGAATCTCAAATAAGTGTCGTTAACTGCAAGAAACTATTTCAGAAGAGAGCCAAGAGGTCAGTAAAACAGTGGAGACAAAGCTTACACATATATAATAACAAGCTATTTTTCCCACTTGTTTCTAAGTTATGCGGAGGGAGAGACGAGGATGGGAGGAAGTAAGGTAGCACACCAAATAAGAAACCAATGATGAAGTGACTAACCTAGAAACATGTGGTTCAGACACGACAAGAGAGGAGAGACTAAGGTTACAGTGGATGTATTATATGACCCTCCACTCAGCAACAGAATACCGAGGGAAGAGTTTAATGATAAAAGCAACAGAGCGACAATAAGTATAATAGAGAGATCAGGAGAAGGAAAGTAGGTCAGAGCAAAGCATAAATTCTACAAGGTTAGGTTGTCGTAAGAGACATAAGGTTATCATAAGAAACGCCAAGTTTATCACAGGAGATGATAAGGATGTTGCAAGACACGCTAAGGTTATCATAAGAGAAGCTAATGTTATCAGGAGAGACATTAAGGTTGTCATGAGAGACGCCAAGGCTATCATAAAAGACGTTAATGTTGTCATAAAAGACGCTAAGATTATCATGAGAGACATGTATGTTATCTTAAGAGACGCTGAGGTTATCGTAAGAGACGCTAAGGTTATCGTAAGAGACGCTAAGGTTATCGTAAGAGACGGAAAGTTAGTCATAATAGACTCAGGTTATTATAAGAGAAGTTAAGGTAATGAGCATAGACACTACACATACACACTAACACACCAACACACACACACACACAACACACACCACACACCACACAACCACACAACACACACACACACACACCACACACACACACACACACACACACACACACACACACACACACACACGCACACACAGACACACACACACCCCACACACACACACACACACACACATACACACACACACACACACACAATCACAAACCTCACCCCAACAGCTGTCCCTTATGGGCATTCTGACCCACCCCCATCAACACATACCCCACCTACACCACAGCCCCATATAGGGCCCCCACCAAGGCTCTCGCTCCCCCAACCCCAATATACTTGCATGACCCACAATGATAGAAAAAAAAACTAAAGGTTTGGTACACAAACGCGGATGGAATAACGAATAAACATGAGGAGTGGAATGAAAGAATCAGTAAAAAATCCCCAGGACATCATAGCAGTCACAGAAACAAAACTCGCTGAGACAATAACAGACACAATCTTCCCAACAGGATATCAGATCCTGAGGAAAGATAGAAGGAGTAGAGGGGAGGGAGGGGTTGCACTGCCCATAAAACACCAATGGGGTTTTTGAGGAAATGGAAGGCATGGACATGTTTGGGAGAAAGAGACTACATTGTAGGTACAATTAGTCCGGAGAACAAAAAGAGTCATTGGAGTGATGTATAACCCACCACAGAACTGCGGAGGCCAAGAGAGGAGTACGAAGGGAAAAACAACGGGGTGATGGTGGACACACTGGCTGAGGTGGCAAGAAGAGCTCACTCGAGCAGAGCAAAGTTACTGGTAATGGGCGATTTCAACCACAGGGAGATCGACTGGAAAACCTGGAGCCACATGGGGGTCCCGAAACATGGAGAGCCAAGATGATGGATGTGGTACTTGAAAACCTCATGCATCAACATGTCAGGGACACAACCAGAGAGAGAGGGGAGGACGAGCCAGCAAGACTGGATCTTGTGTTCACCCTGAGCAGTTCAGACATCGAGGACATCACTTACGAGAGGCCCTTGGAGCTAGCGATCATGTGGTTCTGAGTTTTGACATATAGTAGAGTTACAAGTGGAGAAGGTAACAGGAATAAAGGGGGACAGGCCAAACTATAAAAGGGGGGACTACACAGGTATGAGAAACTTCCTGCAGGAGGTTCAGGGGGGACAGAGAAATGGTAGGAAAATCAGTAAACGAGATGATGGAATATGTGGCAACAAAGTGCAAGGGGCAGAGGAAAGTTTTGTTCCCAAGGGAAACAGAAATAATGGGAAGCCCAAAACGAGTCCTTGGTTTACCCGAAGGTGTAGGGAGGCAAAAACTAGTGCAACAGAGAAGGGAAAAAGGTACAGGAGGCATAGGACCCAGGAAAAAAAAGGAGATTAGTAGAAGAGCCAAAAAACGAGTATGCGCAGATAAGGAGGGAGGCCCAGCGACAGTATGAAAACGACATAGCATCGAAAGTCAAATCTGACCCGAAACTGCTGTATAGCCACTTTAAAGGAGGAAGAACAACAGTCAAGGACCAGGTGATAAGGCGAGGAAAGAAGGTGGAAACTCACAAGAAACGATCAAGAGGTATGTGAGGAGCTCAACACGAGTTTTTAAGGAAGTAATTACAGTAGAGACAGGAAGGACTCTGGGGGGACAGACCAGATGGGGGCACCAACAAGGAATACACCAACAAGTGTTGGACGACATACATAAAAGATGAGGAGGAGGTGAAGAAACTGCTAAGGGACATTTGATACCCCAAAGGCAATGGGACCGGACAAAATCTCTCCATGGGTCCTTTTGAGAGGGGGCAGATATGTTGTGCGCACCCCTTACCACAATCTTCAACACATCCCTGGAAATGGGCAACTACCTGAGGTATGGGAAAAAACGGCAAATGTAGTTCCCATTTTCAAAAAAGGAGACAGAAAAGAGGCACTAAACTATAGACCTGTGTCCTTGACGTGTATAGTATGCAAAATTATGGAGAAGATTATCAGGAGGAGAGTGGTGGAGCACCTGGAAAAGGAAACAGGAGTATAAATGCCAACCAGCAGGATTCACGGAAGGCAAATCCCGTGTCACAAACCTTCTGGAGTTTTATGATAGAATAACAGAAGTAAGACAAGAGAGAGAGGGGTGGGTTGATTGCATTTCTTGGACTGCAAGAAGGGCCTTTGACACGTTCCTCACAAGAGATTAGTGCAGAAGCTAAAAGCATCAGGCGCATATAAAAAGGAAGGGCACTGCAATGGATCAGAGAATACCTGACAGGGAGGGAACAACGAGTCATGGTACGTAATGATGTATCACAGTGGGCACCTGTGACGAGCGGGGTCCCACAGGGGGCGGTCCCAGGACCAGTGCCCATTTTTGGTATATGTGAACGACATGACGGAAGGGTTAGACTCAGAAGTGTCCCTGTTTGCAGATGATGTGAAGTTAATGAGGAGAATTAAATCTGATGAGGACCAGGCAGGACTTCAAAGAGACCTGGACAGACTGGACACCTGGTCCAGCAAATGGCTTTTTCGAATTTAATCCCTGCCAAATGCAAAGTCATGAAGATAGGGGAAGGGCACAGAAGACCACAGACGAGTATAGGCTAGGTGGCCAAAGACTGCAAACCTCACTCAAGGAGAAAGATCTTGGGGTGAGTATAACACCCAGCATGTCTCCGGAAGCACACATCAATCAGATAACTGCTGCAGCATATGGGCGCCTGGCAAACCTGAGAACAGCAATCCGACACCTTAGTAAGGAATCATTCAAGACACTGTACACCGTGTATGTCAGGCCATACTGGAGTATGCAGCACCTGTTTGGAACCCGCACTTGAAAAAAGCACGTCAAGAAACTAGAGAAAAATACAAAGGTTTGCAACAAGGGTTTGTTACAGAGCTAAGGGGAATGTCCTATGAAGAAAGATTAAGGGAAATCGGCCTGACGACACTGGAGGAAGGAGGGTCAGGGGAGACATGATAACGACATATAAAATACTGCGTGGAATAGACAAGGTGGACAAGGGCAGGATGTTCCAGGGAGGGGACACAGAAACAAGAGGCCACAAATTGGAAGCTGAAGACACAAATGAGTCAGAGAGATAGTAGGGAAATATTTCTTCCCGTCATAGAGTTGTAAGGCAGTGGAATAGCCTAGAAAATGACGTAGTGGGGGCAGGAACCATAAACAGTTTTAAGACGAGGTTTGATAAAGCTCATGGAGCGGGGAGAGAGAGGGTCTAGTAGCAAAACCCGGTGAAGAGGCGGGGCCCGGAGCTAGGACTCGACCCCTGCAACCAAAATAGGTGAGTACCCCACACACACACACACACACACACACACACACACACACACACACACACACACACACACATACACACACACACACACACACACACACACACACTGCACGTCTTTAAAGGATGGCTGTGTTATTACTAAGACAACGCAGATTAATAAGCAAGAAACACGATTATATAAGTGTCTTAATTAATTAAATACTTGTTGGGGAGGGTTAGCTAATTATTAGTTAGTTGTGAGGTTGTCTAATTAGGTGTTTGTGGATGTGAGGTCGTCTAATTAGGTGTTTGTGGATGTGAGGTCATCTAAATGGGTGTTCGTGCATGTGAAATCGTCCAGTTGTTTGTGACTTGCACTGGTGTGGTCGTCCAGTTTGTGACTTGTAGTGGCGGGGTCGTCCACTTTACTAAAGTTCGTGTCGATGATTTATTAAGCTTCTTACCTGAAGAACTTGATTTACCATTGCCAGTTCCTACTATTATTAAACTTATTAAACTTTCTATTGTTGATGCAAAATTTGTGTTTAATGACGAGTTTTACACTCAGAAGTTTGGTATGGCAATGGGAAATCCTCTCTCACCTGTTCTTAATAATTTATACAAGGATTTTTTTGAGACAAAATCCTCCCTAATAGAGCTAAAAATATAGATATAAACAATTTCCTTATTAAATTAAATGGTTGGGCTCATTCTATAAATTTTACTGTTGAATTCGAAGAAAGTAACTCTTTGCCTTTCCTAGATGTTTTAATTATTAAGGGTAACAATGATTTTAAATTTAAAATTTACAAAAAACCAACACATAACTGTTCCTATGTACACTGTTATTCTTCGCATCAAGATCGAGCTAAACTGTCGGTATTCTCATCAGTGTTTTTCAAAGCCTTATGACACACACACACACACACACACACACACACACACACACACACACACACACACACACACACACACACACACACACACACACACACTAACACACACACACACAAAATACTGCAAAACTGTGTCCACGTATTTATTATAGTAACAAAATTGCATTTTCGGTTGCATGATGGAAGGTGAACTTGCTCCAGTGCTCGTGGCCTCTGTAAACAAAAAGAACAAAATAATCACCATTTTATGCAACATCTTCAAAGTTTGACTTCCTGCTGGTATTTCTGGCTTCTAAATCACCATTGGATTTCAAGCGAATCTTCATCTATGAATTTTCAATATTTTTTTTTTAAGATTCTTCAAGATTTGAAGGATTATAGTCATTAATTCTTAAAGGTAAATAAATTTATTGCAGTAGTAGTAGTAGGAGTGGAAGTGGTAGCAGTGGTAGTGGTAGGAGTGGTAGTGGTAGCAGTGGTAGTAGTAGCAGTTGTAGTGGTAGGAGTGGTAGTAGTAGGAGTGGAAGTGGTAGCAGTGGTAGTAGTAGCAGTGGTAGTGGTAGTGGTAGTGGTAGTAGTAGTAGTAGTAGTAGCAGTGGTAGTGGTAGCAGTGGTAGTAGTAGCAGTGGTAGTGGTAGCAGTGGTAGTGGTAGCAGTGGTAGTGGTAGGAGTGGTAGTGGTAGCAGTGGTAGTAGTAGCAGTTGTAGTGGTAGAGTGGTAGTAGTAGGAGTGGAAGTGGTAGCAGTGGTAGTAGTAGCAGTGGTAGTGGTAGTGGTAGTGGTAGGTAGTAGTAGTAGCAGTGGTAGTGGTAGGAGTGGTAGTAGTAGCAGTGGTAGTGGTAGCAGTGGTAGTGGTAGCAGTGGTAGTGGTAGGAGTGGTAGTAGTAGCAGTGGTAGTGGTAGCAGTGGTAGTGGTAGGAGTGGTAGTGGTAGCAGTGGTAGTGGTTAGGAGTGGTAGTGTAGGAGTGGTAGTGGTAGGAGTGGTAGTGGTAGCAGTGTAGTAGTAGTAGTAGTAGTAGAAAGTAGTAGTAGTAGTAGTAGTAGTAATAATAGTAATAATAATAATTAATAATAATAATAATAATAATAATAATTATAATAAAAATAATAATAATAGAAACAATAATAATAAATATAATTAAAACTACTGGGAACAACGTTGCATTTGTAAAATATATTTCAAGTTCTCTACAATGTTTCTAATATTTTGTACTATAAACTTTTATCAGTCAAGCAAAGTATTGTTTTAGCAGAGTTATCACAGTAACACGACTGTGCTCCTCGTTAGGAAATTATTTATGTAACTTAGTTCCGTTGCTCACATTAAGACACTAAAGTGTCGTTCTGACCTATTTTGCTCACAATAAGACATCGATTTGTTTACCTTCCCTCGGTTCTGGAGACAGCGCCAATGTCATACTTTCTGTTTCTTTCTCACCTTTAACAATTTTTATAATTATGTTGGTTAGATTAAGTTTTCTTCTCTTTTAGAGAGTAAAATACTAGTGAAGAACAAGCCTTTATTGGGCCAACGTTGCTCTCTGTCTCAATATAAGTTCGTTCTACAACGAGTGTCTTCGGTTCTGTCGACAGTAAGACACTCAGATCCATTAAGTCTAAGCATTTCATTCGTTCACTATTGTATTTACTTTCACTGTATGTTGGTTGGTTAAGTTTTAAGCCTATCGACCAAATGAAGGTCTGTTTGTAACCTGTTCACCACCAGTCAAGAATACTTTAATCCCCAAAAGAGGGATTAAATTCTCTGCACGAACACACTGACAGATATACTCTTCCAGGAGTATAAATCCTCATTATCTGAATGTATCATAATTAGGTTCGGCGGGAAGCTAAGCTGCATAATAATTATTATAATTGCTTCTTGGTCTGTTATTAAATTTTAACAAATGTTTTTATGCAACAATAATTGTTCTTTATCCTTCTAACTTCAAGTAATATGTCTCGACTGTTGAAGACTGTTTTAATTACATAGATCACTCAAATTTAAGTGTAATTTATTAAGTCTCCCTTGACTATATAAAAATGATTATTTATTATTGTACTTTTTTGATGCACAAATTATTATAATAATAATAATAATAATAATAATAATAATAATAATAATAATAATTATTATTATTATTATTATTATTATTATTATTATTATTATTATTATTATTATTATTATTATTATTATTATTATTATTATTATTATTATTATTATTATTATTATTATCATTATTTACTCGTTGCTTTTCGGATTTTTGCAAGCAACTTCATATATTTTTTAATGTAATGGATTTTTATTTGAATTTTCTGTATATGAGTGTGAAGTGTAAGTTAGTGGGACGGAACTTGGGAAAAATAAAATCGTTAGGTAAGACACATATGCAACAGTTAGGTATCTTTATTTCGAAACGTTTCGCCTACACAGTAGGCTTCTTCAGTCGAGTACAGAAAAGTTGATAGAAGCAGAAGATACTTGAAGACGATGTAATCAGTCCATCACCCTTAAAGTTTTGAGGTGGTCAGTCCCTCAGTCTGGAGAAGAGCATTGCTTCAAACTTTGGAACAATGCTCTTCTCCAGACTGAGGGACTGACCACCTCAAAACTTTAAGGGTGATGGACTGATTACATCGTCTTCAAGTATCTTCTGCTTCTATCAACTTTTCTGTACTCGACTGAAGAAGCCTACTGTGTAGGCGAAACGTTTCGAAATAAAGATACCTAACTGTTGCATATGTGTCTTACCTAACAACCTGTCGGTATTTTATACAATTTTAATGTTCAAAAATAAAATCAAATTCTCATGAAATTATTAAAGATCCACCAGATGTTTATAACAATGATTTGGTCTAAACAAGTGTCTGCCATACTTGTGGTAACACCTACCATCATACCAGTGTGCTTGTTGGCAATACCTGCCATCTTAATAGTTAAAAATACCTGCCATCCTGCCATACTTGTTGGAAATACCTGCCATCCTACCATACTTTTGGCAATACATGCAATCCTACCATACTTTTTGACAATACCTGCCATCCTACTATACTAGTTGACAATACCTGCAATCTTACCATAATAGTTGACAATACTTGCCATCCTGCCATACCAGTTGACAATACCTGCCATCCTGCCATACTAATTGACAATACCTGCCACACTAGTCGACAATACCTGCAATCCTACCATACTAGTTGACAATACGTGTAATCCTACCATACTTATTAGCAATACCTGCTATCCTCCCATCCTACGGTGGTTCCCTCCCTCCCCACTCCCCCTCCAATCCTGTCTCCCTCTCTCCCCCTCCCACTATTCCTCTTCTCTCCCTCCCTCTTTCCTTCCTTCTCTCCCTGCGTGCCTAACATCACTATCTACAGCTTCCCATTAAGCTATCACGCTACATAATAGGCTCAAGCCGCATCTATGAATTTCAATATAGTGAGTGTTGCTGGAGGTCTGTAGTCATGCAGTGTTGGTGATGGAGGTCAGTATACCTAAAGTGCGTGTTGAAGGTAAGTATACATGCAGTGTAAGAGTTGGAGGTCGATACGTATGCAGTGTAGGTGTTTAAGGTCAGTATGCATGCAGTGTATGAATTAAAAGTCAATATACATGCAATGTATGTTGGGCCAGTATACATGCATCGTTGGTACTGTACGTCAGTATACATGCAGTGTTGGCGATGGAGGTCAGTATACCTGCTGTGTGTGTTGTAGGTCAGTATACGTGCATTTCTGGAGTTGTAGGTAAGTATACATGCATTATTGGTGTAAGTCAGTACACATGCAGTGTTGATTATTAAGGTCAGTATACATGTAGTAGTTGCTGAAGCACAGTATTTATGCAGTGTTGGTAGTACAAGCCAGTATACATGAAATGTAGAAGTGTGGGTGCTGGAGGTCAGTATACATGCAGTGTAGCAGAGTGGGTGGCTGTGGTCAGTGTACTGTTACTATAGCGTAATAATGTGGGTATTGGATATCAGTATACAGGCAGTGTAGCATGGCCCACCCGACATCCTGTCCCATCTCACACCCTGTCGTCACCCATACACCCTGCCTCTCACCTCTATAACCTGCCACCTTCCACACCCTGCCTCTGCCCTATATAACGGCCACTTTCAAGGCAGAAGATGATTTCTCGAAAACGTTCAGAGAACCTTCACTGCTCGTATACGTTCAGTCAAATATCTGAACTACTGGTAACACTTGACGTCCATTCAACCGTATTCCCTGAAACGTAGGCGAGAAAGGTATATTATAATTTACATATGGAGAATCCTGGAATGAATGTTACCAAACCAGCACACCGCAATCACCCAAATAAAAATAAAAGACTTGGCAGACGGTGCGAAGTATCTGCCATCAAACTCAGGAGCGTGATGAGTAAACTAAGAGAGAACTCCATGAGTGTGAGAGGCACCCGACTTTTCAACGCCCTCCCTCCGTGCATGAGAGGAATTACCAACAAATCCCTGGCAGTCTACAGGAAGGAGCTTGACAAGATCCTCAAATCAGTTCCTGATCAGCCAGGTTATGGTTTGTACGATGAGATGCTTGTGGCCAGCAGTAACAGTCTGGTTCATCAGGTCTTGATCCACTGGAAGGCCTGGTCTGGAACCAGGCGGAGGGGCGTTGACCCCTGGAAACATTATTCAGGTATTTTCGAGGTAGCATATGCTGCCCCCCTATCCTTCTCCCACCCTACACCCTTCTCCACCCCCACATTCTTCCCTCAACCCACACCCTGCAAATCCTCACATTTTTATCCCACCCTACACCCTGCTCCACCTTCACATCCTTCCCCCACCCTATACCCAGTATCTCCCACCTCCTTCCCCCACCCCACACCCTGCTCCACCCAAACATCCTTCCCGCAACCCACACCCTACTCCATTCCCATCTACTTACCCCCCACCCCACATCCTGCTCCACCCCACATCCTTCTCCCACCTCACACCCTGCTCCACCCACACATTCTTCCCCCACCACACACTCTGCTCCACCCCTACATCCTTCCCCCACCCCACACTATTGTCCTCCCCTACATGGGTCCCCGTCCCACACCTCGTCCCACACACGGTAAAAGCTTAAAGTTCTGCTTCAGGCACTCGTTGAGGAAGCATCTCCCTTCAAGGTGTTTATTATGTAGCAGGTCACCTCCCACCTCAGAGATGTAACATAACGTTGAAGACAACAGCCAGGCAGCCAGCGAACATCAACTGTCTGCAGGAACACCACCAGTCACACAACAGCAGCAACTGTCTGCAGGAACACTACCAGTCACACAACAGCAGCAACTGTCTGCAGGAACACTACCAGTCACACAACAGCAGCAACTGTCTGCAGGAACACTACCAGTCACACAACAGCAGCAACTGTCTGCAGGAACACTACCAGTCACACAACAGCAACAACTGTCTGCAGGAACACTACCAGTCACACAACAGCAACAGCTGTCTGCAGGAACACCACCAGTCGCACAACAGCATCAACTGTCTGCAGGAACAGCACGTCACACAACAGCAGCAACTGTCTGCAGGAACACCACCAATCACACAATAATAGCAACTGTCTGCAGGAACACCAACAGTCACACAACAGCAGCAACTGTCTGCAGGAACACCACCAGTCACACAACAATAGCAACTGTCTACAGGAACACCACCAATCACACAATAATAGCAACTGTCTGCAGGAACACCAACAGTCACACAACAGCAGCAACTGTCTGCAGGAACACCACCAATCACACAATAATAGCAACTGTCTGCAGGAACACCACCAATCACACAATAATAGCAACTGTCTGCAGGAACACCACCAGTCACACAACAGCAGCAACTGTCTGCAGGAACACCACCAATCACACAATAATAGCAACTGTCTGCAAGAACATCACAATTCACACAACAGCAGAAACTGTCTGCAGGAACACCACCAATCACACAATAATAGCAACTGTCTGCAGGAACACCAACAGTCACACAACAGCAGCAACTGTCTGCAGGAACACCACCAATCACACAATAATAGCAACTGTCTGCAGGAACACTACCAATCACACAATAATAGCAACTGTCTGCAGGAACACCACCAGTCACACAATAATAGCAACTGTCTGCAGGAACACCACCAATCACACAATAATAGCAACTGTCTGCAGGAACACCACCAGTCACACAACAGCAGCAACTGTCTGCAGGAACACCACCAATCACACAATAATAGCAACTGTCTGCAGGAACACCACCAATCACACAATAATAGCAACTGTCTGCAGGAACACCACCAGTCACACAACAATAGCAACTGTCTGCAGGAACACCACCAGTCACACAACAACAGCAACTGTCTGCAGGAACACCACACCAGTCACACAACAATAGCAACTGTCTGCAGGAACACCACCAGTCACACAACAGCAGCAACTGTCTGCAGGAACACTACCAGTCACACAACAGCAGCAACTGTCTGCAGGAACATCACAATTCACACAACAGCAGCAACTGTCTGCAGAAACATCACAATTCACACAACAGCAACAACTGTCTGCAGGAACACTACCAGTAACACAACAGCAGCAACTGTCTGCAGGAACACTACCAGTCACACAACAGCAGCAACTGTCTGCAGGAACACTACCAGTCACATAACAGCAGCAACTGTCTGCAGGAACACCACCAGTCACACAACAGCAGCAACTGTCTGCAGGAACACCACCAGTCACACAACAGCAGCAACTGTCTGCAGGAACACTACCAGTCACATAACAGCAGCAACTGTCTGCAGGAACACCACCAGTCACACAACAGCAGCAACTGTCTGCAGGAACACTACCAGTCACACAACAGCAGCACCCGTCTGCAGGAACACCACCAATCACACAATAATAGCAACTGTCTGCAGGAACACCACCAATCACACAATAATAGCAACTGTCTGCAGGAACACCACCAGTCACACAACAATAGCAACTGTCTGCAGGAACACCACCAGTCACACAACAACAGCAACTGTCTGCAGGAACACCACCAGTCACACAACAATAGCAACTGTCTGCAGGAACACCACCAGTCACACAACAGCAGCAACTGTCTGCAGGAACACTACCAGTCACACAACAGCAGCAACTGTCTGCAGGAACATCACAATTCACACAACAGCAGCAACTGTCTGCAGAAACATCACAATTCACACAACAGCAACAACTGTCTGCAGGAACACTACCAGTAACACAACAGCAGCAACTGTCTGCAGGAACACTACCAGTCACACAACAGCAGCAACTGTCTGCAGGAACACTACCAGTCACATAACAGCAGCAACTGTCTGCAGGAACACCACCAGTCACACAACAGCAGCAACTGTCTGCAGGAACACCACCAGTCACACAACAGCAGCAACTGTCTGCAGGAACACTACCAGTCACATAACAGCAGCAACTGTCTGCAGGAACACCACCAGTCACACAACAGCAGCAACTGTCTGCAGGAACACTACCAGTCACACAACAGCAGCACCCGTCTGCAGGAACACTACCAGTCACACAACAGCAGCAACTGTCTGCAGGAACACTACCAGTCACACAACAGCAGCACCCGTCTGCAGGAACACCACTAGTCATATAGCGCCTTGGAATGATAGGCAGTCAGATTCAATCCAGTTCCTTCGATCAAGATTAATACAATAATTTAATATAATACTCTATCATTTCGTGACTGAAAGAGAAAATGGCACCTACTGTATACACTCCACTAACACCACTAACCATCTTCTGAGTAGGACACACCAGTGTTGAAATTTTTAGGCCCACCAGAGGAGGTTTTCTCTAGTTATCAATAGGAAGAAATTTGGAAACAGCCTATGAAATATTATCCATAGGGCACCCAGGCATCAGAAAGTTCCATGAATCTTGCCGTAGACACAGTTCACCACCGATGAAAATTTGAAGTTGGTCGAATACTCCGTTTTCGAGTTATAAACGAAATTTGGAGAAAGGAAAATGTTGCTGAGAATGGTCCGAGCATAGGAAATTCTATGAGCATAGGAAATTCTATCTTCTTTAAATTTAAAAAACGCCCTAAAACACGATTTTTTTTTTCACTTTTGTTTTTGTGGCATTCTAAGAGTATGTGACATACCCATACAGGCATGACCTCCCGACCAGAAAACCAGGTGCTAAGAGTGTGATGAGTAGAGCCCCCCTCGTTGTGCCAGCAACATTGGCAGACTTACCTGCAACTCTGGTCAAAGAAGATTCTCACCGTGTCTCTTGTTTGCATTATCCAACTGTACATAACCTCTGTATATATTGCACATATAGTGCTTCCTGTTTGATAAAGATAATATAAGTATTTACACTGCTGCCTTTTCCTCGTTTCTACCTTGGTTATCTGTCTTCGTAATAACTTTCTTGTTTATATTCAACTTTAAATTCTCTTCAGTCTCATTAAAAATTATTAGATTGTTATATTTTAAGATAATCCTATATGCTAAAATTGCTTTTAAAAAATATGGCAAATTGGAAGGCAGACAGCCCAAAGTCAACATTTCCAGTAAAGATTCACCAGTAGTAAGGTTACAAACTGATCAGAAGAGGCATTCTCTAGTTGTTAGAAAGGAAGTACTTTATTTTAATAAAAATGGCAAATTGTAATTTACGGTGGTCAAAGTGAGCGTAAAGCTTTCTTTTAATGGAGCCCATCATCAGTGAAAGTTTAAAGTCGCTCAGGAAAAGTATTCGCCAGTAATTGATCAGATTCCAGCAATTCAAAATTTTTTAACGACTTCTGTAATGTTGCGGCTCCTGAGACTAATATTATGGGTCATCATCCTTCTCACAGAATACATCTTTAATAATATTTTTGAAGACGGTCAGAAGAGGTATTTCTCAGGTATTGAATACAATACAGGACGGAGTCCTCTAATACATGTTAAAACAATGCTTGAAGTGACCTGCTTGTCTGGGCAAAGTTGTTTTGAATCTAAAAGCGTGTGAGAATCTCAAGTAACTCATAAAGGATCATGCTTTCATAATGTGGGGGTTTCTCAGCATAGTTCGGATTCTCCATGGTCTCTGATCTTACAAACGGAACTTTCGGATCAGCTTTAGCTGACTATTCCATTGAACTATAATGTACTGCTCAAGCTTTAGTTCTCCGTCTAAAAGCTCTGTGGCAAGATTGCCAGGCCTGTCATAGCTAACCAGTTTGCCGATCTTATATATCACCCGGACGAGCTGGGGCCCAGCCAATTTCGCCTATCATTTACAATTACTTGCAGTGTATGGGAAAAGCAAGAGTGGTGTGTGGGAAGATATTCTAAAAGCTCACTATATGGTTCATCATAATCTATATCAGACAATTTCTCATATGCTAGCAGATGCGTCCCTGTCAGGCTGACAAAAGTCTTTTGCATATCTCAAGCATTGTATCTAACAAGTGAGTGCACCTCGCCATGTAAGTCAAAAGCAGAAATGTCTTGGTGTTTCTGATGAATATGCTCCTCGGTTGTCTGGGTTCCTCTGGAACGGGCAGAGGTAAGCACGGTTGCTGGTATGAATATGATGATGGTGTACAATACCGACAAGTTGAAAAGTAAGACACATGTGCAACAGCTAAGTATCTTTATTCCGAAACGTTTCGATTACACAGTAGACTTTATCAGTCAAATGCAGATGGTAGCTGGAAGATGATAATGTAATGACATATACAACTCCTCTGTAAGAACACATAACACGACCTGATGGCAACTGCCAAGATGAGTTTTGCTTTTAGTAAGTTGCGAAGTACTGATGATACTTTAAAATTTGCAACTATGCATTACTAAATAGAACTGAGGTACTAAGCAAAGTCACGAAAACGTTGATGCTTATGATGCACAAGTAGTGGTTGAAGAATATAAACAATGAAGACAACAAGCTTGCTAGATATTGAACGTTTGCTGCAGGAAACCTCTAAATTGTTTTTCCCAGCGAGTGCTGTTGCTGTTTAAGTGATTGTTGGAGTTGCTGAACGATTGCAGGCACCGTACTTCCCGCCTCCACGACTCAAGTCCGGCTAACTAGTTTCCGTGAATCCATTCGTAAATGTTACCTTGCTAACACTCAAACAGCACGTCAAGTCACATAAACTAATTGCCTTCACCCCTACCTGATACTCTCACACACGCTTGCTGGATATCTAAGCCCTTGCACACAAAACCTCCTTTACTCTGTCCCTCCAGCCTTTGCTAGGACGACCTCTATCCCATGTTCCCTCCGCTACAGATTTATACATCCTCCAAGTAATCATATTTTGTTCCATCCTCTCTTAATGTCTGGACCCCCTCAACAACCCCTCCTCAACGCTCTGAATAATGCTTTTGGTAACCCCATACTTCCTAATTTCTAAGCTAAAGATTCTCTGCATAATATTCACACCACACATAACCCTCAGACACGACGTCTCCACTTCCTCCAGCCTTCTCCTTATAGCAACATTCACCATCCATGCTTCATATACATATAAGAGTGTTGGCACCACTATACTCTCATACATTTCCCTTTTTGCCTCCATTGGTGACGTTCTTTGTCTCTACAGATTCCTCAGTGCACCACTCACCACTGTCCTTTCGTCAGTTCTACGATTCACCTCGTATTTCATAGAACCATTGCTGACAAGTCCACTCTCAGGTATCTTAACACATTCACTTCCTCCATACTCCCTCCTTCTAATCTGATATCCATTCTTTCATTTCCTAAATTAATTGTTACCCTCATCACCTTGCTTTTACCTGTATTCACTTTTAATTTCCTTCTTTGACATACCCTCCCAGATTCGTCCACCAACCTTTGCAACTTCTGAAGAATAAAAAGTCTGTAACTGTTACAATACACAAATAACACACACAGAAAAAAAGAAACTTATGACAATGTTTTGGTCGGCCTTGGACCAAAAGCACAGTGTCATCAGCAAAAAGCAACTGTGATAACTCCCACTTTTTATTAGATTCTTTATCATTTAATCTCACACCTCTTTCCAACACATGAGCATTCACTTCTCTTACAACCCCATCCACAAATATATTGAACAAACCATGGTGACATCACGTATCCTTGTTACTTTTACTGGGAAATAATCTCCCTAACCTGAGCCTCGCTATCATAAAAACTCTTAACTGCTTTCAGTAACCTACCATCTGTTCCATGCACTTACTGCATCTGCCACATTGCTTCTTTATCCACCTTATCATATGCCTTTTTCAAATCCATAAATACAACAAAAACATTTTTGCCCATATTTAAATACTATTCACTTAGTCTACACATCTAGTCTTCTTAAAGCCTCCTTGTTCATCTACGATCCTGTTCTCCTTCTTACACTTAATTCTTCCAATAACTACTGTACACCTTACCAGATATACTCACCAGGCTTATTTCCTTATAAGTCTTACACTCTCTTTTGTCCCCTTTGCCTTTTTTACAAAGGAACTATGCACCACATTTATCTTTGCAAGCATACAGGATCTAAGGCCATCAACGAACAACAAAATACCTTTCGTCAGTGGACTGGTCAGAGTCAAATGCAGTGTTTGCGGCTTTCACAGAGACCTACATAAAGGATCACTTTGACAACGAAAAAAGGCTCCAGGATATAACCTATTCAGATACGACAGAGTAAACAGGCAGCAAGAGGGGTTGGCCTTTATATCACAAAGTCGCTCATTTGCTCGGAACTACTAAACACGTCAAATGATGTAGTTGAAGTTTTGGCAGTAAAGATCGAAAACCAAAACCTTGTCATTGTGGTTATATACAAGCCTTCGCATGCTGCTTCCCAACAGTTCCAGAAGCAGCTTTTCAAAATTGACCACTGTCTGGAAAATCTCCCAACTCCTGCCCCAAACATCTTGCTCCTTGGCGATTTCAGCTTAAGATACCTAAAGTGGAAGAGTGTAGCAAATAATGTTTTAGCAGAAATAACCTCCGGGGACATCTTAGACGAAAATTCACACACACACGAGCTATTAAATCTCTGCAACAAATTCGCTTTAAACCAGAAAATAATAGAGCCAACAAAAATGGAAAACACACTAGACCTCATCTTCACCAACAATGATGATCTGATACGGAATATAACAGCATCAAAGACAATACACTCAGACCACAACATAACAGAGGTGCAGGGCTCCTGACCAGCAAATGGTGACCAGTTATGAAGGTGCTTTCATCAAATTCAACTTCAATAACAAAAGCATACAGTGGGATCAAGTCAATCGGCGAAAGGGTGGAAACATCGGACGTGTTTCCTTACACTGGTTGTCTGTGTTCACCCATCAGTAAAATGGGTACCTGGGTGTTAGTCGACAGGTGTGAGTCGCATCCTGGGACAATACTGACCTTATCTGCCCGAAATGCTCTGCATAAATAGGGGCTTTCTATATAGCAGTATGTCAGTGATGTCAGCTAGGCCTGTATACTTGTATACTTGTAGTAAATTGATATATTATTATATGTCTTAAATGAAACAAACTGTGAAGATATCCTAGAAACGTGGATCCAAACTTCTTCCTAGAAAGAATTAACTCTGTGGCATTTGAGGTATGCTCAAGGCACATCCCTTTAAGGAAAAGGAAGAGAAGATATAAACTAGAAAGAGAAAGACGCTCCCTATACAGCCGAAGATGAAGAATCACAGAGCTGCTGAGAGGAGCCAGTATATCTGAAATATGAAGGGAGGCCCTGGTCAGAGAAATAGCAAATATCAAACTTAAGCTTAAAGAATCATGCAGGAGGCAAGAAACTCACGAAGAGCTTAAAGTCATCAATGAAATTGGAAAAAAAAATATTTCCTTTCTTATGCCAAATCAAAGACCAAAACAGCATCCAATATTGGACCTCTGCTTAGACGAGATGGGTCTTACACAGATGAAAGTAAAGAAATGAGTGAGATACTAAAGTCCCAGTATGACTCACTTTAAACCAACCGGACTAAGAGTCGAAAATCTAAACGATTTTTTTATGACCAAGACTCAAAATTTGATCAACTCAAAAATCTCCGATATTGTCCTAACACCTCAAGACTGAAAAAGCAATAAATGCCATGCCCATGCACTCGGCGCCCAGGCCCAGACTCATGGAACTCCATGTTCATCAGGAACTTCAAGAAGTCCCTTTCTCGTGCCTTCAGCATTCTACAGAGAGGGAGCATCGACACAGGGGTCATGCCCACAATCATAAAAACAACAGACATAGCCCCCCGCCCCCTCCACAAAGGTCGCAGTAAAGCAACTGCAAAGAATTACAGACCTATAGCACTAATGTTCAATTTCATAAAAATTTCTGAAAGGGTTTTGAGAAGCAATATCGCCACCAACCTAGATTTCCATCACTTACGCAACCCAAGGCAACATGGATTTAGAACAGGTCGCTCCTGCCTGTCCCAACTTACTGGACTACTATGACAAGGTCTTAGAGGCACTAGAGGACAAATAAAATACAGATGTAGTATACACAGACTTTGCGAAAGCCATCGACAAGTGCGACCATGGTGTAATAGCGCACAAAATGCGTGATAAAGGAATAACAGGAAAAGTTGGTAGATGGATAAATAACTTCCTAAAATACAGAACACAAAGGATAATAGTAAACAGGGTAAAGTCTGAGGCAGCCCCAATGAAAAGCTCTGTTCAACGAGGCACAGTACTCGCCCCCATCCTGTTCCTTATCCTCATATCTGACACAGGCAGAGATGCAAGCCAAAACACCTTGTGGTGGAATTAAGGTAGTGTATGTTTGGGCACGACTGTATAGGGTTATTGGTCTCTGGTTCAGTCGTGAATTCAGCTTGAAGCCTTGTCCAGGTCCTCGGTACTGGAGTTAGCTGGCCTGCATGCAAGCCCCAATAAGTGCACACTTAATACCTAGGGTACTTAAATGCAAGGTAGTAGTTGGGTGTGCACCTGCATACTCGTTGGGTGAATCACGTGTCACGGTCTCATTGGGGTGAACTTTCGCAGAAAAGGTCTGTATCGAGGGAGGTTCTGGTAATTCGCGAAATCCGTGAGAGAAGTAGGCCTCGCGGCTCACCAGTGTAAACGCGACTTCCTCTCCCCGCCCGACTTGACCTTCTCCCTGGGCACTTAAACCGCAGGGCTAAGGGCGCCTAAAGCATAATTAGAGTGTGGGAAGTATAATTACTACAGTAAGCTAACGACTATCTCTAACCTAGCCTAAATAAATATAGTATTAAGCAGTAATTGGGACTGTAAGTAGTCTAAAGAATTACTAGCTAAGTCTAATAAATAAGTCTATGTGCAGGATCCGGCACCTCACAGGCGTCGTCTCCTCCTTCCCTAAATTCCCCACCTGGGGGTGAGTGTGACGAATTCTGGAAAATACTGATGTTTTCCACACAGTGTCTTCTTTTGCGGATGACACCCGAATTTGAATGACAGTGTCATCCGTCGATGACAGTGAAAGACTCCAACCGGATATCAACCAAATCTCTACATGGGCCACGGAAGAGAAATTTCAATTACTCCGATATGGAAAACTCGAGGAAATTAAAAGTGTATCGGAGTATAAAACAAATTCCAGTCACGCAATAGAGCGACAAACTAATGTGAAGGACCTAGGAGTGATAATGTCGGAGGTTCTCGTTTTCAAAGATCATAACAGTGTATCTACCACATCTGCTAGGAAAATGATAGGATGGATAATGAGAACCTTCAAAACTAGGGATGTCAAGCCCATGATGATTCTTTCAAATCGCTTGTTCTCTCTAGACTGGAATATTGCTGCACACTTAAGGCCCTCTTCAAGACAGGCGAAATTGCAGACCTGGAGAATGTACAGAGAACTTTCACGGCACGTATAAGTACGATAAAACATCTAAATTACTGGGAATGGTTGAAGCCCATTGAGTTGTACTCCCTGGAATGCAGGCGAGAAAGATACATGATAATATACACTTGGAAAGTCCTAGACAGACTAGTTACATATTAGCACACAGAAATAACTCCATACGAAAGCAAAAGACTCGGCAGGAGATGCAACATCCCCCAATGAAAAGCAGGGGTGCCACAAGTACACTAAGAGTCAACACAGTAAGTGTCAGGGGCTCAAGACTGTTCAACTGCCTCCCAGCATACATAAGGGCGATTACCAGTAGACCCCTGGCTGTCTTCAAGAAGGCACTGGACAGGCACCTAAAGTCAGTATCTGACCAGCCGAGCTGTGGTTTGTACGTCGGTTTGCGTGCGGCCAACAGTAACAGCCTGGTTAATCAGCTCTGGCCCACCATGTGGCCTGGTGACAGACCGGGCCGCGGGGGCGTTGATCCCCGAAACCCTCTCCAGGTATGCTCCAGGTATGCACTCTGCCAATCCTGGGTACCTTCCCATCTTTCAAACATTAAATAAAAGCACCAACCATTCGAAAACTATATCCTCACCTGCTTTTAACATTTCTGCTTTGATCCAGTCAACCATAGCTACTTTACACCATTCTACCCACAGCCTTGTGCACCTTCCCAACACTCACATCTGGCTTTTCCTCACTCCTAAAACATGTTATACCTCCCTGCACAATGCATAAAATCACAGCTTCTTCATCAACCTTAATTAATCTTGAAAATATTCCCTCCATCTTCCCTATACCTCTAACTCTCCATCTAATAACTCTCCTCTCTTATTTTTAACTGTCAAATCCATTTGTTCCCTAGGCTTCATAACTTGTTAATCTCAGTCCAAATACTTTTTCTTATTCTCAGCAAAATTTGTTGTCAGCATCTCACCCACTCTCTCATTTGCTCCTTTAAATTCCTTCACCACTCTCTTAACATCTCTGTTTCTCTCTTATATCTCTTTATATCACTTCTACTTTGTAAAAACCTCTCATAGGCTAACTTTTTCTGTCTTACTACTCTCTTTACCTCATCATTCCACCAGTCGCTCCTCTTCCTTATTCACAAACTTCTGCTGAACACTCTAACACAGCATTGTTTGATCTGTCCCATATATCTTCATCCTCATTACCTATGATCTCACTAGTCCATCTTTCTCCCAATATTTGTTTACATTTTATCCTAACTACCTCCTTCATTAGTTTATACACCTTCACCTCTCTCTTACTTTCTGATACCATTCTCCATGTACCACCATCTACCTTTTACTCTCACTGTAGCTAAAACTAAAAAATGATCTGATATATCTGTTGCCTCTCTATCAACATGTGCATCCTGAAGTTTACCCGTTTACCATTTATCCACCAATATATAGTATAACAAATTACTGTGGTTACGCCCTAAGTCATATCTCGTATACTTATCTATCCTTGTTTTTTTTCTTAAAATGTGTATAACCTATTATCAAATCTCCTTCTGTTCAAAGTTCAATCAAAGGCCCCCACATTATCATTTATCCCTGGCACCCGAAACTTACCTACTATGCTCTCTATAATCGTTTCTCCCACGTTGGCATACATGTCCCCTATCACAATTATTCTCTCACTTGATTCAAAACTCCCTCAACACTCGATATCCCACAAATCTTTCCGCTCTCTCTCTCTCTCTTTTTTTTTTTTTTTTTTTTTTTTTACACAAGGTTTGACAAGGTTAAGGATCCCTAGCTTTATTGACAAGCTATTTACAGGTTAAGGATTCCTAACTTTATTGGCAAGCTATGAGCTGTTACCTACATCACCTCATTTGAAAGCATTTTTATTGTTATGAGACATACAAGTAGGGAACAGGATGATGTTGGAGAAATCTGTGGGCCAGCATTTTCATTTGATCAACTGACTTTATCTCGCTGACATCATTATGCTGTACGAATGTGTTCCATACTCGAGTCATCCTGGGTATGTATGATCTCAGATGGAGTGAAGTTCTGGAGAAGGGTACAGCCAGAGTGAAGTTGCTGCTCTCTCTCTCTCTCTCTCTCTCTCTCTCTCTCTCTCACTCTCTCTCTTCTCTCTCTACTCTCTCTCTCTCTCTCTCTCATTCTCTCTCTCCTTTCCTCTCTCTCTCTCTCTCTCTCTCCTCTCTCTCTCTCTCTCTCTCTCTCTCTCTCTTCTCTCTCTCTCTCTCTCTCTCTCTCTCTCTCTCTCTATCTCTCCCCTCTCTCTCTCTCTCTCTCTCTCTTCTAAACTCTTCTCTTCTCCAGGTGCACATACGCACATACGTATAATCCCTTTTTTGCATCCAACTCATACATTAATCCACATAATCCTTGAATTCATACATTTGTATTCCGTTTTCGCCTTCCATAACTGATCCTTCAACATTACTGCTAACCCTTCCTTAACTCAAACTCTCTCAGACACTCCTGAACTAATCCCATTTATTTCTCCCCACTGAAACTCCCTTACCCCTTTCAACTTTGTTTCTCTTAGAGCTACGACATCCAATTTTTTCATTAATAACACTGTCAATAGTCTTTTTCTTATCATCTGCACTACGTCCACGCACATTCAAACACCCCCCGTCTTATAAAGCTTTCTTCTTATATTAGTAATTTATACAGGAGAAGGGGGTTACTAGCCCATTGCTCCCGGCATTTTAGAAGCCTCTTACAACACACAGTGTTATCCCTTATCACTGCAGTTACGAGCTGTGTTACATACAGTCACTAGCTGCAGTGTTACATACAGTCATTAGTTGCAGTGTTACATACTGTCACTTGTTGCAGTGTTACATACAGTCACTAGTTGCAGTGTTACATACAGTCACTAATTGCAGTGTTACTTACAGTCACTAACTGCAGTGTTACATACAGTCACTAGCTACAGTGTTACATACAGTCACTAATTGCAGAGTTACATACAGTCACTAACTGCAGTGTTACATACAGTCACGAGCTACAGTGTTACATACAGTCACTAGTTGCAGTGTTACATACAGTTACTAGCTGCAGTGTTACATACAGTCACTAGCTACAGTGTTACATACAGTCACTAGTTGCACTGTTACATACAGTAACTAGTTGCAATGTTACATACAGTCACTAATTGCAGTGTTACTTACAGTCACTAACTGCAGTGTTACATGCAGTCACTAGTTGCAGTGTTACATACAGTCACTAGCTGCAGTGTTACATATAGTCACTAGTTGCAGTGTTACATACAGTCACTAGTTGCAGTGTTACATACAGTCACTAGTTGCAGTGTTACATACAGTCACTAGCTACAGTGTTATATACAATCACTAATTGCAGTGTTACATACAGTCACTAGTTGCAGTGTTACATGCAGTCACTAGTTGCAGTGTTACATACAGTCACTAGTTGCACTGTTACATACAGTAACTAGTTGCAATGTTACATACAGTCACTAATTGCAGTGTTACTTACAGTCACTAACTGCAGTGTTACATGCAGTCATTAGTTGCAGTGTTACATACAGTCACTAGCTGCAGTGTTACATATAGTCACTAGTTGCAGTGTTACATACAGTCACTAGTTGCAGTGTTACATACAGTCACTAGTTGGAGTGTTACATACAGTCACTAGCTCAGTGTTTATATACAATCACTAATTGCAGTTGTTAGCATACAGTCACTATTGCAGTGTTACATGCAGTCACTAGTTGCAGTGTTACATACAGTCACTAGTTGCAGTGTTACATACAGTCACTAACGGCAGTGTTACATACAGTCACTAGCTACAGTGTTACATACAGTCACTAGTTGCAGTGTTACATACAGTCACCAGCTGCAGTGTTACATGCAGTCACTAGCTACAGTGTTACATAGTCATTAGATGCAGTGTTACATACAGTCACTAGTTGCAGTGTTACATACAGTCACTAGTTGCAGTGTTACATACAGTCACTAACGGCAGTGTTACATACAGTCACTAGCTACAGTGTTATATACAGTAACTAGTTGCAATGTTACATACAGTCACTAGTTGCAGTGTTACATGCAGTCACTAGTTGCAGTGTTACATACAGTCACTAGTTGCAGTGTTACATATAGTCACTAGTTGCAGTGTTACATACAGTCACTAGTTGCAGTGTTACATACAGTCACTAGTTGCAGTGTTACATACAGTCACTAGTTGCAGTGTTACATGCAGTCATTAGTTGCAGTGTTACATACAGTCACTAGCTGCAGTGTTACATATAGTCACTAGTTGCAGTGTTACATACAGTCACTAGTTGCAGTGTTACATACAGTCACTAGTTGGAGTGTTACATACAGTCACTAGCTACAGTGTTATATACAATCACTAATTGCAGTGTTACATACAGTCACTAGTTGCAGTGTTACATGCAGTCACTAGTTGCAGTGTTACATACAGTCACTAGTTGCAGTGTTACATACAGTCACTAACGGCAGTGTTACATACAGTCACTAGCTACAGTGTTACATACAGTCACTAGTTGCAGTGTTACATACAGTCACCAGCTGAAGTGTTACATGCAGTCACTAGCTACAGTGTTACATAGTCATTAGATGCAGTGTTACATACAGTCACTAGTTGCAGTGTTACATACAGTCACTAGTTGCAGTGTTACATACAGTCACTAACGGCAGTGTTACATACAGTCACTAGCTACAGTGTTATATACAGTAACTAGTTGCAATGTTACATACAGTCACTAGTTGCAGTGTTACATGCAGTCACTAGTTGCAGTGTTACATACAGTCACTAGTTGCAGTGTTACATATAGTCACTAGTTGCAGTGTTACATACAGTCACTAGTTGCAGTGTTACATACAGTCACTAGTTGCAGTGTTACATACAGTCACTAGTTGCAGTGTTACATGCAGTCAGTAGTTGCAGTGTTACATACAATCACTAGTTGCAGTGTTACATACAGTCACTAGTTGCAGTGTTACATATAGTCACTAGTTGCAGTGTTACATACTGTCACTAGTGGCAGTGTTACATACAGTCACTAGTTGCCCGTGTTACATATAGTCACTAGTTGCAGTGTTACATATAGTCACTAGTTGCAGTGTTACATACAATCACTAGTTGCAGTGTTGCATACAGTCACTAGTTGCAGTGTTACATATAGTCACTAGTTGCAGTGTTACATACAGTCACTAGTTGCAGTGTTACATACAGTCACTAGCTACAGTGTTACAGTCACTATCTACAGCGTTACATATAGTCACTAGCTGCAGTGTTATATACAGTCACTAGTTGCAGTGTTACATACAGTCACTAGTTGCAGTGTTACATACAGTCACTAGTTGCAGTGTTACATACAGTCAGTAACGGCAGTGTTACATACAGTCACTAGCTACAGTGTTACATACAGTCACTAGTTGCAGTGTTACATACAGTCACTAGCTGCAGTGTTACATGCAGTCACTAGCTGCAGTGTTACATAGTCATTAGATGCAGTGTTACATACAGTCACTAGCTGCAGTTTCAATACAGTCATAGTTGCAGGTTACATACAGTCACTAACGGCAGTGTTACATACAGTCACTAGCTACAGTGTTACATAGAGTAACTAGTTGCAATGTTACATACAGTCACTAGTTGCAGTGTTACATGCAGTCACTAGTTGCAGTGTTACATACAGTCACTAGTTGCAGTGTTACTATAGTCACTAGTTGCAGTGTTACATACAGTCACTAGTTGCAGTGTTACATTTCAGTCACTAGTTGCAGTGTTACATACAGTCACTAGTTGCGTGTTAATGCAGTCACTAGTTGCAGTGTTTTCATACAATCACTAGTTTTCAGTGTTACATACAGTCACTAGTTGCAGTGTTTACATATAGTCACTAGTTGCCAGTGTTACATACAGTCACTAGTTGCAGTGTTACATACAGTCACTAGTTGCAGTGTTACATACAGTCACTAGCTACAGTGTTACAGTCACTATCTACAGCGTTACATAGAGTCACTAGCTGCAGTGTTATATACAGTCACTAGTTGCAGTGTTACATACAGTCACTAGTTGCAGTGTTACATACAGTCACTAACGGCAGTGTTACATACAGTCACTAGCTACAGTGTTACATACAGTCACTAGTTGCAGTGTTACATACAGTCACTAGCTGAAGTGTTACATGCAGTCACTAGCTGCAGTGTTACATAGTCATTAGATGCAGTGTTACATACAGTCACTAGTTGCAGTGTTACATGCAGTCACTAACTGCAGTGTTACATACAGTCACTAGCTATAGTGTTACATGCAGTCACTAGTTGCAGTGTTACATACAGTCACTAGCTACAGTGTTACATACAGTCACTAGCTGCAGTGTTACATACAGTCACTAGCTGCAGTGTCACATACAGTCACTAGCTGCAGTGTTACATACAGTCACTAGTTGCAGTGTTACATACAGTCACTAGCTGCAGTGTTACATACAGTCACTAGCTGCAGTGTTACATGCAGTCACTAGCTGAAGTGTTACATACAGTCACTGTACCCTGGCAAGGTTGGTAAATTCATAAAATGGTGCAGATATTTTTGTGGAAATTGATTACAAGGTCAAACAATTTTGAAAATCCAACATGGAATTTTCGGATTTTTTTGAATGGAACCTAAATGAAATTCTTTATGTTTGAGGTGAAAGGTAGACAGAGGCAGTGTTGAGGTTGGAGAGGAGGGAGTCAGCGTACCTACAATGTGGCAGTGTTGAGGTTGGAGAAGAGGTGGTCAGTATACCCTCAATGTAGCAGTGTTGAGGTTGGAGAGGAGGGAGTCAGTATACCCACAATGTAACAGTGTTGAGGTTGGAGAGGAGGGAGTCAGTGTACCCACAATGTGGCAGTGTTGAGGTTGGAGAGGAGGGGGTCAGTGTACCCAAAATGTTGTAGTGTTGAGGGTGGAGAGGAGGAAGTCAGTGTACCTACAATGTAGCAGTGTTAAGGGTGGAGAGGAGGGAGTCAGTGTACCCACAATGTGGCAGTGTTGAGGTTGGAGAGGAGGGAGTTAGTGTACCTACAATGTAGCATTATTGAGGGTGGAGAGGAGGGAGTCAGTGTACCCAAAATGTTGTAGTGTTGAGGGTGGAGAGGAGGGAGTCAGTGTACCTACAATGTAGCAGTGTTAAGGGTGGAGAGGAGGGAGTCAGTGTACCCATAGTATAGCAGTGTTGAGGTTGGAGAGGAGGGGGTCAGTATACCCACGGTGTAGCAGTGTTGGGGTTGGGGAGGAGGGGGTCAGTGTACTCACAATGTTGTAGTGTTGGGGTTAGAGAGGAGGGGGTCAGTGTACCCATAGTATAGCAGTGTTGAGGTTGGAGAGGAGGGGGTCAGTATACCCACAGTGTAGCAGTGTTGGGGTTGGAGAGGAGGGGGTTAGTGTACCCAAAATGTTGTAGTGTTGAGGTTGGAGAGGAGGGGGTCAGTGTACCCACAATGTTGAAGTGTTGGGGTTGGAGAGGAGGTGGTCAGTGTACCCACAATGTTGTAGTGTTGGGGTTGGAGAGGAGGTGGTCAGTGTACCCACAATGTTGTAGTGTTGGGGTTGGAGAGGAGGTGGTCAGTGCACCCACAGTGTAGCAGTGTTGAGGTTGGAGAGGAGGGGGTCAGTGTACCCACAGTGTAGCAGTGTTGAGGTTGGAGAGGAGGGGGTCAGTGTACCCACAATGTTGTAGTGTTGGGGTTGGAGAGTAGGGGGTCAGTGTACCCACAATGTTGTAGTGTTGAGGTTGGAGAGGAGGGGGTCAGTGTACCCACAATGTTGTAGTGGTGAGGTTGGAGAGGAGGGGGTCAGTGTACCCACAATGTTGTAGTGTTAAGGTTGGAGAGGAGGGGGTCAGTGTACCCACAATGTTGTAGTGTTGAGGTTGGAGAGGAGGGGGTCAGTGTACCCACAATGTTGTAGTGGTGAGGTTGGAGAGGAGGGGGTCAGTGTACCCACAATGTTGTAGTGTTAGGTTGGAGAGGAGGGGGTCAGTGTACCCACAATGTTGTAGTGTTGAGGTTGGAGAGGAGGGGGTCAGTGTACCCACAATGTTGTAGTGGTTGAGGTTGGAGAGGAGGGGGTCAGTGTACCCACAATGTTGTAGTGTTAAGGTTGGAGAGGAGGGGGTCAGTGTACCCACAATGTTGTAGTGGTGAGGTTGGAGAGGAGGGGGTCAGTGTACCCACAATGTTGTAGTGTTAAGGTTGGAGAGGAGGGGGTCAGTGTACCCACAATGTTGTAGCGTTGAGGTTGGAGAGGAGGGGGTCAGTGTACCCACAATGTTGTAGTGTTGAGGTTGGAGAGGAGGGGGTCAGTGTACCCACAATGTTGTAGTGTTGAGGTTGGAGAGGAGGGGGTCAGTGTACCCACAGTGTAGCAGTGTTGGGGCTGAAGAGAATGAGTTATTTGATGGAGTGTAAGGGAGGAACAATCACCACTGGGAGGGGATGTGAGGGGAGGGGAAGAGAGGGGAGGGGAAGTGAGAGTAGGGGGGAGGAATGAGAATGAAGGGTTGTAGTTGCTTTTTGATGACGGTAATTTTTGTTGTATACGGGGTGGGAGTGGGCATGGTATTTGAGGTGGTGGTTGGAGTAGGTGGTAGTAGTGATGGTGGTTGTGTTGATAATAGTGTCGATAATGATAACAGAAGTCTTGAAGGTGGTCGTGGTGGTGGTGGTAGTTTTAGTTGTAGTAGTAATGGTTACCAACGTCATTATCAGGTGGTGGTGGTGGTATTAGTAGTAGTAGTGGTGGTTACCACCGTCATTATCAGGTGGTGGTGGTATTAGTAGTAGTAGTAGTGGTTACCATCGTCATTATCAGGTGGTGGTGGTATTAGTAGTAGTAGTAGTGGTTACCACCGTCATTATCAGGTGTGTGGTATTAGTAGTTAGTAGTGGTTACCACCGGTATTATCAGGTGGTGGTGGTATTAGTAGTAGTAGTAGTGGTTACCACCGGTATTATCAGGTGGTGGTGGTTTTAGTAGTAGTAGTAGTGGTTACCACCGTCATTATCAGGTGGTGGTGGTATTAGTAGTAGTAGTAGTGGTTACCACCGTATTATCAGGTGGTGGTGGTTTTAGTAGTAGTAGTAGTGGTTACCACCGGTATTATCAAGTAGTGGTGGTGGTATCCACTACTACTACTATTATTGCCACCAGAATTACTACCCATTACTACAAACACCTCTAACATTACGATAGTGGTAATAGAAGTAGCAATTGCGGTAGTGGTAGTAGCAGTAGTAGTAGTGATTTTATTGGTATAATAGTGGTAATCTTAGGGGTATAATAGTGGTGGTATTAATGTAATAATAATGATGATAGTAATAGTGGTGGTGGTGGTAATGGTAATTGTAGTAGTTGTGAGGGGTAGTGGTAGTAGTGGTATTAGTAGTAGTGGTTGTGGTTATAATAGTGGTAACTGGTGTTGTAGCAGTAATAGGAGTTGTGGTGGAAGTGGTGGATATGTTATTGGTGGTAGTAGTAGTAGTAATGATTGTGGTGGTGCTTGTAGTGGTGGTGGTGCTGGTGGCTGTAATAGTGATACTGGTGGTTATTGTAGTGCTTATGGTTGTAGTAGCGGTGGTGATGGTTGTAGTATTGGTGTTAGTGGCTGTAGTAGTAGTGGTGGTTGTAATAGTGGTGGTTGTAGTAGTGGTGGTGGTAATGGATGTAGTTGTAGTGGTAATGGATGTAGTTGTGGTGGTAATGAGTACAGTAGGGATGGTGGTAATGGTTGTAGTAGTGGTGGTGGTAATGGTTGTAGTGATGGTGGTGGTAATGGTTGTAGTAGTGGTGGTGGTGATAATAATAATAATAATAATAATAATAATAGTAATAATAATAATAATAATAATAATAATAATAATAATATCTTTATTTCTACAAGTACATGTACAAGGTATACAGGCCTGGCTGACATCAATGAGGTACCCATTTTATATTGATGGGTGAACATGGACAACAGGTGTAAGGAAATACGCCCAATGTTTCCACCATTTCCGGGAATCGACCTCGGACAGACAGCGTGTGAAGTGAGAGCTTTCTCCACCAGGCCACGGGCATCCGTAATGGATGTAGTAGTGGTGGTAATGATTGTAGTTGGGGTGGTGGTAATGGTTGTAGTAGTGGTGGTAGTAGTAGTTGTAGTAGTAGTAGTGATATTAGTGACAGTAGTAGTAGTGGAATATTAGATTTTACCATCGAAGTCGCCGGGTCACCATCTGGAGAAGACACGGGACGGAAGTACCGGCAAATCCCTAATGAATGAATGAACCATCGAAGTGGCTGGTTCATTGTGCGTTTCATATCCTGTTAAGGGTAGCACGAAGGGTTTACAATTTATTGATCTTTTGCAAGCAAATATAGAATATTTGGTAAATATGTTTATCTGATTTTTATTAATAAGATACCTTGACATATCACATAGATTATACTGTCTGTCTCAATATTCCTCAATAAGTGGAAAGTTAAGTATGTAGTGTTCAAGAAGGCGACTATAAACCTGACTACATACTTTGCATTTTGTCATTGGAGTGTCTGGCAAAGTGTTTACCTGGAGTTTACCTGGAGAGAGTTCCGGAGGTCAACGCCCCCGCGGCCCGGTCTGTGACCAGGCCTTCTCGGCAGTAATTGTAACCAAGCCCAAATCTAGCTACTACAACTTCAGTCGGTCTGTTGATATTGCAAGTTGCTCCTCTAGCATACTTATCTACGTCCATGATCTTATTATAAGTGACAGATTTACTCAGGCTTCTAACTACATTACTATGACATTCATTTTCATTATTTGCTTCTCTCCTTATATTATTCCTAATGGTGGACACAGACTTATCAAAATTATATTCTACTTTTTCCTTCGTGGTAACTTTCTTTGGCTAATTTATCAACTTTATCACGTTTGATAGAATTCATAAAAAATGTATATTAATTCACATTTTCTCTCATTTTCGGGTATCTACATCTGGCTTCTACAGTGAGCATGTTGTTAGTCATAATGTGAGTCAAGAGTCTTCACTGATGACATGAGTCAGTAATAATCAAAGAGTCAAGCTGAGTGTCATAATTGTAGTAGTGGTGGTGGTATTAGAGGTGAGGTCAGTAGTAGTGGTTGAGGTATACCTGGAATATACCTGGAGAGAGTTCCGGGGGTCCACGCCCCCGCGGCCCGGTCTGTGACCAGGCCTCATGGTGGACCACGGCCTGATCAACCAGGCTGTTACTGCTAGCCGCATGCAGTCCAACATACGAACCACAACCCGGCTGATCAGGTACTGACTTTAGGTGCCTGTCCAGTGCATGCTTGAAGACAGCCAGGGGTCTATTGGTAATCCCCCTTAGGTATGCTGGGAGGCGGTTGAACAGTCTTGGGCCCCTGACACTTACTGTGTTGTCTCTTATCGTGCTAGTGGCACCCCTGCTTTTCATTGGGAGGATGTTGCATCTTCTGCCGAGTGTTTTGCTTTCGTAAGGAGTGATTTTCGTGTGCAAGTTTGGTACTAGTCCTCTAGAATTTTCAAAGCGTACATAATCATGTATCTCTCCCGGCTGCGTTCTAGGGAGTACAGGTTGAGAACTTCAAGCGGTCCCAGTAACTGAGGTGTTCTATCGCAGTTAAGTGTGTAGCAATATTCCAGCCTAGATAGAACAAGCGACCTGAAGAGTGTCATCATGGGCTTGGCATCCCTGGCTTGGAAGGTTCTCATTATTCATCCTGTGATTTTTCTAGCAGATGCGAGTGATACAATGTTATGGTCTATGAAGGTGAGATCCTCTGACATGATCACTCCCAGGTCTTTGACATTAGTTTGTCGCTCTACTGTGTTGTTGGAATTTGTTTTATACTCCGATGAAATTTTAATTTCCTCACGTTTACCATATCGGAGTAGTTGAAATTTCTCATCATTGAACTTCATGTTGTATTCTGCAGCCCATTTAAAGATTTGGTTGATGTCTGCCTGGAGTCTTGCAGTGTCTTCAATGGAGGACACTATCATGCACATTCGGGTGTCATCTGCAAAGGATGATACGGTGCTGTGGCTTACAACCCTGTCTATGTCCGATATGAGGATGAGGAACAAGATGGGAGCGAGTACTGTGCCTTGTGGAACAGAGCTTTTCAGCGTAACCGCCACAGACTTTACTCTGTTGACTACTACTCTTTGTGTTCTATTTGTTAGGGAATTATAGATCCATCTACCAACTTTTTCTGTTATTCCTTTATCACCCATTTTGTGCGCTAAAACACCATGGTCACACTTGTCAAAGGCTTTTGCAAAGTCTGTGTATATTACATCTGCATTCTGTTTGTCTTCTAGAGCATCCAGGACCTTGTCGTAGTAGTCCAGCAGTTGGGACAGACAGGAGCGACCTGCTCTAAACCCGTGTTGCCCTGGGATGTGTAACTGATGGGTATCTAGATGGGTGGTGATCATGCTGCTTAGAACCCTTTCAAAGATTTTTATGATATGGGACGTTAGGTAGTAGTGGTCCTTGTAGTAATGGTGGTGGTAGTAGAATACTAGTAGTGGTATTGGTAGAATGGAGTAGTGGTGGTAGTACTGGTGGTAGTAGCAGTGGTAGAGGTAGTAGCAGAAGTGGAGGTGGTGGCGAAGTACTGGTGGTGGTAGTAGTGGTGGTGGTAGTAGTGGTGAAAATGGTAGTAGTGATAGTGGTAGTGGTGGTGCTAGAGATAGTAGTAGTAGTAGTAGTGATGGGAATAGTTGTAGTGGTGGTAGGAGTGGTAGCAACGATAGTGAGAATAGCGGTGTTGGTGGTGGTGGTTGTGATGGTCATAGTTGTGACGGTGGTGGTAGTGGTAGTAGTGGTGGTGATGGTAGTAGTTATGGTGGTGGTGAGTAGTAGTGGTGATGGTGGTGGTTCCGCAGACTATCGACCACCGCAGGTGTGTGTATGTGCGTGTGTGTGCTAGTGTGTTGCCATAGGCAGGTACTGCAGTACGCACATTCACTCACGCGTATCTCTGCGCACATGTGTACACAATATAACGTACACAGCAGTGTCGCTGTACACAACATTGGTGGTTCACACAACACGGAAGGTGTACACAACATTAGTGGTTCACACAACACGGAAGGTGTACACAACATTGGTGGTTCACACAACACATGTGTACACAACATTGGTGGTTCACACAACACAGGTGTGCACAACATTGGTGGTTCACACAACACAGGTGTACACAACAATGGTGGCTCAACAACACAGGTATACACAACACTGGTGGTTCACACAACACAGGTGTACACAACATTGGTGGTTCACACAACACAGGTGTACACAACATTGGTGGTTCACACAACACAGGTGTACACAACATTGGTGGTTCACACAACACAGGTGTACACAACATTGGTGGTTCACACAACACAGGTGTACACAACATTGGTGGTTCACACAACACAGGTGTACACAACATTGGTGGTTCACACAACACAGGTGTACACAACATTGGTGGTTCACACAACACAGGTGTACACAACATTGGTGGTTCACACAACACAGGTGTACACAACATTGGTGGTTGACACAACACGGAAGGTGTACATAACATTGGTGGTTCACACAACACGGAAGGTGTACATAACATTGATGGTTCACACAACACGGAAGGTGTACACAACATTGGTGGTTCACACAACACGGAAGGTGTACACATCATTGATGGTTCACACAACACGGAAGGTGTACACATCATTGGTGGTTCACACAACACGGAAGGTGTACACATCATTGGTGGTTCACACAACACGGAAGGTGTACACATCATTGGTGGTTCACACAACACGGAAGGTGTACACAACATTGATGGTTCACACAACACGGAAGGTGTACACATCATTGGTGGTTCACACAACACGGAAGGTGTACACATCATTGATGGTTCACACAACACGGAAGGTGTACACATCATTGGTGGTTCACACAACACGGAAGGTGTACACAACATTGGTGGTTCACACAACACGGAAGGTGTACACAACATTGGTGGTACACACAACACGGAAGGTGTACACAACATTGGTGGTACACACAACACGGAAGGTGTACACATCATTGGTGGTTCACACAACATTGGTGGTACACACAACACGGAAGGTGTACACAACATTGGTGGTTCACACAACACGGAAGGTGTACACAACATTGGTGGTACACACAACATTGGTGGTTCACACAACATTGGTGGTACACACAACACGGAAGGTGTACACATCATTGGTGGTTCACACAACATTGGTGGTACACACAACACGGAAGGTGTACACAACATTGGTGGTACACACAACATTGGTGGTACACACAACACGGAAGGTGTACACATCATTGGTGGTTCACACAACATTGATGGTTCACACAACACGGAAGGTGTACACATCATTGGTGGTTCACACAACATTGGTGGTACACACAACACGGAAGGTGTACACATCATTGGTGGTTCACACAACATTGATGGTTCACACAACACGGAAGGTGTACACATCATTGGTGGTTCACACAACATTGGTGGTTCACACAACACGGAAGGTGTACACATCATTGGTGGTTCACACAACATTGGTGGTTCACACAACACGGAAGGTGTACACATCATTGGTGGTTCACACAACACGGAAGGTGTACACATCATTGGTGGTTCACACAACATTGGTGGTTCACACAACACGGAAGGTGTACACAACATTGGTGGTTCACACAACACGGAAGGTGTACACATCATTGGTGGTTCACACAACATTGGTGGTTCACACAACACGGAAGGTGTACACAACATTGGTGGTACACACAACACGGAAGGTGTACACATCATTGGTGGTTCACACAACACGGAAGGTGTACACAACATTGGTGGTACACACAACACGGAAGGTGTACACATCATTGGTGGTTCACACAACACGGAAGGTGTACACAACATTGGTGGTACACACAACACGGAAGGTGTACACATCATTGGTGGTTCACACAACACGGAAGGTGTACACATCATTGGTGGTTCACACAACACGGAAGGTGTACACAACATTGGTGGTACACACAACACGGAAGGTGTACACATCATTGGTGGTTCACACAACACGGAAGGTGTACACATCATTGGTGGTTCACACAACATTGGTGGTACACACAACACGGAAGGTGTACACATCATTGGTGGTTCACACAACATTGGTGGTACACACAACACGGAAGGTGTACACATCATTGGTGGTTCACACAACATTGGTGGTACACACAACACGGAAGGTGTACACATCATTGGTGGTTCACACAACATTGGTGGTTCACACAACACGGAAGGTGTACACATCATTGGTGGTTCACACAACATTGGTGGTACACACAACACGGAAGGTGTACACAACATTGGTGGTTCACACAACACGGAAGGTGTACACATCATTGGTGGTTCACACAACACGGAAGGTGTACACATCATTGGTGGTTCACACAACACGGAAGGTGTACACATCATTGGTGGTTCACACAACACGGAAGGTGTACACATCATTGGTGGTTCACACAACACGGAAGGTGTACACATCATTGGTGGTTCACACACACGGAAGGTGTACACATCATTGGTGGTTCACACAACACGGAAGGTGTACACAACATTGGTGGTTCACACAACACGGAAGGTGTACACATCATTGGTGGTTCACACAACACGGAAGGTGTACACAACATTATTTGTGGTTGGCTGGTTGCCAGGTTAATGGGGTTTGAAGCCTGTCGGTTACACGAGGGTCATTAAGACTGCACGTAGCCTCTTCACCACCTGACAAGAATAATTTAATACCTAACACAGGGACTGAACTCTCAGTGTATGTTCTCTGAGAGTCATACAACTCTCAGTGTATGTTCTCTGAGAGTCATACAACTCTCAGTGTATGTTCTCTGAGAGACATACAATTCTCACTGTATGTTCTCTGAGAGTCATACAACTCTCAGTGTATGTTCTCTGAGAGTCATACAACTCTCAGTGTATGTTCTCTGAGAGACATACAACTCTCAGTGTATGTTCTCTGAGAGTCATACAACTCTCAGTGTATGTTCTCTGAGAGACATACAACTCTCAGTGTATGTTCTCTGAGAGACATACACCTGTCAGTGTATGTTCTCTGAGAGACATACAACTCTCAGTGTATGTTCTCTGAGAGACATACAACTCTCAGTGTATGTTCTCTGAGAGACATACAACTCTCAGTGTATGTTCTCTGAGAGACATACAACTCTCAGTGTATGTTCTGTGAGAGACATACAACTCTCAGTGTATGTTCTCTGAGAGACATACAACTCTCAGTGTATGTTCTCCGAGAGACATCCAACTCTCAGTGTATGTTCTCCGAGAGACATCCAACTCTCAGTGTATGTTCTCTGAGAGACATACAACTCTCAGTGTATGTTCTCCGAGAGACATCCAACTCTCAGTGTATGTTCTCCGAGAGACATCCAACTCTCAGTGTATGTTCTCCGAGAGACATCCAACTCTCAGTGTATGTTCTCTGAGAGACATACAACTCTCAGTGTATGGTCTGTGAGAGACATCCAACTCTCAGTGTATGGTCTGTGAGAGACATCCAACTCTCAGTGTATGGTCTGTGAGAGACATACATCTCTCAGTGTATGTTCTGTGAGAGACATACAACTCTCAGTGTATGTTCTCTGAGAGACATACAACTCTCAGTGTATGTTCTGTGAGAGACATACAACTCTCAGTGTATGTTCTCTGAGAGACATACAACTCTCAGTGTATGTTCTCTGAGAGACATACAACTCTCAGTGTATGTTCTCCGAGAGACATCCAACTCTCAGTGTATGTTCTCTGAGAGACATACAACTCTCAGTGTATGGTCTGTGAGAGACATCCAACTCTCAGTGTATGGTCTGTGAGAGACATACATCTCTCAGTGTATGTTCTCTGAGAGACATACAACTCTCAGTGTATGTTCTCCGAGAGACATCCAACTCTCAGTGTATGTTCTCTGAGAGACATACAACTCTCAGTGTATGTTCTCTGAGAGACATACAACTCTCAGTGTATGTTCTCTGAGAGACATACAACTCTCAGTGTATGGTCTGTGAGAGACATCCAACTCTCAGTGTATGGTCTGTGAGAGACATACATCTCTCAGTGTACATGTGCTTGTGTATATAATGAATATACAACTTAAGAGGTATTCACAGTATATGCAGTGTACACAACATAAAGAGGTGTACACAACATACAGAGGTGTACACAACATACAGAGGTGTACACAACATACAGAGGTGTACACAACATAAAGAGGTGTACACAACATACAGAGGTGTACACAACATACAGAGGTGTACACAACATACAGAGGTGTACACAACATACAGAGGTGTACACAACATAAAGAGGTGTACACAACATACAGAGGTGTACACAACATACAGAGGTGTACACAACATACAGAGGTGTACACAACATACAGAGGTGTACACAACATACAGAGGTGTACACAACATAAAGAGGTGTACACAACATACAGAGGTGTACACAACATAAAGAGGTGTACACAACATACAGAGGTGTACACAACATAAAGAGGTGTACACAACATACAGAGGTGTACACAACATACAGAGGTGTACACAACATACAGAGGTGTACACAACATACAGAGGTGTACACAACATACAGAGGTGTACACAACATACAGAGGTGTACACAACATAAAGAGGTGTACACAACATACAGAGGTGTACACAACATACAGAGGTGTACACAACATACAGAGGTGTACACAACATACAGAGGTGTACACAACATACAGAGGTGTACACAACATACAGAGGTGTACACAACATACAGAGGTGTACACAACATACAGAGGTGTACACAACATACAGAGGTGTACACAACATAAAGAGGTGTACACAACATACAGAGGTGTACACACATAAAGAGGTGTACACAACATACAGAGGTGTACACAACATACAGAGGTGTACACAACATACAGAGGTGTACACAACATACAGAGGTGTACACAACATACAGAGGTGTACACAACATACAGAGGTGTACACAAACATACAGAGGTGTACACAACATACAGAGGTGTACACAACATACAGAGGTGTACACAACATAAAGAGGTGTACACAACATACAGAGGTGTACACAACATACAGAGGTGTACACAACATACGGAGGTGTACACAACATAAAGAGGTGTACACAACATACAGAGGTGTACACAACATACAGAGATGTACACAACATACAGAGGTGTACACAACATACAGAGGTGTACACAACATACAGAGGTGTACACAACATACAGAGGTGTACACAACATAAAGAGGTGTACTCAACATACAGAGGTGTACACAACGTTTGAGGTGTACACAACATACAGAGGTGTACACAACATACAGAGGTGTACACAACATAAAGAGGTGTACACAACATACAAAGGTGTACACAACATACAGAGGTGTACACAACATACAGAGGTGTACACAACATACAGAGGTGTACACAACATACAGAGGTGTACACAACATACAGAGGTGTACACAACATACAGAGGTGTACACAACATAAAGAGGTGTACACAACATACAGAGGTGTACACAACATACAGAGGTGTACACAACATACAGAGGTGTACACAACATAAAGATGTGTACACAACATACAGAGGTGTACACAACATACAGAGGTGTACACAACATACAGAGGTGTACACAACATACAGAGGTGTATACAACATACAGAGGTGTACACAACATACAGAGGTGTACACAACATACAGGGGTGTACACAACATACAGAGGTGTACACAACATACAGAGGTGTACACAACATACAGAGGTGTACACAACATAAAGAGGTGTACACAACATACAGAGGTGTACACAACATACAGAGGTGTACACAACATACAGAGGTGTACACAACATAAAGAGGTGTACACAACATACAGAGGTGTACACAACATACAGAGGTGTACACAACATACAGAGGTGTACACAACATACAGAGGTGTACACA
>NC_069401.1:12738331-12893568 GCF_026875155.1 Cherax quadricarinatus
AACCCTCCTGTGTTCCAGTGTCGTCAGGCCTATTTCCCTTAACCTTTCTTCATAGGACATTGCCCTTAGCTCTGAAACTAACCTTGTCGCAAACCTTTGCCCTTTCTCTAATTTCTTGACGTGCTTGAGCAAGTGTGTGTTCCAAACAGGTGCTGCATACTCCATTATAGGCCTGACGTACACGGTGTACAGTGTCTTGAACGATTCCTTACATAGGTATCGGAACGCTGTTCTCAGGTTTACCAGGCGCCCATAAGCTGCAGCAGTTATCTGGTTGATGTGTGCTTCCGGAAACGTGCTCGGTGTTATACTCACCCCAAGATCTTTCTTCTTGAGCGAGGTTTGTAGTCTTTGGCCACCTAGCCTATACTCGGTCTGCGGTCTTCTGTGCCCTTCCCCGATCTTCATGCCTTTGCATTTGGCGGGGTTAAATTCGAGAAGCCATTTGCTGGACCAGGAGTCCAGTCTGTCCAGGTCTCTTTGAAGTCCTGTCTGATACTCATCTGATTTAATTCTCCTCATTAACTTCACATCATCTTCGAACAGGGACACTTTGAGTCTAACCCTTCCATCATGTCATTCACATACATCAAAAATAGCACTGGTCCTAGGACCGACTCCTGTGGGACCCCGCTCGTCACAGGTGCCCACTGTAATACCTCATCACGTACCATGACTCGTTGTTGCCTCTCTGTCAGGTATTCTCTGGTCTATTGCAGTGCCCTTCCTGTTATACGTGCCTGATCCTCTAGCTTCTGCACTAATCTCTTGTGAGGAACTGGGTCAAAGGCCTTCTTGCAGTCCACGAGATGCAATAAACCCACCCCCTCTCTCTCATGTGACACAGTATTTGCCTTCCAAAAATCCGTGCTGGTTGTCGCTTATAATCTTGTTCCGTTCCAGGTGCTCCATCACTCTCCTCCTGATAATCTTCTCCATGACTTTGCATACCATGCACGTCAGTGACACTGGTCTGTACTTTTGTGCCTCTTTTCTGTCTCCTTTTTTAAAAATGGGAACTACATTTGCCGTCTTCCATACCTCAGGTAGTTGCCCAGTTTCGAGGGATGTGTTGAAGATTGTGGTTAGTGGCACACACAGCATATCCGCTCCCTCTCTAAGGACCCACAGGGAGATGTTGTCCGGTCCCATTGTCTTTGAGGTATCAGTGTGTGTGTGTGTGTGTGTGTGTGTGTGTGTGTGTGTGTGTGTGTGGTGTACTCACTTAATTGTACTCACCTAGTTGAGGTTGCAGGGGTCGAGTCCGAGCTCCTGGCCCCGCCTCTTCACTGGTCGCTACTAGGTGTGTGCGTGCGCGCGCGTGTACTCACCTAGTTGTACTCACCTAGTTGAGGTTGCGGGGGTCGAGTCCGAGCTCCTGGCCCCGCCTCTTCACTGATCGCTACTAGGTCACTCTCCCTGAGCCGTGAGCTTTATCATACCTCTGCTTAAAGCTATGTATGGATCCTGCCTCCACTACATCACTTCCCAAACTATTCCACTTACTGACTACTCTGTGGCTGAAGAAATACTTCCTAACATCCCTGTGATTCATCTGTGTCTTCAGCTTCCAACTGTGTCCCTTGTTACTGTGTCCAATCTCTGGAACATCCTGTCTTTGTCCACCTTGTCAATTTCTCTCAGTATTTTGTATGTCGTTATCATGTCCCCCCTATATCTCCTGTCCTCCAGTGTCGTCAGGTTGATTTCCCTTAACCTCTCCTCGTAGGACATACCTCTTAGCTCTGGGACTAGTCTTGTTGCAAACCTTTGCACTTTCTCTAGTTTCTTTACGTGCTTGGCTAGGTGTGGGTTCCAAACTGGTGCCGCATTCTCCAATATGGGCCTAACGTACACGGTGTACAGGGTCCTGTGTGTGTGTGTGTATTTGTGTGTATGTTTGTACGTGTATGTGTGTATGTACTCACCTATTTTTGGTTGCAGGGGTCGATTCACCGCTCCTCTGTGTGTACTCACCTAATTGTGCTTGCAGGGGTTGATTCATAACTCCTGACCCGGCCTCTTCACTGGTCGCTACTAGGTTCACTCTCCCTGCTCCATGAGCTTTGTCATACCTCTTCTTAAGTCTAAGTATGGATCCTCCCTCCACTACATCACTCTGTGTGTGTGTGTGTGTGTAATTCCTTATTTATAATTACTTATGTAAAAATAGTAGTGGTATGGTTGTTGTGTCCGGTGTTCAGTACTCTGTACTCACCTCACCTAATTAGTACTGAAGAGTGGAGTCTTAGGTCCTGGTCCCACCTCTCCTCTGGTCGTTACTAGGTTCATTCTCTCCTCACTGCATAACCTGCATCATACCTACTCTTAATATTATGTACGGATAACACCTCTAGAGAATTGTTTCTAGCATCTTCGTGACTCATCTATGTTTTAGCTTGCAGCTATGCCCTCGTGTACCTGAAACTCGTCTTTCTAACATGCTCCCCCTCTCAGTTACTACTCAATATCTTGTACGTCCTAATCATGTCACCCCTGGCCCTTCTATCATCCAATGTCGTTAGGTTTAGCTCCTCTTGCCTTTCCTCATAATTCATTCCTCTCATCTATGGGAACGATTTCGCTGCAAATCTTTGTTTGCACTTTGTCCCGCGTCTTTAAGTGTTTTACAAGAACTGGGTTCCATACTGGCACCTCGTACTCCAAGGTAGGTTTGACACATGCCGTGTATGGGGTAGTGAATGCCTCCTTGTTGAGGCTCCTGAAAGCTAATTTTAAATTTACCAGTCTTATAGTTGGTGCAGCGGTTCTTCGGTTGATGTATACCTCAAACATTTCGCCTGTACCACACATCACTATTCTCACCTCCGACGTCCTTCTCTTTCAAGGAAGTCTGCAACCTATGCTCCCCGATCCCGTTCTCTGTTTGCAGTCGTCTTTTCCCTTTCCGATTTCCATTACTTTGCATTTGCTAGGGTTAATTTCTAATAGCCACTTAGATCAATACTGCAGCTTGTCCAGGTGCATTTATAGTCTTTTCTGGTTTACTCCTGCTAGCATTCTCTTTATTAGTTTTACATCACCTACGAACAAGGAAACCTCTGACTCGATTTCAACCGTCATGGTATTTGCATATACAAGAAACAATATTGAGATTAGTACTTATCCGTGTGGAACCCCACTTGTCACACTCACTCTTTTCGACACCTCATCCCGGAAAATAACTTATTTCTTTCCCGTAAGTATTCCTGAAGAGCTTTCCCTCTTATTCGTGTCTGTTCTTCTAGCTTTTGTCTCGGTCTCTAGTGAGACACTGTATCGAACGCTTTCTTACTCTCCTAAAATATACAAGGTGCTATCAGAAAATTTCCTGGACTGCCACTGCTTACCATGGTGAAGTTGTCTCCCTCGAAGTACTCTCCTTGAAAGGCTATACACTGATCCTATTGTTTCTTCCACTTCTCGAAATATTTCTGAAACCATTCTTTCCAAACAACGACTAGCCTGGCTGTTATTTTGCTTGAATTTCTTATACGTCGTTAATACGCTGCCCCTTGAGTGCCATTTTTATTCCAGGGAAGAAAAAGAACTCACAGGGTGCTAAATCTAGGGAGTAGGGAGGGATGTGGTCGGTCACTATGTTGTTTTTGGTTTTTCTGATCTTGAGTCACCAAGCAGGGCACAAGTTTCACCCCCAATCACCTCAAGTTCTTAGTGGGATGGATTGTAAAGGACCTGCCAAGTATGGGCCAACAGGCCTACTGCAGTGTTCCTCCTTTCTTATGTTCTTATGTTCTTATGTTCAAATCTTCAGTTAAACTGCATAGACAAGTTCCATAAGAAATTCCCACAGCACTTGCAATTTCCTGGATACTCTGACGATGACCTTCAATGCTGGCGTCAGTTTTTGAAGTTGATAGACAACCACAGAGTTCTTCATACTCAACTGGCGTTTGCCCTACTTTAAATCCAGTCGCTTGCTGAAGCTTTTTTTTTTAATTACACTAGCCGTTTTGCCAAGCATGAAACAGAATTTCACACTCTCTCTCTCTCTCAGACACACACACACATAAGAGGAGAGAGAGAAGCAAGGGACTACATAATAGGAACACTTCACACTGGAGGTCCCAAATTGGTGGTTGCAGTGATGTATAACCCATCACAGAATATGATGAGAATAACAGAGCGATGGTAGACACACTGACTGAAGTGTCCAGAAGGGCTCATGCGAGCAGGGCAAAGCTACTGATTGTGGGTGACTTCAGTGCAAGGAAGCAGAGGAATGATTCATACCCAAGGGCAACAGAAGTAATAGAAAGGCCAGGAAGAGCCCTTGGATCACCCAAAGGTGTAGAGAGGCGAAAACTAGGTGCGCTAGAGAATGAAAGAATTGCAGAATGCAGAATACCAAGGAAAATAAGGAGATAAGCCGAAGAGTCAGAACTGAATATGCTCAGATAAGGAGGGAGGCCAAGCGACAATTCGAAAATGACATAGCAGCGAAAGCCAAGTCTGACCCGAAGCTGTTGTACAGTCACATCAGAAGGAAAACAACAGTGAAGGACCAGGTAATCAGGGTAAGGAAGGAAGGAGGGAAGATCACAATAAACAACCGAGAAGTATGCTAGGAACTCAACATGAGATTTAAAGAAGTACTGACAATGGAGACAGAAAGGACTCCAGAAAGCCAGAGTGGTGGCTTTCACACGAAAATCACTCACTACGAAAGCAAAAGACTTGGCAGACGATGCACCATCCCCCCAATGAAAAGCAGGGGTGTCACTAGCACGTTAAGAGACCATACAATAAGTGTCAGGGGCCCGAGACTGTTCAACTGCCTCCCAGCACACATAAGGGGGATTACCAACAGACCCCTGGCAGTCTTCAAGCTGGCACTGGACAAGCACCTAAAGTCAGTTCCTGATCAGCCGGGCTGTGGCTCGTACGTTGGTTTGCGTGCAGCCAGCAGCAACAGCCTGGTTGATCAGGCGCTGATCCACCAGGAGGCCTGGTCACAGACCGGGCCGCGGGGGCGTTGACCCCCGAAACTCTCTCCAGGTAAACTCCAGGTGGGCTAAGGCTTAAAGTGCTGGACACAATGAATACAAGCGAGGAGGAGGCGAAGAGGCTTATAAGCGAGCTAGATACCTCAAAGGTGATGGGGCCGAACACCATCTCTCCATGGGTCCTGAGAGAGGGAGCAAAGGCGCTCTGTATGTCAGTAACTTCAATCATCAACACTTCTTTGGAAAAAAATGCGACTACTGGAAGTGTGGAAGACAACATATGTAGTCCTAATTTTTAAGAGACGAGACAGACACGCAGCACTGAACTACAGACCAGTGTCACTGACATGTATAGTATGCAAAGTTATAAATAAACTCATTACCAAAAAGGAATGAGTTTATTCGAGATAACCAGGGAAGGGAAATACTGTGACACAAACCTACTGAAGTTCTGCGACAAAGTGATGAAATTAAGACAAGAGAGAGAGAGAGAGAGAGCGAGGGGAGGGGGGTAGACTTCATTTTCTTGGACTGTAAGAAGGTTTCAGACACTGTTCCACAAAAGAGATTAGTGCAAAAAACTGGGGGATCAGGCAGGTAAAACAGGGAAGGAACTGCAATGGATTAGGGAATACCTGTTGTGACGAGGTGTCAGAGTGGGCGCCTGTGAAGAGCGGGATTCTACAGGGGACAGTCCTAGGACAACTGCTGTTTCTGGTATATGTGGATGACATGACGGAAGGGATAGATTCAGACGTTTTGAAGCTATTGCGGAGAACTCAATCGCAAGAGGATCAGGCAGGACTACAAAGGGATCTGGACAGGCTGCAAGCCTCGTCCGGCAACTGGCTCCTGGAGTTTAACCCAATCAAGTGCAAAGTCATGAAGATCGGGAAGGACTAAGAAGACCACAGATAGAGTACAGTCTAGGGGGCCAAAGACTGCAAACCTCATTCAGGGAAAAGGATCTTGGGGTGAGTATAATACAGAGTACTTCTGAGGAGCACATCAACGAAATAACTGCTGCAGCATATGGGCGACTGGCAAACCTAAGAATAGCGTTCCGACACCTTATTAAGGAATCGTTAAGACTCTGTACACTGTGTACATCAGGCTCATACTGCAGTATGCAGCACCAGGTTGGAACCAACACCTGGTCAAGTACGTGAAGAAATAGAGAAATTGCAAAGGCTTGCAACAAGACAAGGAAGTATTTCTTCAGTCATAGAGAGAGGAGGGGCCAGGAGCTATGAGTCGACCCTTGCAACCACAATTAGGTGAGTAAACACACACACACACCTTTCATTAAGTTACACAAAAAATCGCAACAACGCACTGACAATACGACAAAAAATTCCCGTGTAAGCTCAACTAAATGACCGACCACACTGACACTTAACCACGATACTTCACTGAGGATGTACTGTGCAGTGTGATCTACGCCACTCGCACTGTGCAGTGTGATCTACGCCACTCGCACTGTGCAGTGTGATCTACGCCACTCGCACTGTGCAGTGTGATCTACGCCACTCGCACTGTGCAGTGTGATCTACGCCACTCGCACTGTGCATGTGTGATCTACGCCACTCGCACGTGTGCAGTGTGATCTACGCTACTCGCACTGTGCAGTGTGATCTACGCCACTCGCACTGTGCAGTGTGATCTACGCCACTCGCACTGTGCAGTGTGATCTACGCCACTCGCACTGTGCAGTGTGATCTACGCCACTCGCACTGTGCAGTGTGATCTACGCTACTCGCACTGTGCAGTGTGATCTACGCCACTCGCACTGTGCAGTGTGATCTACGCCACTCGCACTGTGCAGTGTGATCTACGCTACTCGCACTGTGCAGTGTGATCTACGCCACTCGCACTGTGCAGTGTGATCTACGCCACTCGCACTGTGCAGTGTGATCTACGCCACTCGCACTGTGCAGTGTGATCTACGCCACTCGCACTGTGCAGTGTGATCTACGCCACTCGCACTGTGCAGTGTGATCTACGCCACTCGCACTGTGCAGTGTGATCTACGCCACTCGCACTGTGCAGTGTGATCTACGCCACTCGCACTGTGCAGTGTGATCTACGCCACTCGCACTGTGCAGTGTGATCTACGCTACTCGCACTGTGCAGTGTGATCTACGCCACTGCACTGTGCAGTGTGATCTACGCTACTCGCACTGTGCAGTGTGATCTACGCTACTCGCACTGTGCAGTGTGATCTACGCCACTCGCACTGTGCAGTGTGATCTACGCTACTCGCACTGTGCAGTGTGATCTACGCCACTCGCACTGTGCAGTGTGATCTACGCTACTCGCACTGTGCAGTGTGATCTACGCTACTCGCACTGTGCAGTGTGATCTACGCCACTCGCACTGTGCAGTGTGATCTACGCCACTCGCACTGTGCAGTGTGATCTACGCTACTCGCACTGTGCAGTGTGATCTACGCTACTCGCACTGTGCAGTGTGATCTACGCTACTCGCACTGTGCAGTGTGATCTACGCTACTCGCACTGTGCAGTGTGATCTACGCTACTCGCACTGTGCAGTGTGATCTACGCTACTCGCACTGTGCAGTGTGATCTACGCCACTCGCACTGTGCAGTGTGATCTACGCTACTCGCACTGTGCAGTGTGATCTACGCCACTCGCACTGTGCAGTGTGATCTACGCTACTCGCACTGTGCAGTGTGATCTACGCTACTCGCACTGTGCAGTGTGATCTACGCTACTCGCACTGTGCAGTGTGATCTACGCTACTCGCACTGTGCATGTGTGATCTACGCTAACTCGCCTGCAGTTTGATCCAACGCTACTGACTTAGTGTGATTACGCTCTCGCACTGTGCAGTGTGATCTACGCTACTCGCACTGTGCAGTGTGATCTACGCTACTCGCACTGTGCAGTGTGATCTACGCTACTCGCACTGTGCAGTGTGATCTAGTACTCCACTGTGCAGTGTGATTACGCTACTCGATGTGCAGTATGATCTACGCTACTCGCACTGTGCATGTGATCTAGTACTCGCAACTGTGCAGTGTGTCTACGCTACTCCATGTGCAGTGTTATCTACGTACTGCACTGTGCAGTGTGATTACGCTACTGCACTGTGAGTGTCGATTCGCTACTCGCCTGTGCAGTGTGATCTACGCTACTCGCATATTTAACATAAGAAGCGTTCGAAAATTTGAGTCCAAGAACTTTTTGATAGCCTCGTACAGTCTGTCCATCCCTCCCTCTCCTGCCTAACTTTCCTTACCTTGCCGCTAAATTGTAGTAGAATTGTTAGAAGAGATTCTATTTCGAAAATTATGCTGGTTCTGTTTATGAAGCGTTTTTTCAGATGTTGTCCTCTCCTTTTGATAATCTTCTTATAACCTTACATACTAGCATGTGCACTGGCCTGTAGTTCATTGCTATCTTCTGTCCTTGGACAGCTGCCCTGTTTATTGAATGTTGAAGTATGCTAGTTCACACAGTTCCTTTGCTCTTCTTAGGAGGGATACCGATTGGCTTCCATTACATTCGAGTTCAGTTAGCCCAGCAGTTTCTTTCCTACTGTTGTTTGCTTTGTCTTCATATTCGTTATGTGATCTGCTACTTTGACTCATGGCACTAATTCTTATTCCATTGTAGAAACCTTCCCTTATCTTTTGATCAGCTTCTCACAGATGATCTTAGTATGGCTCCTCTCCTTCCTTCTTAGCTTTATTACCCGATTTTTCACAGTTGTGTCGTTCTTTCTTATGTGGTCATACGTTAACTCTGGCTCAAATTTAGGTTTCGATGCCATGTTATTCTCATTTAGTTATTCAGCCTCTCTTCCTATACACGCAGATTCGTTTCTGGGTCTTCTACCTGCATCCCTATTTTCCAGCATTCTTTGTTTTCTATATTTTTCTCGTGCTCTTGCACTTTTAGCTTTAGCCTCTCTGCACCTCTCGGTGAACCATGGGTTCATTCTGTTCTTGCCTGTGCCTTTTCTGCTTCCTGGAATTATTTTTTCCTCTGCCTCCCGGCACTTTCCAGCTATATACTCCATCATTTCATTCGTTGTCTTCCCGTCTGACTCTCTTTCCCACGGCACTCTGCATAGGAATTGCCTCATGTCATCATATTCTCCTCTTTCGAAGGAGGGTTTGTTCCCTCCTGTATGATCTTTGCTTCTCTCCACATTCACTTCCACTTCGAACCTCAGTAGCGCGTGGTCACTTAGGGTGAACACAAGGTCCAGTCTGACTGATTTATCGTCTCCTCTCTCCCTAGTTGTATCCCCGACATACTGACTCATGATGCTTTCCAATGCCACCTCTAATCCACCACTTCCCCACTCATTTTCCTTGTGGTTGAAGTATCCCACGATCAATAGTGTTTCATTGCTTGTGAGGGCTCGCCTTCTAGCTACTTGTGCTATCGTGTCCATCATTGCCCTGTCGTTGTCGTCATATTCCTATCTTAGTCTTCTACTATTTAGTAGTGGGATTCACATCACTGCTGTCATCACCTTAGGTTCTCCAGTTTTGAGTGTACCTATTTTGTAGTCTGACTCCCCTCCATTTATTCTATTCATCTCAAAGATCAACTAGTTCCCATCCAGCAGCACTACTCCACCTCCTCTTTCCTTTCTCGTTATTTGATGTTTCTTAGAATATCGCCTTTGTTATCACCTCAGTGAGTTTGGTCTCTGTTATTGCTACAGAGTTTAAGGATGATTCTGTTATTAGTTCTCTCCATTCATCACTTTTATGTGGTATCCCCTCTGGAGTTGTATATGTGCTCTCAGTTTCCTTTATCTTATTGTGCTTAGTGCTAGTAATCCCCCTTATGTATGCTGGGAGACAGTTGAACAGTCCCGGGCCCATGACACTTACTGCGTGTGAAGGGTTCAACAACCCTATCAGACCCTCAAAGAGTATTTGATAAGGCCGATTCCTCCTTATGTTAGGTTTCCGGGATCTGTTCTCCTGGTTCTTGCGTAAAGGAGGAAGTGGAGGGTGGAAGCGAAGCTTGTTGGGGTGGATCCTGCACTGGTAGAGGTTAGGAATGGGGGTGTAGGTTGGGGAAGATGGGGATAGTGTTATTGTGTTTGAATGGGATAGGAGGTTGGGGATTGAGGGATTATTTGAGAATTTTCTTGGTTTAGCTCCTGAGGCAGAGCCTCCACATAGTTGGTCTGAACATGGTATCCCCCTGCAGGGAAAGCTGTTACACCTTAAATTGTGTTTATTTATTATTCTCCCTGTCTTCGACTGTTTCTTATTCTCTCTCACAGTTGTGCCTGTCTTGTAATGTTCGGTCCCAGTCGAGGTACACATCATGAAACCTGTCCTTTCCTCTCTGCAGGGATTTCCATCTCAAGATCCGATCTCGTGCTTTTTCTGATGCAAGGTTCAGTTTGACTGGTCGTATTTTGTCCCTCGTGTACTTCCCAATTCTCAGAAAATTTACCACCTCACGTACCTCAGCCTCGCTACCCGCTTACTGTCCCTTTGTTCGATTATCTCATTGTCGTCCCTTCACTGGCGACCATATCTCAACATTGTCGTCCCTTCTGCTCCTTGAGCCCTATGGCGGAGTTGCCTCCACCACTCTTTTGGATTGCCTTACCTGTATCTTGTCTTCTTGAAGACTATGTGCCTGGAGAGAGTCTGCCCCACGCCCTCCTCCTGGTGAGATTCAATTCACCACTTGCGCGCTCACCAAACATAAGAAAGCTTCCTGCACCTTCGGCTGTTGTACTCACCTAATTGTGGTTGCAGGGGTCAAGATTCAGCTCCTGGCCCCGCCTCTTCACTGATCGCTACTAGGTCCTCTCTCTCTCTGCTTCTTGAGCTTTATCATACCTCGTCTTACAGCTATGTATGGTTCCTGCCTCCACTACATCACTTGCTAGGCTATTACACTTAAGACTCTATGACTGAAGAAATACTTCCTAACATCCCTCTGACTCGTCTGAGTCTTTAGCTTCCAATTCTGACCCCTTGTTTCTGTGTCCCATCTCTGGAACAACCTGTTTCTGTCTACCTTATCTATTCCACGCAGTATTTTGTATGTCGTTATCATGTCTCCCCTGACCCTTCTGTCCTCCAGTGTCGTCAGTCCGATTTCCCTCAATCATGTGTGTGTGCGTGTTGTGTGTGTGTGTGTGTGTGTGTGTGTGTGGTGTGTGTGTGTGTGTGTATGTGTGTGTGTGTGTGTGTGTGTGTGTGTGTGTACTCACCTAATTGTACTCACCTAATTGTGGTTGCAGGGGTCGAGACTTAGATCCTGGCCCCGCCTCTTCACTGATCGCTACTAGGTCCTCTCTCTCTCTCTGCTTCCTGAGCTGTATCATACCTCTTCTTAAAACTATGTATGGTTCCTTCCTCCACTACTTCACTTTCTAGGCTATTCCACTTCCTGACAACTCTATGACTGAAGAAATACTCCCTAACGTTCCTGTGACTCGTCTGAGTCTTCAGCTTCCAGTTGTGACCCCTTGTCCCTGTGTCCCCTCTCTGGAACATCCTATCTCTGTCCACCTTGTCTATTCCCCGCAGTATCTTGTATGTCGTTATCATGTCTCCCCTGACCCTTCTGTCCTCCAGTGTCGTCAGTCCGATTTCCCTCAACCTTTCCTCGTACGATATTCCCCTGAGCTCTGGGACTAGCCTTGTTGCAAACCTTTGTACTTTCTCTAACTTTTTGACGTGCTTGACCAGGTGTGGGTTCCAGACTGGTGCTGCATACTCCAGTATGGGCCTAACATACACAGTGTACAGTGTCTTGAACGATTCCTTATTATGGTATCGGAACGCTATTCTCAGGTTTGCCAGGCGCCCGTATGCTGCAGCGGTTATTTGGTTGATGTGTGCCTCCGGTGATGTGCTCGGTGTTATGGTCACCCCAAGGTCTTTCTCCCTGAGTGAGGTCTGTAGTCTTTGTCCACCTAGCCTATACTGTGTCTGCGGTCTTCTTTGCCCCTCCCCAATCTTCATGACTTTGCATTTGGCTGGATTGAATTCGAGAAGCCAATTACTGGACCACATGTCCAGCCTGTTCAGGTCTCTTTGCAGTCCTGCCTCATCCTCATCCGATTTAATTCTTCTCATCAGCTTCACATCATCTGCGAACAGGGACACTTCAGAGTCTATGTGTCTGTGAGTCTCTTGTGTGTGTGTGTGTGTGTGTGTGTGTGTGTGTGTGTGTGTGTGTGTGTGTGTGTGTGTGTGTGTGTGACTACCGATTTGTGCTTGCAGGTGTCGAATCTTGGTTCCTGGCCCCCACCTCTTTAGCTTCACCGACCAGCATGCCTAGTTCTCGGCTTATTGAACCCTGCCATATGTGTTCTTCCAACTGTGTATGGAGTCTTCTTCCACCACTTCCACACACAATTTGTTCCACAGAGTGAGACACAAGGAACACTTCCGAGCAACCCTCTGACTCATCTCCGCACTTTTTGTGTTAATGTTCTTTTTCATTATACATAAAAGGAATAATGAATCAAGAGAACATTCAACATTAAAAAAACTTAGTCTTTTATATACCACTGTGAGGCTATACATATCCCAAACATTATACAGGAACCTGAGTACATGTACATACTGAAAGTTCACAGTGAAATTGTATATATTTCTGACATGTCATACGGAGTTTATATTCATATTGTTACTTAAATACATAACCAATTATCACAATTAATACGTAACCACACGTCATACATATTATACACAAATAATAACACACAACACTCAAAGAGGCTCACCCCGCCTCCTTTACAAAGAACAGTCACACCATGTTAAGTGGGGTCATTAATGTGTAATCAATACCAGCGGAAGACTAATTCTGACTTCTGGTGTCTTCACTGCTTGTCCTGGTACTGTGTTCTGTCTTTGTCCTGCCTGTATGTTATCTGGCTCCTGTCTGTGTCGTCCGTGTGTTGCATGTGTCCGGCCTGCGTCCTACCTGTGTCCTGCTCGTGCGTTGTCTGGCTCCTGTATCTTCCCTGTGTACTGCTTGCGTATTGTCTGGGTCCTGTGTCTTCCCTGTGTGTTGCATGTGTCCTATCTGTGTCCTGCCTGTGTGTTGTCTGTCTGTGTCTTGCTTGTATATTGCCTGTGTTCTGCTTGTGTGTTGCCTACCTACCCACCAAGAGTCTACCTGAAGGATGTTCCGGTGAGCAACGCCCCCGTAGCCCAGTCCATGACCAGGCCTCCCGGTGGATCAGGGACTGATTAACCAAGCTGTTACTGCTGGCAGCACGTAGTCCAACGTAGGAACCACAGCCCGGCTGATAGGGTACTGACTTTAGGTATCTACTTGTGTCCTGCTTGTGTGTTGTCTGTGTCCTATCTGTATTTTGCCCTCAGCTTCACCCAGGCTCTAACACTCCCACCCACCCACACCCATATTCACACCTTCACCCACGGTGTATCCTCAAAGCAACACCCTCACCCACACCATCGCCCTGCCTCACCTACAGTCAGCCAGGGGCAGGTCAATCGGGACATATCAGGGACACAGTCATCGACAAGTCAGTCAGGGGTAAGTCAGTCAGGGAGAGATCAGTTCTTGACAAGTAATCCATGACAGGTCATCCAATGACAAATCAGCAAGGGACAGGTCGACCATTGACAGGTCAGCCAGGGACAGGTCAGCCAGAGATAAGCGTCAGCTAGGGACAGGTCAATATATTATTCGTTTAGGTGAGGGCACACGCAGGCATTCCATACCTGACCTGACTAGACCGAGAGAGACTACAGTATAACAAAGTCATGACGTGCTTGGGTATACATTAACGTGACTATACCTTGCATGACTGTGACTCTACCTTGTATGAATATTACTACGTAGTATGACTGTTACTCTACCTTGTATGGCTGTGAATTTTACTCAGCCTAGTCCGACTGTGACTCTACCTTATATGATCTACCTTGTAAGAATGTGACTCTATCTTGTGTGACTATAACTTAACCTTGTGTGAATGTGACTAACTTATGACTTGGCTAAGTTGTATGCTTTCAAAGAGGGAGTAGATTACAATCTTGGTTTGTCAGTCAGCAGTTTGAGAACTTCAACTGAATTTTATTGACTTAAGACTTAGGGAGACTGACACAAGTCAGTCCATCTATCATCATTCCATCATGCAGGAGGAGCCACATGTCTATGGTGCATCCAACAAAATAAGCGACTCTTGGATGTCACTACCGCCCGGCTCCGGCTGGGTTACAAGTATCTTTGACAGGTTAAATCACCACCACCAGATGTAGACCAAACGAAATGTAAACTTTGCCAGATGGACTATTGTCACACCTTGCATCATTATGTACTGGAGTGCGTCACACCTTTCGTCATTATGTACTGGAGTGTGATCAGATTAATGAATTTAGAAACAACTCACTCAGAAATGTTCAAGAAATGGCAAAGTATTTTATCCACAGTGGTATATTACAGACCATTCTGGAGAAATACCCTGACTTTGCTAGCTGTAAATAAAGCATTACCGCGTGTGTGTGTGTGTGTTTGTGTGTGTGTGTTTGAGTGTGTATGTGTGTGTGTGTGTGTGTGTGTGTGTGTGTGTGTGTGTGTGTGTGTGTGTGTGTGTGTGTGTGTGTGTGTGTGTGTGTGTGTGTGACCCAATTAATATTTGCACTAATAACTCATTACAGTTGTGACCGGGTGTGGACGTGTGAATTGCTCATTAATTTGTAATTTGTTCATGATTATAACCATGTATGACGTGTAGATGATTCATTACATTTCTAACTTGGTCATGATTGTGACCAGATCTACCTGGAGTTCATGACCTTTGTAACTTGGTCATGATTGTGACCAGATCTACCTGGAGTTCATTACCTTTGTAACTTGTTCAGTTATCAAAACTTTGGGGTCCAGTCCCTGGACCCATTATGTACCTTTGTAATCTTTTGACTACCGTCCACTGGATGGTTATGGGGTGCATAATAAACATATTAAACATCTTGTATGAATGTGACTCTACCTTGTACGAATGTGACTTGACCTTGTATGAGTTGACTTTACCTTGTATGAATGTCACTACCTTGTATGAATGTGACTGTACATTGTATGAATGTGACTCTACCTTGTACGAATGTGACTTTACCTTCTATGAATTGACTTTACCTTGTATGAATGTGACTCTACCTCGTATGAATGTGACTCTGCCTTGTATGACTGTGACTCTACCTCGTATGAATGTGACTCTGCCTTGTATGACTGTGACTCTACCTCGTATGAATGTGACTCTGCCTTGTATGAATGTGACTTTACATTGTATGAATGTGACTCTACCTTGTACGAATGTGACTTTACCTTCTATGAATTGACTTTACCTTGTATGAATGTCACTACCTTGTATGAATGTGGCTGTACCTTCTAATAATGTGACTCTGCCTTGTATGAATGTGGCTTTACCCCGTATGAATGGGACTCTACCTTGTATGAATGGGACTCTACCTTGTATGAATGGGACTCTACCTCGTATGAATGGGAATCTACCTTGTATGAATGGGACTCTACCTCGTATGAATGGGAATCTACCTTGTATGAATGGGACTCTACCTTGTATGAATGGGACTCTACCTCGTATGAATGGGAATCTACCTTCTATGAATGTGACTTTACCTTGTATGAATGTGACTTTACCTTGTATGAATGGGACTCTACCTTGTATGAATGGGACTCTACCTAGTATGAATGTGACTCTACCTAGTATGAATGTGACTTTACCTTGTATGAATGGGACTCTACCTTGTATGAATGGGACTCTACCTAGTATGAATGTGACTCTACCTTGTATGAATGTGACTTTACCTTGTATGAATGGGACTCTACCTAGTATGAATGGGATTCTACCTTGTATGAATGTGACTTTACCTTGTATGAATGGGGCTCTACCTTGTATGAATGGGACTCTACCTAGTATGAATGGGACTCTACCTTGTATGAATGTGACTTTACCTTGTATGAATGGGACTCTACCTAGTATGAATGGGACTCTACCTAGTATGAATGTGACTCTACCTTGTATGAATGTGACTTTACCTTGTATGAATGGGACTCTACCTAGTATGAATGGGACTCTACCTAGTATGAATGTGACTCTACCTTGTATGAATGTGACTTTACCTTGTATGAATGGGACTCTACCTAGTATGAATGGGACTCTACTAGTATGAATGTGACTCTACCTTGTATGAATGTGACTTTACCTTGTATGAATGGGACCTCTACCTAGTATGAATGGGACTCTACCTAGTATGAATGTGACTCTACCTTGTATGAATGTGACTTTACCTTGTATGAATGGGACTCTACCTAGTATGAATGGGACTCTACCTAGTATGAATGTGACTCTACCTTGTATGAATGTGACTTTACCTTGTATGAATGGGACTCTACCTAGTATGAATGGGACTCTACCTAGTATGAATGTGACTCTACCTTGTATGAATGGGATTCTATCTTGTATGAATTGATTTTAGCTTTCATGAATGTGTCTCCACCTTGAATGATGACAGCGCATCATTGCACACCACTGTTGCACCATGACAGCATCATTGCACACCACTGTTGCACCATGACAGCAACATTGCACACCACTGTTGCACCATGACAGCAACATTGCACACCACTGTTGCACCATGACAGCAACATTGCACACCACTCTTGCACCATGACAGCAACATTGCACACCACTGTTGCACCATGACAGCAACATTGCACACCACTCTTGCACCATGACAGCAACATTGCACACCACTGTTGCACCATGACAGCAACATTGCACACCACTCTTGCACCATGACAACAACATTGCACACCACTGTTGCACCATGACAGCAACATTGCACACCACTCTTGCACCATGACAGCAACATTGCACACCACTCTTGCACATGACAGCAACATTGCACACCACTCTTGCACCATGACAGCAACATTGCACACCACTCTTGCACCATGACAGCCACATTGCACACCACTCTTGCACCATGACAGCAACATTGCACACCACTCTTGCACCATGACAGCCACATTGCACACCACTCTTGCACCATGACAGCCACATTGCACACCACTCTTGCACCATGACAGCAACATTGCACACCACTCTTGCACCATGACAGCCACATTGCACACCACTCTTGCACCATGACAGCAACATTGCACACCACTCTTGCACCATGACAACAACATTGCACACCACTCTTGCACCATGACAGACAACATTGCACACCACTCTTGCACCATGACAGCAACATTGCACACCACTCTTGCACCATGACAGCAACATTGCACACCACTCTTGCACCATGACAACAAACATTGCACACCACTCTTGCACCATGACAGCAACATTGCACACCACTCTTGCACCATGACAGCAACATTGCACACCACTCTTGCACCATGACAGCAACATTGCACACCACTCTTGCACCATGACAGCAACATTGCACACCACTCTTGCTCCATGACAGCAACATTGCACACCACTGTTGCACTATGACAGCCACATTGCACACCACTGTTGCACTATGACAGCCACATTGCACACCACTGTTGCACTATGACAGCATCATTGCACACCACTCTTGCACCATGACAGCAACATTGCACACCACTGTTGCACCATGACAGCAACATTGCACACCACTGTTGCACCATGACAGCCACATTGCACACCACTGTTGCACCATGACAGCCACATTGCACACTACTGTTGCATCATGACAGCCACATTGCACACCACTGTTGCACCATGACAGCCACATTGCACACCACTCTTGCACCATGAGAGCCACATTGCACACCACTGTTGCACTATGACAGCAACATTGCACATCACTGTTGCACTATGACAGCAACATTGCACACCACTGTTGCACCATGGCAGCTACATTGCACACCACTGGTGCACCATGACAGCAACATTACACACCACTGTTGCACCATGACAGCCACATTGCACACCACTGGTGCACCATGACAGCAACATTACACACCACTGTTGCACCATGGCAGCTACATTGCACTCCACTGTTACACCATGACAGCAACATTGCACACCACTGTTGCACCATGACAGCCACATTGCACACCAATGTTGCACTATGACAGCCACATTGCATACCACTGTTGCACCATGACAGCCACATTGCACACCACTGTTGCACCATGACAGCCACATTGTACACCACTGCTGCACCATGACAGCAACATTGCACTCCACTGTTACACCATGACAGCCACATTGCACACCATTGTTGCACCATGACAGCCACATTGCATACCACTGTTGCACCATGACAGCCACATTGCATACCACTGTTGCACAATGACAGCCACATTGCACACCACTGTTACATCATGACAGACACATTGCACACCACTGTTGCACCATGGCAGCCACATTGCACACCAATCTTGCACCATGAGAGCCACATTGCACACCACTGTTGCACTATGACAGCCACATTGCACACCACTGTTGCACTATGAGAGCAACATTGCACACCACTGTTTCACCATGACAACCACATTGCACACCACTCTTGCACCATGACAGCCACATTGCACACCACTGTTGCACCATGACAGCCACATTGCACACCACTGTTGCACTATGACAGCATCATTGCACACCACTGTTGCACCATGACAGCCACATTGCATACCACTGTTGCACCATGAGAGCCACATTGCACACTACTGTTGCATCATGACAGCCACATTGCACACCACTGTTGCACCATGACAGCCACATTGCACACCACTCTTGCACCATGACAGCCACATTGCACACCACTGTTGCACCATGACAGCCACATTGCACACCACTGTTGCACTATGACAGCATCATTGCACACCACTGTTGCACCATGACAGCCACATTGCATACCACTGTTGCACCATGACAGCCACATTGCACACTACTGTTGCATCATGACAGCCACATTGCACACCACTGTTGCACCATGACAGCCACATTGCACACCACTCTTGCACCATGAGAGCCACATTGCACACCACTGTTGCGCTATGACAGCAACATTGCACACCACTGTTGCACTATGACAGCAACATTGCACACCACTGTTGCACTATGACAGTAACATTGCACACCATTGTTGCACCATGACAGCCACATTGCACACCACTGTTGCACCATGACAGCCACATTGCACACCACTCTTGCACCATCACAGCTACATTGCACACCACTGTTGCACTATGACAGCAACATTGCACACCACTGTTGCACTATGACAGCATCATTGCACACCATTGCTGCACCATGACAGCAACATTGCACACCACTGTTGCACTATAACAGTAACTTTCACACCACTGCTGCACCATGACAGCCACATTGCACACCATTGTTGCACCATGACAGCCACATTGCACACCGTTGTTGCACCATGACAGCCACATTGCACACCATTGTTGCACCATGACAGCCACATTGCACACCATTGTTGCACCATGACAGCCACATTGCACACCGTTGTTGCACCATGACAGCATCATTGATTTTCCAAGTCACGCAGTTGAGACTGTTTCAACTATTGTTACAGAAGCAATTTTTGTCTTTGTATAAATAACAATTGCAGCTGTTTACTCTTGTAGTCTCTTTAATATTGCAGAACTTTATTGCATATAACATTATTTACTAATATTTATAAATAGCTCTTAGCTTATAAATAAAGTTAGCAACCCTAAACCGAACCTTGTACAACCCTCTGTGAAAAAAAATTATTGCGTTCATTAACTCGAAATACATTATACAGGTAAGAACACTGATGTAAATGCTGCAACACATGTAACTGTCCAGCGGACTTAAGGCGCAGTTAACTGGTACATAGATTATGCTGATTAAGCTGAACAACTTTCAAATGTATTCCAGAGGTGACTGTGTTACCGAATTGAAGTCAGGTAGAAGAGAATTACAACCCTTGACGTCTCGCTCTCTCTTTTCTGCTCTCTCTCTCTCTCTTTTTTTTTTTTTTTTTTTTTTTTTACACAGGGTTTGACAAGGTTAAGGATCCCTAGCTTTATTGACAGCTATATTACAGGTTAAGGATTCCTAACTTTATTTGCAAGCTAAGAGCTGTTACCTACATCAGCTCATTTGAAAGCATTTTTATTGTTATGAGACATACAAGTAGGGAACAGGATGAAGTTGGAGCCATCTGTGGGCCAGCATTTTCATTTCATCAACTGACTTTATCTCGTTGACATCATTATGCTGTACGAATGTGTTCCATACTCGAGTCATCCTGGTATGTATGATCTCAGATGGAGTGATGTTCTGGAGAAGGGTACAGCCAAGTGAAGTTGCTGCTTTCTGCCCGTCTTGTGGCATAACAAGCTTGTTTCACGCTGTCCTCGAAGTGGATCCAAGTGTGGTATTTTGACAATATTGGCCTTGTACATAACAGTAAGGCCACCCACATCCCTCCTATGTTGAAGGCTCTGCTGAAATGACAGATCTATTCAGGATGGGTTCAGGCGAGAGATGAGACGTCTTGCTCTGTTCTCTACTCTGTCAAGCAGTCGCAGATGAGAGGGGGGGCAGGCAAACCAAGAAAGTGGAGCATACTCAAGGTGCGAGCGTACTTGTGCCTCGTACAGGATCTTGCAACCCCTACTGTCAAGCAGATGGGAGATACGGCGAAGTGCTGTAAGCTTCCCGGCTGCCTTGTTTGTAAGATTTACAACATGGTTCTTCATGGTTAGTTTGGAGTCAAATTTCACCCTAAAAGGATATCAACTTCTTCTCCAGGTGCCAACATCCTCCCATTCATCCTTACTAATGCACCAGCATTACCATCATGATGCCTAGAGACGAGCATCATTTGCGTTTTCTCAGGTGCAAATGTTACTTGCCATCTATTTCCCCAAGCTGATATAGCTCTCAGCTGGTGATTGATGTAGCTTAGAGCAGCTGGCATTTCTTCTCTTGGATAAGTGAATGTCAGTGTACAGTCGTCTGCATATGCATGTGATTCTGGGATGAGATGAAGAAGGTCGTTGAAGTAGACATTCCATAACAATGGACCCAGCACGCTTCCTTGTGGAACACTTGCCCCAATAGGATGTCTTGCTGATTCCGTTCCATTGAGAACTACACTTAGAGATCTACCAATGAAGGTAGTCACTGAGGAGACATAGCGTAGAGCCTGCAATCCCAGTGCTTGAAGTTTTGCTAAGAGGCCCTGGTGCCACACCCGGTCGAAAGCGCCAGCAATGTCCAGTGCTACCACACAATGACTTTGGATTCATCCAGTGACTGGTGCCACTTAGTGGAGAGGTTTAACAACAGATCAGCAGCAGAGTAACCTTTCCTGAAGCCATATTGACGATCACAAAGTAGTGAGTGGTAGTCAAAAAACTCTGTCATTTGTCTTGAGATTATTGTCTCAAGGATCTTACCAGTGATTGACAGGAGTGACACTGGTCTGTAGTTGCTGATTTCTGCTCTGCTCTTCTTTTTGTGAACAGGGACTACATTCGCCTCTTTCCATAGAGAGGGTCATTTACACTGTACTAGGCAGTGCTGAAAGATGCGAGTTAGAGGTGCTGCTAGCTGGTCTGCACATCTTCTCAACAATCTTGGGCTCAACTTGTCTGGGCCCACAGCCTTTTCTTGGTCAAGCGATTTAAGAAGGAAATGCACCTCCTCCTGCCTTATTGTCACCACTGACAGTTTTGACACAGTTCTTGCAGCTAGCCAAGGAGGGTCCCTTGCTGGATCAGGAACTTGCATTTTGGTAGCAAAGTGTTCAGCAAAGAGGTCCGCCTTCTCTTGACTACTAGTAGAGGTGGTCCCATCCTGTCGATTTAGAGGTGGAATAAGTTCATCAGGCAGATAACCTTGTCTGTCCTTGACCAGGGACCACCAGGTTTTGGAGCCCACCCTACCTGATGCTAACTTTCTTTTAGTGTCCACCTCCCATTTAGCAATGGCCCACTTTTGAACATCACCCATATGCCTACAGGCTTGCATGTGCAAGTTCCTGTTATAGGTGGTAGGATGTCTCTTATACCTTCGCCATGCTTTGTACTTAGCAGTAGCAGCCTCTCTACAACGAAAGCCAAACCAAGGCTGATCTGTAGGCTTCGTCACATATTGCCGGTGAGGAATGTGTTCTTGTTGTACATTAAGGATGTGTCCAGTGAAGGCTTTCACTTGGTTGTCAACATCCCCTTGGAGAAGAGCATTCCAGTCGGTGGTGGCGAGCTCAGAGCAAAGGGCTGGCCAATTACCTCTTTCCCATAGCCAGGTTGTGCGTGTGGACTCCTCACCTAGTCCTGTTGGGATCTTAAGTGTGGTAAAAACAGCCTTGTGGTCGGACGATCCTCTCTCTCTCTCTCTCTCTCTCTCTCTCTCTCTCTCTCTCTCCTCACCTAGTCCTGTTGGGATCTTAAGTGTGGTAAAAACAGCCTTGTGGTCGGACGATCCTCTCTCTCTCTCTCTCTCTCTCTCTCCCAATCACACCCCTCTCGGGCGCTTCCGAAAGTGGGCGGCAGATTGAATGGGAAGTAGCTTGTGAGAGTGGGTGGCAGCTTGAGAGAGTGGGCGGTAGCTTGAGTGAGAGGGAGGCAGCTAGAGTGAGAGGGAGGCAGCTAAAGTGAGAGGGAGGCAGCTAGAGTGAGAGGTAGGCAGCTAGAGTGAGAGGGAGGCAGCTAGAGTGAGAGGGAGGCAGCTAGAGTGAGAGGGAGGCAGCTAGAATGAGAGGGAGGCAGCTAGAGTGAGAGGGAGGCAGCTAGAGTGAGAGGGAGCAGCTAGAGTGAGAGGGAGGCAGGTAGAGTGAGAGGGAGGCAGGTAGAGTGAGAGGAGGCAGGTAGAGTGAAAGGGAGGCAGCTAGAGTGAGAGGGAGGCAGGTAGAGTGAGAGGGAGGCAGGTAGAGTGAGAGGGAGGCAGCTAGAGTGAGAGGGAGGCAGCTAGAGTGAGAAGGAGGCAGCTAGAGTGAGAGGAGGCAGCTAGAGTGAGAGGAGGCAGCTAGAGTGAGAGGGAGGCAACTAGAGTGAGAGGGAGGCAGCTAGAGTGAGAGGGAGGCAGCTAGAGTGAGAGGGAGGCAGCTAGAGTGAGAGGGAGGCAGCTAGAGTGAGAGGGAGGCATCTAGAGTGAGAGGGAGGCAGGTAGAGTAAGGGAGGCAGCTAGAGTGAGAGAGAGGCAGCTAGAGTGAGAGGGAGGCAGCTAGAATGAGAGGGAGGCAGCTAGAGTGAGAGGGAGGCAGCTAGAGTGAGAGGGAGGCAGCTAGAGTGAGAGGGAGGCAGCTAGAGTGAGAGGGAGGCAGCTAGAGTGAGAGGGAGGCAGCTAGAGTGAGAGGGAGGCAGCTAGAGTGAGAGGGAGGCAGCTAGAGTGAGAGGGAGGCAGCTAGTGTGAGAGGGAGGCAGCTAGAGTGAGAGGGAGGCAGCTAGAGTGAGAGGGAGGCATCTAGAGTGAGAGGGAGGCAGGTAGAGTAAGAGGGAGACAGCTAGAGTGAGAGCGAGGCAGCTAGAGGGAGAGCGAGGCAGCTAGAATGAGAGGGAGGCAGCTAGAGTGAGAGGGAGGCAGCTACAGTGAGAGGGAGGCAGCTAGAGTGAGATGGAGGCAGCTACAGTGAGAGGGAGGCAGCTAGAGTGAGAGGGAGGCAGCTGTGAGCTTCAACAGCAACAGCCTCATATGTTTCCATTTCTCAAGTGAGAGCACAGTGTGTGTGTGTGTGTGTGTGTGTGTGTGTGTGTGTGTGTGTGTGTGTGTGTGTGTGTGTGTGTATGTGTGTGTGTGTGTGTGTGTACTCACCTAGTTGTCCTCACCTAGTTGAGGTTGCGGGGGTCGAGTCCGAGCTCCTGGCCCCGCCTCTTCACTGATCGCTACTAGGTCACTCTCCCTGAGCCGTGAGCTTTATCATACCTCTGCTTAAAGCTATGTATGGATCCTGCCTCCACTACATCGCTTCCCAAACTGTTCCACTTATTGACTACTCTGTGGCTGAAGAAATACTTCCTAACATCCCTGGATTCATCTGTGGTCTTCAGCTTCCAACTGTGCCCCCTTGTTACTGGGGTCCAATCTCTGGAACATCCTGTCTTTGTCCACCTTGTCAATTCCTCTCGTATTTTGTATGTCGTTATCATGTCCCCATTTTCTCTCCTGTCCTCCAGTGTCGTCAGGTTGATTTCCCTTAACCTCTCCTCGTAGGACATACCTCTTAACTCTGGGACTAGTCTTGTTGCAAACCTTTGCACTTTCTTTTAGTTTCTTCACGTGCTTGGCTAGGTGTGGGTTCCAAACTGTGCCGCATACCCCAATATGGGCCTAACGTACACGGTTTTACAGGGTCCTGAATGATTCCTTATTAAGATGTCGGAATGCTGTTCGAGGTTTGCTAGGCGCCCATATGCTGCAGCAGTTATTTGGTTGATGTGCGCTTCAGATGTGCCTGGTTTTTATACTACACCCAAGATCTTTTTCCTTGAGTGAGGTTTGTAGTCTCTGACCCCCTAGACTATCCATCTTTCGGGCCTTCTTTGCCCTTCCCCAATCTTCATGACTTTGCACTTGGTGGGATTGAACTCCAGGAGCCAATTGCTGGACCAGGTCTGCAGCTGTGCAGATCCTTTTGTAGTTCTGCCTGGTCTTCGATCGGAGTGAATTCTTCTCATCAAAATTTTACGTCATCTGCAAACAGGGACACCTCGAGTCTATTCCTTCCGTCATGTCGTTCACAAATACCAGAAACAGCACTGGTCCTAGGACTGACCCCCGCGGGACCCCGCTGGTCACAGGTGCCCACTCTGACACCTCGCCACGTACCATTACTCGCTGCTGTCTTCCTGACAAGTATTCCCTGATCCAATTTTAGTGCCTTCCCTGTTATCCCTGCTTGGTCCCCAGTTTTTGCACCAATCCTTGTGTGGAACTGTGTCAAACGCCTTCTTGCAGTCCAAGAAAATGCAATCCCACCCACCCTCTCTCTCTTGTCTTACTGCTGTCACCATGTCATAGAACTCCAGTAGGTTTGTGACACAGGATTTCCCGTTCTTGAAACCATGTTGGCTGCTGTTGATTTAGATCGTTCCTTTCTAGGTGTTCCCCCACTCTTCCCTGATAATCTTCTCCATGATTTTGTATACTATACATGTCAGTGACAATGGTCTGTATTTTAATGCTTCATGTCTGTCTTCTTTTTTAAAGATTGGGACTACATTTGCTTTTCTTCCATGCCTTTAGGCAACTCCCTGTTTCGATAGATGTATTGAATATTGTTGTTAGGGGTACACAAGCGCCTCTGCTTCTCTCTCTCAATATCCATGGGGAGATGTTATCTGGCCCATTTTCCTTTGAGGTATCTAGCTCACTCAGAGCCTCTTCACTTCTTCCTCGGTTGTGTTACTGTGTCCAGCACTTGGGGGTGTGCCCCACCTCTCCGTCTTTCTGGAGTCCCTTCTGTCTCCCCTGTGAACACTTTTTTTGAATTCTTGTTGAGTTCTTCACATACTTCACGGGCATTTCTTGTTGTCTCTCCTCCTTCCTTCCTTAGCCTGATTACCTGGTCCTTGACTGTTGTTTTCCTCCTGATGTGGCTGTACAACAGTTTCGGGGCAGATTTGGGTTTCCCGTGCTTGTTTTTAATATTGCCCGGGCCCCCCCTTCCCTTTTGGCCTTTTTTCTGGCCCCCCTCCACTTTATTTTTATTCCTGGCCTTTGCCTTAATTTTTTCCCCCCCAAAATTTGGTTTGGGGGGGCCCCTTTTTTGGGGGGAAAACCCTTGGGGCAATCCTGGGTTTTCTTTACCCCTTTTTCCCCCTTGGGTAAAAAATTTAGTTTGGTTGTTGGGGGGGTTAATATTTATTTCTTAATGGTTTGGTTTTTGCCCCTGCCCGTTCTTGTTCCACCGGGTTTGCCCCTTTTTTGGTTTGGGTTTTTTCCTTTGGTTCCTCTTTTCCCCCCCTTTCGCTTTTTTTCCCTTTAAAAACCTTCACGGGCCCGGGCCCTTCAATTTGTTTCCCTGTTCTCATCTAAGGGAAACCCCTTCCCCGCCTTCCGGGTTTAAAACCCTTTTCCTTTTGGGAGGCCCCTTGTTTGGAAACTGTTTTTCCGCCCCCTAAATCACCCCTTGATTTGGTCGGTTTTTCCCCCCCTTCGTTTCCCCTCCTTTTTAAATTTTTTCCCCCAATTGGGGTTTCCCCATTTTCTCCCCTTTTTTCCGGAATTGATTTTCTCTTTTCTCCTTTCTTTCTTCCTCCTCCCTTTCGGGGGGGTTTTCCTTTTCCTCCTCTCCTGGGGGCCCAGGGTAAAAATTGTTTCCCTTTCTTTCCCCCCTTCCCTTTTTAAAACCCCCAGCTTTTTGGGATCCCCCCCTTACCCCCCCCTTTTTCCCTTGTTTTTCTCGGGTTTGGCCCCCTTGGGATACCTTGGGTTTTTTTCCTTTCAGAATTTTCGGAACCTATTTTCCCTTCCTTTTTTTGAACCAACTTTTCTTCCCTTTTCCCCCCATTTTTTTGGGTTTTCCTTCGGGCTTTTTGGGCCAAACAAAAATTAAAATTTCCCCTTTCCCCGTTTTGGGGGGGGGGGGGAAACCTTCATATGTGGTTTCTTCTCGGTATGGGGGGAATTTGGGTAGGTTTTATTTTTTTCCTTTACCCCTTTTTGGTACTGGGTTTGGTTTGTCCCTTCCCATTTTTTTTTCTTTTCCTCCCCTCTTTTCCCAATTCCGGGCTTTTTTCCCTTTTTAAAATTTATTTTTGTTTTTTGTTTTTGTTTTGTGTGTGTTCTGTTTTTGTTTGTTTGTTGGAAAAACCCCCCTTTTGTACTCCCCAATTTTCAAGGGTTTCCGGGGGTTATTTTCCCAAAGCTCCTGGTTCCCCTTATTGGTCTTTTCCCCCAGGTCACCCCCTAACCTAAAATTTAAAACCCCCGTCCTCTTTTAAACCTTTTTGTATGATTTTCCCCCAAACTTTTTTCCTTCCTTTTTTCCCAATTCCCTTTTTTCCTCTCTTTAAACCCCGGGAAAAATTTTTTTCCTTTTTCCCCCTTTTCCCTTTGGGAATTTACCCTGTGTTTCATTCCCAATTTTCCCCCGTTTTTTCCAGTCTTTGGAAACCGGGTTTGGGGCCCACCTTCAATTCCCCTCAAAATTTTGAACCTTTCTTCCCCCCTTATCCCTTTTGGGTCCCCGGGCAGGTTAAAATGCCCTTAAATTTAATTCTTAACCTTTCCTTTTTTGGGCCTCCCTTAATCTGGGCTTCTTTGGTTCCCCAAACCCTTTGCATTTTCCCCTTTGTTTTCCCCTTAATTTTGGCAAATGGGGGTTTCCCAAATTGGTCCCCCTTTTCCCCTTTCCAATTTTTCCCAATTTATACAGGGTCCTAACATTTTTTAAAAAAGCCCCCGGGGTGTTGTTTGGGTTTGCAGGTTGTGCGGGGTTTTTTGGGGTTTGTGTGCGTTAGGAGGTTGTGCCTGGGGGGTTTAACTCCCCCAAGATCTTTTTTTGGGGGTGATGTTTTGTATTTCCTGGCCCCCTGGGAACTTTCCTCCCCGTCCTCGGTTCTTTTTGGCCTTTCCCCAATCACCCCCCAAATTTACTTTGCATTTGGGGGTTTAAAAATTTTCCAAACCCTTTGTTCCTGGCCGGCCCCCTGGCCCCTTTTTCCGTTTTTCCTTTGGGAATTTCCCGTTTTTGGCCCCGTCAATTAAAAAATTTTTGAATCTTTCATGCCCCCCAACTTCCGTCACCCCTGCGCGGGAAACCCAATTCCCCCGGTTTTAATTTTTTCCGGGGTCTTGCCCGTTAAAAAAACCCGTTTTTCCTTTTGGTTTTTTTACTCCCCTTGGGGGATGGGGGGGTTCCAAAAGTGCCCATCTAAAAAGGGGGCCCGTACCTTACTCCTGCGATTTTTTTTAAGATTCCTGCCCCTTTGAGGTTTCCGGGGACCCTTTGCTGGGCTTAGGTTTTTGCCTTAAAATTGTGTGGTTTTTCAAAGCCTTTTTCAGTGAAAAATTTTTTTTTTTCCCCCCCCCCCCTTTCTCCTCTCGGTTTTTATTCCCTTTTCCAAAACCCATGTTTCTTTTAGAACCCCCGGGAATTTTGGGGACCAGGTTCCCTTTTCCCCAAAAACCTTTTGTTTTTCCCGGGTTTTGATGAAAAAATTTCTTTCTAATTTTTTCCACCATTTTCCCGGAAAATTCTTTTTCCTTGATTTTCACAAATAAAAAGGTCTTTTGGAACGGGCCCTGTGGGGTTTTAAGGGCCCCCTTCATGGTCCTTTCCTCCTTTTTTAAAGTTTTTGGGAAAATTTGCTGTTTTCCCCGCCCTCGGGTCCCCCCTTTTTTTGCAAAAGGGGGTTGAAATTTTGCGGGGTACCATAAAGCCCCCCCCCTTCCTCTTTTTTCAGGACCCATAAAAGGGGATTTTAACCGGCCCCACCCAAGGAAATAAAACCCTCACCCAAAAACCACACCTTTCCCGGGTTTGGGGCCCTTTTTCCCCTGGGGTGAAACCATTTCTTTCTGGAGCCCCTTTTTCCCCTCCTGGGGAACATTTTTTATCCCCTTTTTTTAAATTCCTTCACATACATCATTTTTATTTTTTTTTGTTGTCTCTTTTTTTCTTTTCCACTTTCCCTGTTTCCCTGGCCCCCCTTTGTGGTTTGTTTTTTGTTGGGGTTAAAAATAGAGTTTGGGCTTTTGCGGCCCATGGGGTTTTTATTCTTGGGCCCCCCCCTTCTTTTGGGTTTTTTTTCCTGGCCCTTTTCACTTTTCCCTTGTTTTCCTGGGTCCCCCTTTGCCCCATATTTTTTTTCACCCCCTACACCCTTGGTTTTTGAATCCTTGTTTTTTAAACCCAGGGGTCATTTTTTGGCTTTTCCTTTTTCCCTTTGTTTTACCTTTTGGGGAAAACCCTTCCTAGTTTTAAAACCCCCCCCCCAACCCCCCCCCCCAAATTTGGGCCTTTTGCTACTATTTTTTTTCATATTAACGGGGGCCCCCCTTTTATTTTTTCTTCGGGCCCCCACTGCCCTTTAATTTCAGGAAATTTCCTTTCCTTTTTTTTCCCTTTTTCCCCTGAATTTTTTTTGTTTCTTTGGGGTCCGGGCCTTCCGGGTTTTTTTTTCCCCCTTGGGGTTAAAACCTACCCCCACAACCCCAAAAACCTTCCACTCTTAAGGCCCCTCCTTCTGGTATTAAAACCCCCAAAACCCTTTAAATTTTGGGTTCCCCCCAAAGGGGTTTTTCATTTTTTGGATGTTCCCCCCCCAATTTTGCCTACTGGTGTATTAAAAAGGGGGGGGGGGGAAGCCCCCATAGGGGGGGGGGGGGGGGGGGGGGGTTCCGGGGGGAAAAAGGTTTTTGGGGTTTAATCCCCCCTTCTTGTATTTGCCCTTACGTGTTGGTACATGAATTTTTTCAGTACCACCCCCATCATCTTAGCCCTATGTATTTTGGGGCCCCCCTGGGGCCCCCAAGGTCTCCATTTGATTCTTTTGGTTTTAAAAGTCCCCATAAATCAGGGTTTTTGCCCTGCATCCCTTGGCCTTCTCGCCACTGCCCCGGGTGTTAAACCCATCGCTCTTTTTGCTCTCGTCTACCCCTTCCCTTGGCCCCTGCTTTTCCCTTTTGGTGGGTTTTTTAATTTCACTGCAATTATCCCCTTTGGGGGACCACCAGAGTAAAAGCGCCCCCGTTTTATTCATTTTTCTTCTCCGCGGGTCTCCTCTCTCCAGCTCTTTAAAAATTTCCAATCGGTGTTTGATAGAAAATTGCCACTCCTCCACCCCCCCCCATTTTTTTCCTTCTGTTTTTTTCCTCGGGGATCTGGTTATCCCTGGAAGAGGGGAATTTGTTTTCAACCTTTTTAAGTTTGGTTTCTGTATGCTAGAGTCTGGTAAATGCCTCTTTGACCTTTCGTCCCAACCCCTCCCACTTTTTTGTTTTTCCATCACGTTTTTGTCCCCATTACCTTCATTTTCCTTTCCCCTGGGGTTTTTGGGGGGGCCTGGGGGGTGGGGGGGAACCTGGTAGCATACTGTGGGATTCAGGGTTTGGGGGGTTGGGGGGGAAAGCTGTGGGGTATGGATTGAAATTGTGTTTTGGGGGATGGTGGGATGGGGTTGTGGGGTTTGGAGGATATGTGTGTGCTTGCCCTTGCTGCTCGTTCTGCTCTGACTGACCTTGCTGGTTCCATCCTTGTCTCCCTTTTTTGGGCCCTTTTCGCTTTTTTTGGTCCTCCCCTCAGGTTTTGTCTCTCGGGTTTGTGTTCTGTTTTCCTGTTGGGAACACCTTCTTGTACCCCTTTCGGCTTTTCAGACGGGACTCCGTCTGCGGTCTTCTTTCCCCCTTTCCCCCAATTTCATAAACCTTTCACTTGGGGATTGAACCCCGGGAGCCAATTGCTGGACCGGTCTGCAGCCTGCCCAGATCCCTTTGTATTTCCCTGCCGGGGTTTTCGATCGAGTAAATTTTCCTTCTCATCAACTTCACGCCATCTGAAAAACAGGGACCCCTCAAAAGGCTTTTTTTTCCCGTCAGTCGTTCACAAATCCAAAAAACAGCACTGGTCCTAGGACTGCCCCCCTGCGGGACCCCCCCCGGTCCCCGGGGTCCCCATCTGACACCTCCCCAGGGAAACCATGCCCTCGCTGTGTTTTCCCTACAAGTTTCCTAAATCCATTGTAGTGGCCTTTCCCTGTTTCCCTGCTTGGTGTTGTGTGTGTGTGTGGTGGGTGTGTGTGTGTTTTGGGGTGTGTTTTAATGTGGGGTGTGTGTGGTGTGTTTTGTGTTTTGTGTGTGTGTGTTTGTGTGTGTACTAACCTTTTTGTACTCACCTTTTGGGGTTTTTTTTTGGGGGTCGGTCACAGCCCGGGCCCCCGCCTCTTGCTATTCCCTACTGGGGTCCTCTCTCCCCCTGGCCCCATGAGCTCAATCTCCCTTTCCCCAAAAAACTTGTAGGGTTTCCCCGGGCCCCCACTACACATTTTAGGTATTCCAGGGGCCTGACTACTCTATGACTGAAAAAAATACTTCCAACATCCCTTTTTTTTTCATCTGGGGTCTTAAAACTTCCTTTGTGCCCCTCTTGTGTCTGTGCCCCTTCTTGGAAAAAACCCCGTTTTTGCCCATTTTTGGGGTCATTCCGCGCTATTTTTATATGCCCGTTATCTTGTCTCCCCTGCCCCCTGTCCTCCAGTGTCTCAGGCCGATTTTCCCTCAATTTTCTTCGTAGGACGATCCCCGTAGTCTGGGAAAAGTCTTGTTGCAAAATTTTGAAATTTTTTCTCTAATTTTTGACGTGCTTGACAGGGTGGATTCCAAAACGGGTGCTGCATACTCCGGGTAGGGCCCTACGTAAATGGTATACAGGTCTTAAAAACAATCCTTACTAAAGGTATGGGAAACGTTCCGTAGGTTTCCCAGGCCCCCATATCTGCAGCGTTATCGATTGATTGCCCCCAGGAGATATGCTGGGTTTTAAATGCTCCCCCCCAAAGATTTTTTCCTTGAGTGAGGTTTGCAGTTTTTGGGCCCATCAAAAACTATATTGGTCCCCCGGTCTTCTTTCCCCTTTCCCCCAAGTCTTCATGACCTTTGCTTTGGCGGGGTTTAAAAATTCAAGGGCCAGTTGAGGACCAGGTTTGTACCCCGGTCCAGGTTCTTTGTAGTCCTGCCTGATCCTCGCCGTTTTAAAATTCTTCTCTTTAAATTTTTCGCCATCACCCTGCAAACAAGGACCCCTTCTGATTCTACCCCCTTTCCCTTTAATGTCGTTAAACATATCCCCCAAGAACAGCCAGGCCCAAAGAACGACCCCTGGGGAAACCCCTTTTTGGGCCCCAGGGCCCCCACTCTGACACCTCGTCGCGTACCATGACACGTTGTTGCCTCCCTTTTCCAGGTATTCTCTGACCCCATTCCCAGTGCCTTTCCTGTTATGTTGCCTGTTCCTCTAGCTTTTGAAATTAAACCTTTTGTGGGGAAACTGTGCCCGAAGGGCCCTTTTTGCAGTCCAAAAATATGCATCGATCCACCCCCCCCTCTTGTTTACTTTTTGTCCCTTGTCAAAAAAACTTATTAGGTTTGTGACACAGGTTTTTCCTTTCCCCCTGAAACCGTGCGGTTGTCAATTATACACTTGTTTCTTTCCAGGTCCCCCACCACTCTCCCCCTGATGATCTTCTCCAGACCTTCCCATACAATACACGTTAGTAATACGGGTCTGTGTATGTGTGTGTGTGTGGTGTGTGTGTGTTGGTGTGGTGTGCAAAGTATTCAAGGCCTAACAGCAGGGGCTCCCCCTCCCCTAGTTTTTGGGGTTTTGCAAATTTTTAAAGAAAACATTCCTTTTTTCCCACTTTGTACTACTTTTGTATTGATATGAAACCCATACGGGTTTCCCCACTGTACTGTCTTATGCGTTTAAAATTGCATTCAAAAATAAATACACTAGGCTTCACCTTAATCCGCTACCCAAAATTTTCTTTTAAAAATGGTAAATCCCTCCCTTATTCAAATTTTTCCGATAGCTCGAGGAGAGTGACCCCCAATTCCGCTAAGAAGGTACTATTAAACCCCAGGGAAACTCAAAAGTGAAAATTTTTGGGGCGGGAAAGTGGAGAACGTTGCGGGTCTTCCTGTTCAAAAGTTGAAGAAGTTTGTGTTTCTGGGTTTAATTTTTTTTCTCAAAACTTCCTGAAAGGCACTAAAGTCTTTTTTTTCTAATTTTTTTAAACTCACTCACGTATTTATGACAAAATTTAATATCTTTATCCCCCGGGGTTTTGAGTCGCATTATTCTTAAAAATCCCCCACTCCCGTTATTAGGGAAAAACACTTTTGGGGCCTGACACAACCTTTTTCCCCCCTTTCCCCAAGGGCCCTCACTAAACCCTCACCCCAATTTTTCCCTTTGTTTTCTTTTCTGTGATAAATTTTTTTTTTCCCTTTTTTTCGGGGCTTAAGTGTTATATGCCCCTTTTTGCCCTGCACACACCCTTTCTCCACTCTATTCCCTTTTGGGACAGTCAGAAATTACCACCAAAAAAACGAAACTCAAACCGCGTGACTCCCCACAGTGTGTGTGAGTGTTAAAGGTACTCACCAAATTTTTGGTTGCCGGGGGCGAGTCCAAACCCCCGGGCCCCCCCTCCCTTCCCCCGGTTGCTATACCCTCTCTCTCCCCGCTCCTTTACTTTATCATACCCGTTTTTTAAAAATGTGTATTGGGTTTTTCCCTCCAAACGTCCCTTTTTAAAGGGTATTCCCCTGTCTTACAACCTATGGGCTGAAGAAATCTTCCTCCCATCTCTCGGGCTCATTTGTTCTTCAAATTCCAATTGTGGCCCTTTGGTTTTTTGTGCCCCCCCCCGGAACATCCTGTCCTTTGTCCCCCTTTTCCCAAATTCCCCTTTCAGTTTTTTTATTCGTTATCATGTCTCCCCTGGCCCTCCTGTGCCCCGTGTGGTCAGGCCGAATTTTTCCCCTTTTTCTTTCCCTTTATAGGAAAATTCCCCCCTTTGCTCTGGAACAACCCCTTTTCGCCCAAAACCCTTTTTACTTTTTCCCCCGTTTCTTGACTGCTTTATCAAGTGCGGGTTTTCCCAAAAGGGGCTGCTACCCCGTATGGGCCTGACAAAAACGGTGAAGTGGGGCTTGAATGATTCCCCTTATAAGTTTTCGGAATGCTGTTCTCAGGTTTTTCCAGGCGCCCCTATGCCCGAGCATTTTTCTGAATTTATGTGTGCTTCCCGGGGACATGCTCGGTTTTTTACTAAACCCCAAAATCTTTCTCCTTGAGTGGGGGTTGCAGTTTTTTTTTGGGCCCCCTAGGGCCATACTCTGTTGTGGTCTTCTGGTGCCCTTTCCCCCCCTCTTTTTGACTTTGCATTTGGCAAAGGGTTTAAAATTTGAGAACCATTTTATGGACCCGGTGTCCCCGTCTTTTCCCCGGGCTCTTTGAAGTCCCGCCCCGGTCCTCCCTCCGATTTAAATTTCCCCCTTAAAAATTTACAACATCTGCAAACGGGGCACTTCTGGTTTTAACCCTTCCGTCATGTCGTTTAATATACCAAAAATAGCCTGGGCCTAGGACCGACCCCTGTGGGACCCCGTCGTCACAGGTTTCCCACTGTGTTTCATTCCCTTTCGTTCCGACTCTTGTTGCCCCTCTGTCAGGTTTTTCCCGATTTCCTTGCCCGTGCCCTTCCTTTTATATGCGCCTGATGCTCTAGCTTCTGCCCCTAATCTCTTGTGAGGGAAAATGTTCAAAGGCCCTTTTGGGAGTCCAAAAGATGCATTGTGTGTGTGGTGTGTGTGTTGTGTGTGTGTGTGTGTGTTGTGTGTGTGTTTTTGTTTTGTGTTGTGTGTGTTGAGTGTTTTGGTGTGGGGGTGGGTGTGTGTGTTTTTTCATAAGGATATTCGGCATCCCCCTACCCTTTTTTCTCTGGGTGGAAAACCCCCACTTGTTCAGCGCTTTTATGAAAACCAAAAACAATTAAAAACAACAACTTTAACAACCCCCAACAACAACAATAACCAAAAACAACTAAACCCAAAAACAACAACAAAAAAAAAACACCACCACTAAAAACAACAAAAACAAATTTTTAAAAACAACAACAGCAATAACACCAACAAAGCTATTAAAAACACAAAACAATAAAACCAACAACTAAAACAAAACAAAAGCCCCTAACACCCAAAAATCAAAAACAACCCAAAAACAACAACAATTTTTTAAAAAACAACAACAATTTTAAAAACAAAACTATAACAACAAAAAGCAATTTTTAAACCCAAAAATTTAACAACAACAATAACAACAAAAACTTTTTAAAAACAAAAACAACTATAACAACAACAACTATAACAACAACAACAATAAAACAAAACAACAATAACACCCAACAATTTAACAACAAAAAACAGCAATAACACCAAAAACAGCTTTAACAAAAAAACCCGCAATTAAAACCCAAAAATTTTTATAAAAAAACAACAACAATAACACCAAAAAATCTTAACAAAAACAAAAATAACACCAAAACTACTATAACAACAACAAAAAATAACACCAACAACTTCCCATAACAACAAAAAAAAAAACAATAACACCAACAACTATAACAACAACAACAATTAAAAACCAACAACTATAAAACAACAAAAAAAAACCAACAACTACTATAACAACAAAAAACAAATAACACCAAAAACCTTCTAAACAACAACAACAAACCAAAAACACCAACAAATATAACAACAACAACAATAACACCAAACCAAATACTAAAACAACAACAACAAAAAATAACACCCAAAAACTATAACAAAAACAAAAACAGTACACCCAAAACAAAATATTTAAAAACAAAAACAACCAAACACCAAAAACTATAAAAACAACAACAAAGTAACACCAAAACAACTTAACAAAACCAAAGCAATAACACCAACAAATAAACAACAACAAAACAATTAAAACCCAAAACTATAACAACAAAAACAGAAATAACCAAAAAACATAACAACAAAAAACAACAACAAAATTTCACCCCAAAAATATAACCCAAAAACAACAAAAGTAACCAAACCCCCCAAAACTATAACAAGAACAACAACAATTACACCCAAAAACTATAACAACAACAAAAGCAATTAAAAACCCAAAACTTTTAACAACAACAAAACAATTTTTACCAAAAAAAACTTTAACCCCAAACAAAAGCAAAAAACACCAACAACTTTTTAACAACAACAACAACAATTTTCCCCAAAAACTATAACAAAAAACAACCCCCAGTAACACCAACAACCCAAATATAACAACCCAACAACAATAACACCAACAACTTTTAACAACAAAACAATAAAAAAAAACAAACTACTATAACAAAAAACAAAAAATTTTAAAACCAAACAACTTTATAACAACAACAAACAATTTTAAAACCCCAAAAACTATTTCCCAACAAAAAACAAAAAATTACACCAACAACCCAAACAACAAAACAACAAAAAACACCAACAACTTCTAAAACAACAAAAAACAATAAACACCAACAACTAAAACAACAAAAACCCGCAATAAAACCAAAAAACTATAACAACAACAACAACAACAACACCCCAAAAACATAACAACAATACAACAATAACACCAAAACCCATAAAAACAACAAAAATAACACCAACAACAATTTTAAAAAACAACAACAACAACAATAACACCAACCCTAAACAACAAAACAACCCAAAAACACCAAAAAACTATAACAACAAAAAAACAGCAAATAACACCCAAAAAACAGCTATAACAAAAAAACTATAACAACAACAAAAACAATAACAAACCCAAAAAAACTTTTAAAAAACAAAAACAACAATTTTCACCAAAAAACTTTAAAAAAACAAAAACAATAACCCAACAAATATAACAACAACAAAACAATTTTCACCAAAAAACTTTTAAAAAACAACAACAGCAAAAAACACCAAAAAACCCGCTATAACAACAACAACTATAAAAAAAACAACAGTAACCCAAAAAACAACTATAACAACAACAACAACAATTACACCCAAAACTTTAAAAAACAACAACAGCAAAAAACACCAAAAAAATATAACAACAACAACAAAACAAAACCAAAAAACTTTAACAACAAAAAACAGCAATTTAAAAACCCAAAAACTATTAAAAACCCAAAAACAAAAAACAATCCAACAAATTAAAAAACAACTACAACCAAAAAAACCCAAAAACTATAACAACAACAAAAAGCAATAACACCAACAAAAAATAACAACAAAAAAAGCAATAACCCCCAACAAAATATAAAAACAACTTTCAACAAAACACCAAAAACTATAACAAAAACAACAATCACCAAAAAACTACTATAACAACAACAAAAAAAACAATAACACCAACAACAAATATAACAACAACAACAACAAAAATACCAACAACATAACAACAACAAAAAACAATAAACCAAAAAAAATACTATAAACAACAAAAAACAACCAAAAACACCAACAACAAAATAAAACAAAAACAACAACAAAATACCCAAAAACTATCAAAACCCCAAAAACAGCAATAACCCCAAAAAAAAACTATAAAAACAAAAACAAAAAATAACACCCAAAAACTATAACAACAACCAAAAACAATAAAAACCCAAAAACAATATAACAACAACCCAAAAATAATCCCAAAAAATAAACAACCCAAAACAACAAAAAACACCAACCCCAACTATAACAACAACAAAACAATAATACCAACAACATAACAACAACAAAAAAAACATAACACCAACAAAAAAACAACAACAACCCAAAAACACCAACAATACTTTTAACAAAACAACAACAATAACACCCAAAAACAACTATAACAACCCAAAAGGGGAAAAACACCACCCCCCAACCCAAATATTTAAAACAAAACAAAAAAATCCAACCCCAAATATTCAACAAAACAACAAAAACCCAAAACAACTATAACAAACCCAAAACAACAAAAATACCAACAACTATAAAAAACAACAACAGCAATAACACCAAAAATACTATAACAACCAAAAAAACAATAACACCAAAAACAAAAACAACAACCAAAAACCCCAACACCAAACAACAAAAAACAAAACACCAAAAAACAACAAACAAAAACCCAAAAAAAACCCCAAAAACTAAACCAAAAACCCAAAACAAAACCCCCCAAAAACTACTAAAAACAACCCCAAAAACAAACACCAAAAAATCCCAAAACAACAACCAAAAACAATAACCCCCAAAAAAATAAAAAACAACCCCAACCTCCAAAAAAAACAAAACAACAAAACCCCAAAAAACCCCATAAAAAACAACAACAACCCCCAAAAACACCCAAAAATAAACAACAACAACAAAAATAAAACCAACAACTACAAAAAAAAACCAAAAAACAAAAAAAACACCCAAAAACCCATAACAAAAAACAACAATTTAAAACCAACCCAAATACTATAACAACAAAACCCAAAAACCCCCAAAACTACTATAACAACCCAAAAAAACAATAATAAAACCAACAAAACTATAAAAACAAAACAGCAATAACACCAACAACTATAACAAAAACAATAAAAAACCCCCAACAACCCAAAAAATAACCCAAAACAACAAAAAACACCCAAAAATAAACAACAACAATAATAAAACCCCAAAAACAAATATAACAACAAAAACCAATAACACCAAAAAAATAAAAAACAAAAAACAACAATAACAAACCCAAAAACAACTATAAAACCCCAACCCCAACCAAACCCCCTTAAAAAAAACAAAACCAAAAAACCAAAAATACAAAAACAACAACAAAAACAAACACCCCCCCCCAAAAAAACCCCCCCAAAAACAACAATAACCCCCCCAACAACCCATAAAACCCCAAAAACCAAAAAATAAACCCAAAAACTTTCCAAAACAACAACCCCAAAAAAACCCCCAACAAAAATATAAAAAAAAACCCCCAAAAACCAACCCCCAATTAAAAAACCCAACCCCCCCAAAAAAACAACCCCCCCAACCAAAAAAATAAAAAACCACAACAACTATAAAAACCCAAAACCAACCCTTTAAAACCCCAAAAACCCATAACAACAAAAAACAATAAAACCACCAAAAACTAAAAACAACAACCCCAACAATAAAACCCAAAAACACTATAAAAAAAAAACCAAAAAAAACACCAACCCAAATATAAAAAAAACAAAAACAACAATAAAACCAAAACCCAAATATAACAACAAACAAAATTTAAAAACACCAAAACTATAACAAAAACACAACAACAATAACACCCAAAAACTACTATAACAAAAACAACAATTTTTTTTTTTTTTTTTTTTTTTTTTTTTTTTTTAAAATTTTTTAAAAAAAAAATAAAAAAATTTTTTATTTAAAAAAAAAATAAAAAAATTTTTTAAAAAAAAAAAAATTTTTTTAAAAATTATTAAAATTAAAAAAAAATTTTTAAAAAAACTATAAAAAATAAAAAATTAAAACCAAAAATAAAAAAAAAATTTTTTAAAAAAAAATTAAAAAAATTTTTAAACCCAAAAAATTTCCCATAACAAAAACAACAATAAAACCCAAAAAAACATAACAACAACAACAATAACACCAACAACTCCCATAAAAACAACAACAATAACACCAACAACAAACTATAACAACAACAACAATAACACCAACAACAACTATAACAACAACAACAACAATAACACCAACAACTATAACAACAACAACAATAACACCAACAACAACTATAAACAACAACAATAACACCAACAAAAACTATAACAACAACAACAATAAAAACCAACAACAACTATAACAACAACAACAACAATAACACCAACAAAAACTATAACAACAACAACAATAACACCAACAACTATAACAACAACAACAGCAATAATACCAACAACTATAACAACAACAACAGCAATAACACCAACAACTATAACAACAACAACAACAATAACACAAACAACTATAACAACAACAACAACAACAATAACACCAACAACAACTATAACAACAACAACAACAATAACACCAACAACTACTATTACGTAAAGTAAAAGGACACAAGTGCAACTAATGTGACATTTATTGTGGCAACGTTTCGCTCTCCAGGAGCTTTATCAAGCCATTACAAACAATACATGGACACAGAGGGTATATAAAGGCTCAGAGTGAGGTGAATACTAGTGAGGTACCATTTCGATGTTCACTAGTGGTAGTAGTAGTAGTAGTAGTAGTGGTAGTGACAAAAGTAATACAATATGGTAGAGCAATTAAATTCGTACATGAGTAAAAGGATATAAAAGCTATTACTTGGGTAACATAAAAATAGGTTGGACAGATATAGACTGGAATGAGGCAGCTTGTTTCAGTGTTCACTCTCTGTGCTTTGTGTAGTATAACAGGAGAGACTATGTGATGGCAGGGTTTACTGTTTTCAGGAGGATTCTTGCTAAGACTTCGGAGATGGTGAAGCTGCCGTTGTTTTGTTTAATTGTATTCGAAACAGCGAACAGTGCTGATTCGAGCACTTGCGTCTGCGGAAATTAGTTTCTTTGATCACTAATTGGGCGTCTCTGAATTTCATGAGATGATTGGTGGAATTTCGGTGTTGTAACACAGGCGTGTTCAGGTTATCGTTCCTACATTCGTAAATGGTTCATTGAGGCGGGTGTCGAGGTTTCATGGCTGTTTCACCTACGTAAATCTTGTCACAGCCTCCACAGGTATAGTGACAAGATTTACGTAGGTGAAACAGCCAGAAACCTCGACACCCGCCTCAATGAACACATTTACGCATGTAGGAACGATAACCTGAACAACGCCTGTGTACAACACCGAAATTCCACCAATCATCTCATGAAATTCAGAGACGCCCAATTAGTGATCAAAGAAACTAATTTCCGCAGACGCAAGTGCCTCGAATCAGCACTGATCGCTGTTTCGAATACAATTAAACAAAAAAACAACGGCAGCTTCACCATCTCCGAAGTCTTAGCAAGAATCCTCCTGAAAACAGTAAACCCTGCCATCACATAGTCTCTCCTGTTATACTACACAAAGCACAGAGAGTGAACACTGAAACAAGCTGCCTCATTCCAGTCTATATCTGTCCAACCTATTTTTATGTTACCCAAGTAATAGCTTTTATATCCTTTTACTCATGTACGAATTAATTGCTCTACCATATTGTATTACTTTTGTCACTACCACTACTACTACTACTACTACTACCACTAGTGAACATCGAAATGGTACCTCACTAGTATTCACCTCACTCTGAGCCTTTATATACCCTCTGTGTCCATGTATTGTTTGTAATGGCTTGATAAAGCTCCTGGAGAGCGAAACGTTGCCACAATAAATGTCACATTAGTTGCACTTGTGTCCTTTTACTTTACATATTGTCGGTAATTCTACCAACTTTATTACAACTACTATTACAACAACAATAACAATAACACCAACAACTACTATAACAACAACAACAACAATAACACCAACAACTATAACAACAACAACAACAATAACACCAACAACTACTATTACAACAACAACAGCAATAACACCAACAACAACTATAACAACAACAACAACAATAACACCAACAACAACTATAACAACAACAACAACAATAACACCAACAACAACTGTAACAACAACAACAAAAACACCAACAACTATAACAACAACAACAACTATAACTACAACAACAACTATAACAACAACAACAACACTTTTTTTACATTATTTTATTAAACATTTTGGTTTCTATCTACAACAATTAGCATTTTTTCCACCTTGTTCACCTTCCCTCTAATACTGATTTATACTCTCCAAGTCATTCTGCTGAATGGGAATTAACTAATTTGATCCAAGGAGTGGGAGATCATCACTAATTCCTTGGATGGAAAGCCTCTCGTTAACATGAGTCATCTTACTTGAAGGGTCAGGAAGTTAAGGCACTGTGATGGTGCCCAGGATAATAATGGCACTCGTGCATTAGAGTTACTCACAGAGTTGGCACAAACTGCCACAGGTGCCAGTCCATTAGTTTCTCTGCAATAAGACTCTTTGCTATTTACTCCCCGGGATAAGAATTTATGTGTCTGACTTGCTGAGAAGTTCCTGAGTGAGAGTCTGTGTGCCTGCTGATGTATATTATACATAAACTTGTTGTTGATGCATACTGCAAACATCTTGTTGTTGCTGAAGTGTTATATACATATTTTGTTGTAGTTTATGTATTATATACTTATCGTCTTGATAATATATGTAATCTTGTGCTGGTGGTTTATTTTTCTGTATTTGACCTGTGTATATGTATGCACACCTAAATGTAATTGCAAGAGTCGAGTCATAGCCTCTGGCCCAGGCACAATAAGGCCTGTTATCCTGGGTGTAAAGGGTGAGCAAGGAGCAGAACAAACAAAGCTGAATGACTTTGAAATATTTTCCTTCACCGAGTACGATAGTAAGCATTTACAAGTAAGTACACTAAATACAGTTGGAAATGTATGTGTACAACATGGTTAATCAAAGGCAAAGACACAGCCTGAGACAGAATGGACAACCGTGCTCAACCAGGTCTAGAATGGAAATGACAAGGGTGGAAAGATGAGTGGTGACCACGACACCTCCACGATTGCCAAACCCACCTTCTCATTGGCTGAACCTGGGTACTGATAGAACGATGGGGCCCCATCATTCGAACCTTAGTATCGGTTCGCTGTTTGGGGAGGTAGCCTTTTAATGAGGGTGTGTACATGCGCCGAATAAAGGTTACGTACTCTTTGAATGCCACAACTCATCTATTTGTTCTGTTCTATTTGTGGTTGCAGGGATCGAGCCACATCTCCTGTCCCCGCCTCTTCGCCAGTCGCTACTAGATCCACTCCCTGCTCCTGTGTGTATGCGTGTGTGTTTAAAAGTGTGTAAGTGTGTGTGTAGTTGCGTGAGAGTGACTGAGTAAGTTTATTCAGGTATACACAAATACAGTTGCATAGATTATCATACATAACAGGATATGTGTAAAGAACCTGGAATAACCCCAAAAAAGTAAGACAGAGTGACACGTAACAATTTCCAGTCATTGCCGGAAGAAAGACTTAGGCGAAAGAAGCTGAAAAATAACGTACAAGGAAATGCAGATCGCCTGTTTATGTCTGACAGAATGTTGAGTACCTTGTTTATGTCTGAAAGAGCGTTGATTACCTTGTTTATGTCTGACAGAGCGTTGATTACCTTGTTAATGTCTGGCAGAGTGTTGAGTACCTTGTTTATATCTGGCAGAGTGTTGAGTACCTTGTTTATGTCTGGCAGAGTGTTGAGTACCTTGTTTATGTCTGACAGAGTGTTGAGTACCTTCTTTATGTCTGGCAGAGTGTTGAGTACCTTGTTTATGTCTGGCAGAGTGTTGAGTACCTTGTTTATGTCTGGCAGAGCATTGAGTACCTTGTTTATGTCTGGCAGAGCATTGAGTACCTTGTTTATGTCTGGCAGAGCATTGAGTACCTTGTTTATGTCTGGCAGAGCATTGAGTACCTTGTTTATGTCTGGCAGAGTGTTGAGTACCTTGTTTATGTCTGGCAGAGTGTTGAGTACCTTGTTTATGTCTGGCAGAGTGTTGAGTACCTTGTTTATGTCTGGCAGAGTGTTGAGTACCTTGTTTATGTCTGGCAGAGTGTTGAGTACCTTGTTTATGTCTGGCAGAGTGTTGAGTACCTTGCTTATGTCTGGCAGAGTGTTGGGTACCTTGTTTATGTCTGACAGGGTGTTGAGTACCTTGTTTATGTCTGGCAGAGCATTGAGTACCTTGTTTATGTCTGGCAGAGTGTTGAGTACCTTGTTTATGTCTGGTAGAGCATTGAGTACCTTGTTTATGTCTGGCAGAGTGTTGAGTACCTTGTTTATGTCTGACAGAGTGTTGAGTACCTTGTTTATGTCTGGTAGAGCATTGAGTACCTTGTTTATGTCTGGCAGAGTGTTGAGTACCTTGTTTATGTCTGACAGAGTGTTGAGTACCTTGTTTATGTCTGACAGAGTGTTGGGTACCGTGTTTATGTCTGGCAGAGTGTTGGGTACCTTGTTTATGTCTGGCAGAGTGGTGAGTACCTTGATTATGTCTGGCAGAGTGGTGAGTACCTTGTTTATGTCTGGCAGAGTGTTGAGTACCTTGTTTATGTCTGGCAGAGTGTTGAATACCGTGTTTATGTCTGGCAGAGTGTTGAGTACCTTGTTTATGTCTGACAGGGTGGTGAGTACCTTGTTTATGTCTGGCAGAGCATTGAGTACCTTGTTTATGTCTGGCAGAGTGTTGGGTACCTTGTTTATGTCTGACAGGGTGGTGAGTACCTTGTTTATGTCTGGTAGAGTGGTGAGTACCTTGTTTATGTCTGGCAGAGTGTTGGGTACCTTGTTTATGTCTGACAGGGTGGTGAGTACCTTGTTTATGTCTGGCAGAGTGGTGAGTACCTTGTTTATGTCTGGCAGAGTGTTGGGTACCTTGTTTATGTCTGACAGGGTGGTGAGTACCTTGTTTATGTCTGGCAGAGTGGTGAGTACCTTGTTTATGTCTGGCAGAGTGGTGAGTACCTTGTTTATGTCTGGCAGAGTGGTGAGTACCTTGTTTATGTCTGGCAGAGTGGTGAGTACCTTGTTTATGTCTGGCAGAGTGGTGAGTACCTTGCTTATGTCTGGCAGAGTGGTGAGTACCTTGTTTATGTCTGGCGGAGTGGTGAGTACCTTGTTTATGTCTGGCAGAGTGTTGATTACCTTATTTATGTCTGGAAGAGTGGTGAGTACCTTGTTTATGTCTGGCAGAGTGGTGAGTACCTTGCTTATGTCTGGCAGAGTGGTGAGTACCTTGTTTATGTCTGGCGGAGTGGTGAGTACCTTGTTTATTTCTGGCAGAGTGTTGAATACCTTGTTTATGTCTGGCAGGGTGGTGAGTACCTTGTTTATGTCTGGCAGAGTACTGAGTACCTTGGTTACGTCTGACAGTGTTGAGTACATTATTGATGTCTGGCAGAAGGTTTATTGTCTTTTTATGTCTGGTTTATGTCTAGCAAAAAACTGATTATCTATTTTTATCTGACGAAGGGTTGATTGTATTGTTTATGTCTCGAAGCAAGTTGAATGTCTCGTTTATGTCTGACGGAGGGTTAGGTGTCGTGTTTATATCAGGAAGAGGAATGACAGTCTTGTTTATGTCTGGCAGTTGATTCTCTTGCTTGTGCCTGGCAAAGGGTTGAGGGTCGTGTTTATGTCATAAGTTGCCCTGATTGTCTTGATTCAGACAGAGGTTGATTGCCTTGTTTATGTCAAGAGGAGGATTAAATTTCCTGTGTGAGTTTCTTTTTTGTATGTGTGCGTGTGTGTGTGTTTGTATTATGTTACGGAGAATCGAGCCTCCACAAGTCCTTTGTTCTGACTGGCAACAGATAAGCCACCGGGCTGTGATTGGCCCCGGAAAGTCGGATTGTTTTTCCGCTGTGTATATTTAGCTCTCACTGGGCAGACACCAAACGCTGTCACAATATATATACACCAGGAGGTGTATTTCTCTCAGCGTATTTCTGCTGAAAGTTCACCTTAATCCCTATTTTAGGGCCTAAAGTATTCTTGTCTGGTGAAAAGGGTTACCACCTTGACGCTTCGTCAGTTTCCTAGATAACTTCTTGATATCTTGAATTCGGGCTGTAAGGACGCCTGACCTTTTCGTTGCTTTAAACTAGGATCACTCCTGACCTTTTACTGCTTCAAGCTGAGGGGATGGTTGACCTTATATCACACCAGGCTGGAATCCCGTTCTACCTTTTCTTTCCTCACTCTGGGAAAAAGTTTCAGTCTTTCTTCACAGTAAGAGCACGTCTGACTCAGTCTTACTTCAAACTGGAAGGAATGTTTGATCTTTTATGACATCAGTGTGAAGAGGAAGGTGAATTTGACCTCTGGTGACATCATACTAGAAGGAGTTACTTTTTTCTTGGTAGGGTGTCAGTAAACGACCATTGAGTCAAGAAAAAACAGGACCGACGTTTCTTTCGGTCCTCAACAATCAACTTGTGGCCTAATAGTGGTCCAGGCCAGTTCAGGACATTTCTTATCCCTATGATGAGAGGATATTTGGTTCTCGGGAAGGTCACACTCAGAAGGCATTTGGGTTCTCGACTGTATTTTGTACAGGCTTCATCTAGGATACGTTCAGGGATGGTAGACAGGGTTTAGGATGTTTTCGCACACAAAGGGATGGTCTGGTGTTGCGTTCGTCGAGTAAGTTATTATATTCAACAAGCATCACAGGTAACCACAATGGTGCTTGTCAGAGGAACTGGTTCCCGTTAGGAAAATAGTATGAATTTTTAATTTACAGTAGCAGGACCTTAATTATGATCTTTACCGACAGGGGAGAGTGCAATGGACAAGTGTAGTAGTAGTAGTAGCAGCAGCAGCTGCAGCAGCAGCAGCAGCAGCAGCAGCAGCAGCAGCAGCAGCAGCAGCAGCAGCAGCAGCAGCAGCAGCAGCAGCAACACAAACAGCATGAAGCATTCTTGAGCTTCCCCAGTGTTTGGGCTTAATGCCCAAAGCTGGGGTGTGGCTCCAAAAGGATCCTGTAGTTCTTGCTGCCTTTGCACCTCCTGACATCGTCTGCTGCTATGCAACTGCCACACCCTTCCAGCCCAGTGTGGGCGGGGTTTGTGGCAGCCCAAGGTGTCTAGCTTCTGTTAGGTAAAAGGACACAAGTGGAACTAATGTGACATTTTATTGTGGCAGTGTTTTGCTCTCCAGGAGCTTTATCAAGCTGTTACAAACAATACATGGACACATAGGGTATATATAGGCTAAGAGTGAGGTGTAATACTAGTGGTGGTAGTAGTAGTAGTATTAGTTGTAATAGTAGTAGTAATACAATATGGTAGCACAGTCAACTTGTATATGAGTAAAAGGTTATAAACGCTCCTCCCTCCGAGCCCCGTGGGGGCGGGGAATGGGGCTAGATCTGGGGACAGCTGGTCTCAGAAGATGAGGAGGTACTTGTACTTCCTCCTATGGCAGACATTGGTCTGAGACACTCCCACGACAGGGAGCCAAGGCCGTGCCACCTCTTGGATAAGGCCCGGGCCGGGCGATTATATCGGCGAATCTCCTACCTACTATGATCTTTACCAAACATCTTGTAAACAGAGGTATCAGGTGATCGTAAGTAAATCTCAAAAAAAAAAAAAGAAAGAAAAAGGAGAGTTTGACGATTATTTTTTGTGCAGTTACTATCCATATGTTTGGTTCTGGGTTTGATGATGCTGGACTTGGAGGAACAATGATGATAATAATACTTGAGAGCCGATAGGTTGAAAACTTTACTCTGATTATTGTGAGGGTTGTCGTGTCCACAATGTATTCTTTCAAGAGTAGAAAAGTAGACTGTAAGTCTACTGGGAAGATTCACAACCAGATGTACGGACATTTTTGCCTCCTGCTTCAGTAACAATAAGTTTGTACAATTGTTGTTCCTCATATTCTATAGTGTCTGTTATGCCTCATTGTTTCCATACTTGGGAGTTTCCAGGAGGCATAATTATGTACAAATTTGGTTATAGTTTCGGTTATTTTAATATATTTCTTTTCTTCGAATATAGTCCCCTCAAGGGAGGTTCCTTGATGCTGGTGAGGGGCTCTTGATCTAGGGAATTGGATCTGTACTCCGGTTCCCTGAATTGAGTCTGAATGCCTTCCATCGCCCCCAGGATGCGACCCACACCAGTCGACTAACTCCCAGGTACCCATTTTACTGATGGGTGAAAATAGACAACCGATGTAAAGAAACACTCCCAATGTTTCTACCCTGTCTGGGAATCGAACGCAGACACTCGCCGAGTGAAGCGAGAGCTTTAGCGATCAGGCCACGGGGCACCATGGCAAGCAAAAATTCCGATGTTGCTTTATAAGTAACATTTGAGCTAAGATTTTCTTTCAAAAGCTGTAAAACAGTCGGGGCAATGTTGCTCCATAATATATTATTTATAATGCCCTTGAATCACACATGTAAACTTGCGAGTAACAAGAGGCACTTAAAATGACTTTTAAAATACGTAAGTGGGCATGGAAGACAAGACCTGCCACTGTGTGGAGTACACTAGGCGCTGCAGGATTAATTCAGCATTCATTGCTGTGAGAGCGTCGTCCAGTGACTTATAGTGCCCTAGAGACGCCACGCTCTGCTGCTGCACTCTCCTGGTCAGTGTTTTGTGTCCAGATATTCCGTTCACTGTGTTTACTTCTTATGGGGAGGTGTGCCTTGATGCTGGTGAAGAGGCTGTTTTTTTTCAAAGAATTGGACCCAATTGGAAATAAGTCACTGTTTTTATGGATTATCCTAGTTAATTTACACATGTTAAACTATGTACGATAATTCTGACTGCAACTCACTACCCACGTACTGGGTATAAGATAATCGCATGAACATGATTAAGATACAGTGGAAGTTACAGTCAACAGATCCTCCAAGCACTTACCTTCATTAGGGACATTGTGACAGAGGTGGAAGCAAGAGCCAGATGGTCAACTAAATGTGTCTGGCCTTTCTACATTCGTAAAAATTAGCCGCTGAGACATCCGAAACCAATTCTATAACGCTGAAGCAGTAATGATGTGAAGCGACGTTTTCTTTTCTCTCACAGTGAGAGGAGAGAGAGAAAATGAAGAAAAACTAAAGGAAAGGTAATTAACTAACCACCAGTGGTGGGTCCGGATTGAAGTTGTGGTGGGATAAGATTGGGATTGTGGTGGGATAGTGGTGGGACAGTGGTGGGACAGTGGTGGGACAGTGGTGGGACAGTGTCTAAACAGAAAAATTGACAAAGGTTGACCCCATTGCAAAACTAAGAAATGCAGCAGAGCTGAACCCAGCAGGAAAACATAAATGCAGGTAGAGATGAACCCAGTAGCAAAACTAAGAAAACAGGTTTAAACTGAGTGACGCTGACGAATATGAAGATAAAGATTACAACTATACAGAACAAGGTTTATTTGAGAGACGTTTCACTCTAGAGTTTTACAGAAAAGCTGTACTGAGAGCGAAAGATAGAGTATGTAAAGTAACGTGTATCATACGGTAAAGTAATAAAGACACCGATACTAGACTTAAATAAATGGCAGGGTGTAGTAAATGGAAATTTTCTTGTGAATAAGGAAATAAAGACGAGGGAAAAAAGGAGGAAGAAACTAATAGTGAGTTGCCTCCCACTTCTCTGCGCACAGTGAGAACAATGGAGACTATCAAAAAAGATGACAGGAAAGAAAGATAGCACAATATCCTCAGTAACATAACATTCTCTGCAACACAAACACAGCATCCTCAGCAATACAACATGCTAAGCAACACAAACACAGCATCCTTAGTAACATAAACACAGGAACCTCAGCAACACAATATCCTCAGCAACACAGACATGGCAACCTCAGCAACACAGACACAGCAACCTCAGCAACACAATATCCTCAGGAACACAGACATGGCAACCTCAGCAACACAGACACAGCAACCTCAAGAACACATCATCCTCAGCAACACTAAAACACATACAAACCTGATGACTACCATCCCCGGGGACTCTGGCTCCTTCCCCCTTATTATCAAGACCCCGAGCACGTGCCTGCCTCAGTAGGAAGTGTAAATGAAGCAGGAATGTGTATGTACTCACCTATTTGTGGTTGCACGGGTCGAAACACAGCTTCTTGTCCCGCTTCTTCACTGGTCGCTATTAGGTCAACTCACTCCCGGCTTGAAGAGCCTTATTGTACCTCCTGGAGTCTGGAGTCTACCTACCTGAAGGGTATTCCGGGGATCAACGCCCCCGCGGTCCGATCCACGACTAGGCTTCCCTGTGGATCAGCGCCTGATCCACGGGGCCTGATCCTGAGCTTGCCTCTTCCACTTAACTCTCCAGACAGTTCTACTTCCTGGCAACTCTAAGGCTGAAGAAATACTTCGTAACGTCCCTATGACTCTTGAGTTTTCATCTTTCAGCTGAGCCATCTTGTTACTATTTACTATTCCTGAAATATTCTGTCCCTGTTCAATTTGTCAATTTCTCTTAGCATTTTAAACGTAGCTATTATGTCCCATCTAGTCCACCTTTCCTCCGGTGTCGTCAGGTTGAGTTCCCTTAATCTCTCCTCACAAGGCATACCAGTCTTATTACAAGGGTTTGCACTTTTGGTAACTTCTTGACGTGCTTGACCAGGTGTGGGTTCCAGACTGGTGCTGCATACTCCAAAATGGGCCTGACGGACATGGTGTATAGAGTCTTGAGCGATTCCTTACTGAGGTGTCGGAACGCTACTCTTAGGTTTGCCAGGTGTTCCTGTGCTGCAGCAGTTATTTGGTTGATATACGATTCGCTCTGTAGACGTCGCCCTGGCCAGTCAGAGACGCTCTGATTCTCACCTCTGCAGTCTCTCTACGATCCCCGTTGGAGAGGGGAACCTTTGCCAGTCTCCAAGTGACTCTACTCTTCCAAGATGTCTCCTCGTGTGAAGTTAGAACCAAAAAGCTCTGTGGTAAACAATGCCCTGAAAAACTGCCTACAGATCAAGTTCTCAGGCATCGCATCTCTGAAAGAAACCTTCCTAGTCATCTTCATTGATGACGAGGAGGCTGAAAAAGTCCTTACTCCAAGTGTGATGAAGACCCTTGACGAAGGTGGCTTTGTTATCTCCACCTCTCCTTACTTGAGGGCTAAAAGATCAGTGTTCCTGAAACCTCACGGTCCTATCTACCGAAGAACTCAAGTCATCCACCGAGGACCAGAATACCTTGGCCTCAGTGGAGAGCACCACGAAGATATTCAACGCCCCCTAAATACTTAAGGTCACGTTTCTGGACATCACTTTGGCTGCTAGAGCCCTGTCAGACGGCCTGGCTATCTCTTATTACTTCATTAACCCACGACTGATCGAGCAAGAACGCTTCACACACATATCTTCATGTTGGACTTGCTATTCGTACAACCACTCCGCCACCGAATGTCACATCAAGTATATGAAGATACTTGCAGCAATAACGGCCATGACTATAGATCCCGTGCCTCCACTACTGCTCCTACTTTCATCAACTGCAAAAGTGACCATCACACACTAGCAGCAAAATGTCCAGCTCAAAAGGATATCTTATCTAAGAAGATTCAAGAAGACCTAAAGAAGACGACCGTTAATTCCCCAACTATAACGAAGCTACAGACAGACACTACCAAGATCTTGCAAGCCACTCGACTGACGCCAACAACCACTACCTCCTCTCCACTACCCGACGGTGTTTCTACACACATTTTTTATTTCATATTTGCTTACATGCAAAACGTAGCTGCACCTGGGTCCTTCAACAAAACCATGAATGAACAACATGCCTAATTTTGTCTTCCCAGATTGTCCTCCTTCAGCGGATATACTGAAGATCATCACTCTTACAGTGCCTGAAAACTTGCAAGACATGATTCCTTTCGATGACTGCTCTTCTAGTCCAGAACCAACCAATGAGAAGACTCCAATTATTCCCACCAGTGAGGAGCCACTGGTGACTTCCGCCACCGCCACCGCCACCACTACCTCCACTGACCAATCAGCAACCTCACCTGAACCGCACCAGCCAAAAGCTAAGAAAGCCAAAATACGTTCACCTCAAACATCACAAATAACCGATGAGAAAGAAGAAATGGAAAAAACTGACGACCTTACTTTCTACACAACTGATCCACCCTGCAAGTCGTTGCTTAGGCAAGAGGCATTCTACGAAGTTCAACATGGAATTCCATGCTTTTGCTCCTGGATACGAACGTCATATTTATGATTTCACTGCAAAGCTTGAAGCCTTAAAAAACGACAATATTAATCTGGTCACGCTCACCCACGTACCAAAATCATCATACAAAAGAATTAAAAACGGATCCACGACTGAACAATGGTAGTAACATCGAGCTTTGAAGAAACATCATCAACCAGTCACGACATAACAGACGCCTCTCTCTCCAACTTGGAAACATTAACGATTAACAACCAATCACTTTGAAGCTGCAATCCCTCCCATCTTCTACCTTTATGCCGACCTCCAGCCCCCATCACATTCAGATGAAGATGTACCCATCGGTCAAGAGTCAGTCAGCACAGCTTGTGTTCTGCCCTTCTACATCGCTGTATATATCTGCTTTACAATGCCTTGCTGCTGGGTTTAGCCCTGGCTTTTTTTCTACGACTCAAGACATTGCTCTCTACAGCTATTCTTCGTCTGTCCCCACTTCCCCGTTCACCCACTTGTGGGTCTTACCTGTGAGTCCGTTCTGTTCTGGTTGATGTGCGCCTCATGAGATGTGCTGGACATTATATTACCCCAAGATTCTTTTCCTTGAGTGAGGTTTGCAGTCTTTAGCCACCTAGCCTGTATTCTGTCTGCGGTCTTTTTCGCCCTTCCCCAATCCTCATGACTTTGCATTTGGTGGGGTTAAATACCAGGAACCGGTAGCTGGACAAGGCTTGTAATCTATCCAGGTCCCTTTGTAGTTCTGCATGATCCTCATCCGATTGAATTCTCCGCATTAACTTCACATCATCTGCAAACAGGGACACTTCTGAGTCTCTACTTTCGTCATGTCATTCACATATACTAGAAACAGCAACGGCCCTAGGACTGGCCCCTGTGGAGCCCCGCTCGTCAGAGGCGCCTACTCTGACACCTCATCACGTACCATGACTCGTTGTTGCCTCCTTGTCCGGTATTCTCTGATCCATTCCAGTGCCTTTCCTGCTATGCATTCCTGATCCTCTAGCTTTTGCGCTAATCTCTTGTGTGGAACTGTGTCAAAAGCCTTCATACAGTCCAAGAAAATGCAGTCTACCCACCCCTCTCTCTCTCTTGCCTTACTGCCATCACCTAATCCTAGCACTTCAGTAGGTTTGTGACACAGGATTTCCCTTCCCTGAAACCGTGCTAGTTGTCGTGAATAAGCCTATTTCTATTCTAGGAGCTACTGGTCGGTAGTTAAACGATGCGTGTTTGCCTTCTTTCTTAAAAAATGGGACTACATTTGCTGTTTTTCACACCTCAGGTAGTCGCCCTGTTTCAATAGATGTATTGAAGAGTGTTGGTAGGGGTACACAGAGAGCCTCTGCTCCCTCTCTCAGGACCCATGGAGATGTTATCTGGCTCCATCACCTTTGAGATATCTGGTTCATTTAACAGCCTCTTCATCTCCTCCTCAGTTATATATATTGCGTCCAGCACTTCACATTGTAAATACTTCTTTAAATCTTATGTTGAGCTCGTCACACACTTCTCGGTCGTTTCCTGAGCTCTCCCCTCCTTCTTTCCTCATTCTGATTACCTGGTCCTTAATTGTCGTTTTCCTTCAGATGTGACTGTACAACAGCTTCGGGTCTGTAGATGTACAACATCTTTCGCTGCTGTGTCATTTTCGTATTGTCGCTGAATAATTATTTCTGGGTCTTCGACTGTTCTCCTTATTTTCCTGGGTTCTTTGCCTTCTGTATGTCTTCCATTCTCTAATACACTTAGTTTTGTGTGTGTGTGTGTGTGTGTGGGTTGGAAGGGTTGAGACTCAACTCATGGCCCCGCCTCTTCACTGATCACTACAAGGTTCTCTCTCTCCCTGCTCCATGACATTTGTCATACCTCGTCTTTAAGCTATGTATGGTTCCTGCCTCCACTACATCACTTGCTAGACTATTCCACTTCCTGACTACTCTATGGCTGAAGAAATAATTCCTAACATCCCTTTGACTTATCTGAGTCTTCAACTTCCAATTGTGACCCCTTATTTCTGTGTCCCCTCTCTGGAACATCCTGTCTCTGTCCAACTTGTCTATTCCACGCAGTATTTTGTATGTCGTTATCATGTCCCCCCTAACTCTCCTGTCCTCCAGTGTCGTCAGGCCGATTTTCCTTAATCTTTCTTCGTAGGACATTCCTCTTAGCCCTGGAACTAACCTTGTCGCAAACCTTTGCATTTTCTCTAATTTTTTGAGGGCTTGACCAGGTGTGGGTTCCAATCAGGTGCTGCATACTCCATTATGGGCCTGACGTACAGGGTGCACTGTGTCTTGAACGATTCCTTATTAAGGCATCAGAAAGCTATTCTCAGGTTTGCCAGGCGCTCATATACTGCAGCAGTTACCTGGTTGATGTGTGCTTCCGGAGACATGCTCGGTATTATACTCACCCCAAGATCTTTCTCCTTAAGTGAGGTTTGCAGTCTTTGGCCACCTAGCCTATACTCTGTCTGCGGTCTTCTTTGCCCTTCCCTGATCTTCATGGCTTTGCATTTGGCGGGGTTAAATTCGAGAAGCCAGTTGCTGGATCAGGTGTCCAGCCTGTCCAGGTCTCTTTGAAGTCCTGCCTGATCCTCATCTCATTTAATTCTCCTTATTAACTTCGCATCATCTGAGAACAGGGACACTTCTGAGTCTATCCCTTCCATCATGTCATTCACATATACCAAAAATAGCACTGGTCCTAGGACTAACCCTTGTGGGAACCCGCTCGTCACAGGTGCCCACTGTGATACCTCATCACGTCCCAAGACTCGTTGTTTCCTCCCTGTCAGGTATTCTCTGATCCATTGCAGTGTCCTCCCTGTTATATGCGCCTGATCCTCCAGCTTCTGCACTAATCTCTTGTGAGGAACTGTGTCGAAGGCCTTCCTGCAGTCCAGGAAAATGCAATCCACCCATCCCTCTCTCTCGTGTCTTACTTCTGTTACCTTGTCATAAAACTCCAGAAGGTTTGTGACACAGGATTTGCCTTCCGTGAATCCATGCTGGTTGTCATTTATAATCTTGTTCCGTTCCAGGTGCTCCACCACTCTCCTCCTGATAATCTTCTCCATGACTTTGCATACTATACACGTCAGAGACACTGGTCTGTAATTTAGTGCCTCGTTTCTGTCTCCTTTCTTAAAAATGGGGACTACATTTGCCGTCTTCCATATCTCAGGTAGTTGCGCAGTTTCAAGGGATGTGTTGAAGATTGTGGCTAGTGGCATGCACAGCATCTCTGCTCCTTCTCTAACGACCCACGGGAAGATGTTGTCCGGTCCCATCGCCTTTGAGGTATCAAGGTCACTTAGCAGCTTCTGCTCCTCCTCCTCCGTTGTTCGTATGTCATCCAACACTTGTTGGTATATTCCCTATTGATGTTCGAATCTGTGCTGTGTTCCCAGAGCCCTTCCTGTCTCTACTGTAAAAACTTCCTTAAATCTCCTGTTTAGCTCCTCACATACCTCCTAAAAAAACCATACCCCGGCCGGGATTGAACCCGCGGTCAGAGAGTCTCAAAACTCCAGCCCGTCGCGCTAGCCACTAGACCAGCTAGCCACAATAAGATTCGTCCAACTAGGTATATTTCTACACCATAGGAAGGTTAGCACAGGCACCACTGTGACCACAAATGCAAGTTTTTACAGAAAAACTTGCATTTGTAAAAACTTGCATTTGTGGTCACAGAGGTGCCTGTGCTAACCTTCCTATGGTGTAGAAATATACCTAGTTGGACGAATCATATTGTGGCTAGCTGGTCTAGTGGCTAACGCAACGGGCTGGAGTTTTGAGACTCTCTGACCGCGGGTTCAATCCCGGCCGGGGTATGGTTTGTTTGCAATCGTGTCATTACGATTTCGTGAGTCACATACCTCCTGATCGTTTCTTGTGGGTTCCACACCTTCTGTCCACAGTCTGATCACCTGGTCTTTGATTGTTGTCTTCCTCCTGATGTGGCTGTACGACAGTTTCGGGTCAGTCTTGACTTTGGATGCTATGTTATTTTCATACTGTCGCTGGGCCTCCCTCCTTACCTGTGCATACTCGTTCCTGACTCTGCGACTAATCTCCCTATTTTCATGTGTTCTATGCCTTCTGTATTTTTTCCATTCTCTTTTGCACTTAGTTTTTGCCTCTTTACACCGTCGGGTAAACCAATGGCTCGTTCTGGTCTTCCCATTATCTCTGTTGCCCTTGGGAACAAACCTTTCCTCTGCCTCCTTGCATTTTGTTGTTACATATTCCATCATTTCGTTTACTGACTTTCCTACCAGTTCTCTGTCCCACGGAACCTCCTGCAGGAAGTTCCTCAAACCTATGTAGTCCCCTCTTTTATAGTCAGGCTTTTCCCATTCAACTCCTGTTACTCTCTCCACTTGCAACTCTACTATGTATTCAATGCACAGAACCACGTGGTCACTAGCTCCTAGGTGCCTCGCATATGTGATGTCCTCAATGTCTGAATAGCCCAGGGTGTGTGAGTGTGTGTGTATACTCATCTATTTGTACTCACCTAATTGTGGTTGCATAGCTCCTGGCCCCGCCTCTTCACTGGTCGCCGTTAGTAGGTCTACTCTCTCCTTGCTCCATGAACTTGATCATACATCTTCGTAAAGCTATGTATGGATCCTGTGTGTGGAGGGGGAGGAGAATATAATTATCAGAACGTTTTCGAGAGTTTTCTAACACATCGTCGGTGAAGCTGAAAAACGATAAATTAAGGATATATTGAATTCACTCACTGGTTAGATGGCGAGCGAAACACTGCATTATTAGTGCTACTGGCGAGCGAAACATTAAATTGAAGAAGTTGCTGGTGTGCGAAACAATAAATTGATAAAGCTACTGGTGAGAGCAATACTACATTGATAAACCTGCTGATGAGCGAAACGTTGAACTGATAACGCTACCGGTGAGCGAAACATTGAACTGATAACGCTACTGGCAGGCATACAAAGACTACATGCCAAACATTTAAAATTAAAGGACAAGACCAGTTAGTGAACTTTTGCAACTGAAGAATTTTCTGAGTTAAGAGAAAGGATTGCAAGTTAGAAAGGGAAGAGCATCACCGGTGTCATGAGCTGAGAAATGATTGCAAGTTAGAAAGGGAAGAGCATCACCGGTGTAATGAGCTGAGAAAGGATTGCAAACTGGAAAGGGAAGAGCATCACCGGTGTCATGAGCTGAGAAAGGATTGCAAACTGGAAAGGGAAGAGCATCCCGGTGTCATGAGCTGAGAAAGGATTGCAAGTTAGAAAGGGAAGAGCATCCCGGTGTCATGAGCTGAGAAAGGATTGCAAACTGGAAAGGGAAGAGCATCCCGGTGTCATGAGCTGAGAAATGATTGCAAGTTAGAAAGGGAAGAGCATCACCGGTGTCATGAGCTGAGAAAGGATTGCAAACTGGAAAGGGAAGAGCATCACCGGTGTCATGAGCTGAGAAAGGATTGCAAGTTAGAAAGGGAAGAGCATCACCGGTGTCATGAGCAGAGAAAGGATTGCAAGTTAGAAAGGGAAGAGCATCACCGGTGTCATGAGCTGAGAAAGGATTGCAAGTTAGAAAGGGAAGAGCATCCCGGTGTCATGAGCTGAGAAAGGATTGCAAGTTAGAAAGGGAAGAGCATCACCGGTGTCATGAGCTGAGAAATGATTGCAAGTTAGAAAGGGAAGAGCATCACCGGTGTCATGAGCTGAGAAAGGATTGCAAGTTAGAAAGGGAAGAGCATCACCGGTGTCATGAGCTGAGAAAGGATTGCAAGCTAGAAAGGGAAGAGCATCACCGGTGTCATGAGCAGAGAAAGGATTGCAAGTTAGAAAGGGAAGAGCATCACCGGTGTCATGAGCTGAGAAAGGATTGCAAGTTAGAAAGGGAAGAGCATCACCGGTGTCATGAGCTGAGAAAGGATTGCAAACTGGAAAGGGAAGAGCACCACCGGTGTCATGAGCTGAGAAAGGATTGCAAGTTAGAAAGGGAAGAGCATCACCGGTGTCATGAGCTGAGAAATGATTGCAAGTTAGAAAGGGAAGAGCATCACCGGTGTCATGAGCTGAGAAAGGATTGCAAACTAGAAAGGGAAGAGCATCACCGGTGTCATGAGCTGAGAAAGGATTGCAAGTTAGAAAGGGAAGAGCATCACCGGTTTCATGAGCTGAGAAATGATTGCAAGTTAGAAAGGGAAGAGCATCACCGGTGTCATGAGCTGAGAAAGGATTGCAAGTTAGAAAGGGAAGAGCACCACCGGTGTCATGAGCTGAGAAAGAATTGCAAGCTAGAAAGGGAAGAACATCACCGGTGTCATGAGCTGAGAAAGGACTGCAAACTGGAAAGGGAAGAGCACCACCGGTGTCATGAACTGAGAAAAGATTGCAAACTGGAAAGGGAAGAGCACCACCGGTGGCATGAGCTGAGAAAGGATTACAGACTGGAAAGGGAAGAGCACCACCGGTGTCATGAGCTGAGAAAGGATTGCAAACTGGAAAGGGAAGAGCACCACCGGTGTCATGAGCTGAGAAAGGATTGCAAACTGGAAAGGGAAGAGCACCACCGGTGTCATAAGCTGGAACAGAGAAGCGTTTACACACCGACATTGGATCTCACAGTGTGAACATGTCTCTTCCGTGTAAAGTTCATTCTGACATTCTGATGTATATTAAGGCTCCACTGTGCAGAGTTCAGTTGGTTTGAAGGGCGTGAAGCCGACAGGTTTGTCAACAGAGACTTATGTGTTCAGAATAATCCCTTTATTAGAATTTCGTTTAGGCTCTACTTTGAACAATACGTTGTTCAAATACTGCATATTTGTGGCTGTGCCCACATACCTTCCAGTTATTGAACGAAGATCTGCGTGTAACAGCTGCATGTAGGCCACGCTACTTCTAATATCTCTAAGCCTAAGTAGCAGTGCTCCTTTAAGGAGAATATTAACACGCTGCTCAAGGAAAAAATCACATTACTTGCCCACACACTGAACAGCAAAGCTAAATGGAAAAATCTAATTAATTAACTTGGAATTAAAGACTTTCACGAAAGGTGGAAGCTAGTTTAATTTTAATTTATTAGCTGGTGAGTGATGACGGTAATGGTTAGTCAATGTTTTTTTTGAAAAGAACACAGTCTTCACGCTGTGATGAATCCTTCCTAACTTTAAACCATAAAAATATTTACGATTTAAAAATTAGTTTGATTATAAATATTACAATTTAGGATGGAAATACACTGCTCTTCATGGCTAACAACAGAAAACTAAACAATACCTCTCTGGAAAAAAAAAATAGAATTACATGGGAATAATTCTTCAGCAATAAAATAGTCTACACAAGAGTCTGTGTCCCTGAGAATAAAAAAAAGTCATAGCTTATTGGCTAGTAATAATAGCGTATTTATGCTGTGTTCAGCAAGTCTTAAAAAGTTTCTCAGTTTGTCTTATGCAAAACAGTCACACTTTGTTTTTTTTGCACAGAATGGAATATACACAACCTATTGACGCTTTTTGAGAGTTCGGGAATAATTGTTTTCACCTTATTGTTGCTTTTAAAAGTAACTTCAACTTTCAGATGTTCGAGAGCTTGCAGGAGCAATAGCAACAATAGTACCAAAATCAGCAACAGTAACAGTAGGAAGCATATAGGCAACATCAACAGAAGCAAAATAAATTATAGGAGCAGTAACAGCAACAGCACTGGGTACAGCAGGAAATACAGCAGGACAACAAGACAGCAGCAACGGGACCAGGAATAGCAGCAGCAAAAGCAGAGAAAACACCAGCTGCAACACAAAAAAAAATCAATAAATCAATATTATCTGCTGCATAAACAGCAGCAACAAAATCATCAGGAGAAGCAACAGAAGAAATAATAATAGCAGGAATAGCAACATCAACAACAAAGACAGTCGCATCAGCAGCAGCGATACCAGGAACAACAACAGCAGTGTCAATAGGACTATCAGCAGCAGCAGCAACAATAACAGCAGAAACAATAACAAGGAATTGTAGCAACATGAGCGGTAGCAGCAACAACAGCAGCAACAAAACTAGCGGTAGCAGTAGCAGCAACAGCAGGAGCAATGGACAACAGAATCAATAGTAGCAGCAGTAGCAACAGCAGAAACAGTAGCATCTGTTTCAGGAGCAATAACTGCACGACGAGGAGCAACAGCTGTAGGAGTAGCAGCAGCAGCACCAGCAGAAGTAGCAACAGGAGGACCAACAGCAGGAGCAGCAACATTAGCAAGAACAATAACAAAGAAAGAACGGCAACAACAACAGCGGAAACAGTAACAGCAACAGTAGGAGCAATAACAGCATGAGGAGGAGCAGCAGAAGCAGCAGCAGCAGCAATGGCAATAGTAGCTGAAGCAGCAGTAGTAGCAGAAGCAGTAGCAACAGCAGGAACAATAGCAGCAGCACATGAATCCCCACCGCAACAGCTGGGTCTCTTCCCTTAAAGCTGAGTGCAAAACGAACTTAAGCGTGGCCTTGCCCGGCACTGCAGTGCTGCTGCTGCTGCTGCTGCTGCTGCTGCTGTTACTTTTCCTGTTGTTGCTGCTACTGTTTCCGCTGTTTTTTCTGCTGTTCTTTCTTTGTTATTGTTCTTGCTAATGTTACTGGCGCTGCTACTGTTGCTGCTGCTGCTTTCATTATAAAAATGTGGCCTTTCTGTTTATCATCTTTCGAATATCGTCTGTCATCATAAAAATGCTGTCTATCATTATAAAAATATCTACCATCATTGTGAGCATAATAATACATGCAATACTGATATGTTGATATGTGAGAAACATGTACAACACTCTGGTTGTACAAAGATGCTGACAGCATCTTTGTACAACCATTAAATAGCGTCACAAGACTGAGGGTTACTATCTCACTGGTAATATCATAAGACTGAGAGCTACAAGATCACTGGTAATATCACAAGACTGAGAGCTATAAGATCACTGATAATATCACAAGACTGAGAGCTACAAGATCACTGGTAATATCACAAGACTGAGAGCTATAAGATCACTGGTAATATCACAAGACTGAGAGCTACAAGATCACTGGTAATATCACAAGACTGAGAGCTATAAGATCACTGGTAATATCACAAGACTGAGAGCTATAAGATCACTGATAATATCACAAGACTGAGAGCTATAAGATCACTGGTAATATCACAAAACTGAGAGCTACAAGATCACTGGTAATATCACAAGACTGAGAGCTACAAGATCACTGGTAATATCACAAGACTGAGAGCTACAAGATCACTGGTAATATCACAAGACTGAGAGCTATAAGATCACTGGTAATATCACAAGACTGAGAGCTACAAGATCACTGGTAATATCACAAGACTGAGAGCTACAAGCTCACTGATAATATTAACTGTCAGAAGGCTATAAGAGCTTCCAGCCGGACATCAATAACTATGAACTTGGTAAACACGAAGATACAAGGACAAGTTAATATGCACAGTTATTAATTAAAGAAAATATTTGAAATGCTCTCTGATGGCGATACAGAAGGGAACGTGATTTTTTATTACATATTTCCAAGTTTCAAAGTATTGGCATTTTCTGACATTATTTTTTTAAGTTAAAATAGGTGAATTATTGGCCCCTGGTAGGATGGTCCTGCCCACACCCAACCATTCATGCCGTCCTTATAGCTGCCAAAAGTACTGTATTAGCGTCATTGGCAACACAAGGCGGGTTGTTCCATTTACCTTCGACTTCACTGCTAAACCAGTGGGTTTTTTTTTCCACAAATTAATAAACGAAAGTTGAATTCATTTAGGCAATTATCACATTAGAAGTGGTATACAATACCGATAATTTGATGAGTGAGAGAGATGTACAACACCAAGAATTTTTATTGACGAAACGTTTCGCTTGCGCTGCAGGCTTTATCAGCAGAATACAGAGATGAATGGCACTCCTAGAGATCTCAGCGGTGATGGAAGACGAAACTGACGGAGTGCAGAGGTATATTAAGTAAAAGGACACATGCGCAACTAATGTTGTAACATCCTGACAAAGCTCCTGGAGAGCGAAACGTTGCCACGATAAAATGTCGTATTAGTTGCACATGTGTCCTTTTACCTTACATATTGTCGGTAATTCTACCAAAATTATTACAGTGCAGACGTAGATTGAGATACTTATGCAACATATGGGAATCTTTATTCAGGAAACGTTTCGCCACACAGTGGCTTCATCAAAAATTCTTTGTAACAAGATCCCATGATGCTGCAGTGTCTGACAGTTGTGATGAATGGTTTGAAAAGCCGACAAGTTGAGGATTGAGACACTTATGCAACATATGGGAATCTTTATTCAGGAAACGTGCAGAGGTAGTTGATGCATTGAGTCGCTCTAGCTGCGAGGTGATCAGTATTTTTTTTGTATCTTACACGAAGGATGGATGGAGGACTGATTACATCAAACTACCTCTGTAGTCTGCTTCGTCTTTCACCAGCACTGAGGTCTCCAGGAGTGTGAGTCATCTCTGTACTCGACTGATGCAGCCTGCAGCGCAGGCGAAACGTTTCGTCAACAAAGATGCCAAGTGTTGCACATGTGTCTTACTCTCCTGACATAGACAGACACCAGGGCATGTGTATTTATCAGACGGTCCCTGTCCCGGTCCCGGGACCTGAATTACTTCTAACAGGTGTCAGTAGCTTGTACCATGGAACAAGATCACTCCCTGCTCAACGATCACTTCGTAAGTCAATGATCACTCACTCAGAGAGCTGATCAGTATTACAAACCAGTAAAATGGTTTGTTTGTTGTCATTGTTCAGTTAAATAACTTCATTTGAGAGAAATCATTTATTGGCTGTATTAATAATGGAAAAAATAATATTTTTCACCGAGGTAGGTTAAGTTGTTATTGGAAATTCAGCACTGGGATGACAGCTGCCACATGATGCAACACTTGTTAAATGAAATTGTTGTGGGTTGGTGGGTGTGGGAGTGAGTTGGTGTGGTGTGGGAGTGAGTTGGTGTGGTGTGGGAGTGAGTTGGTGTGGTGTGGGAGTGAGTTGGTGTGGTGTGGGAGTGAGTTGGTGTGGTGTGGGAGTGAGTTGGTGTGTTGTGGGAGTGAGTCGGAGGTTTGAGGGCGTGGGTAGGTGTGTGGGGTCTGAACCCATGGCAAGTTAGTTCTGAAACTCACAGGCCAGTGCGTTAACCACTGGGCCAGCTGGTTCTAATAAGATTCTTTTAACGAGGTATATTTCTACACACCTTGGGAAGTTAGCATGGGCCACCACCGTGTCTACAAATGCAGATTTTTACAGATCAACATAACTGTGCTGTACTCTAGCTCAAGTCCCTTCAAAGCCACCACCGTGACTCGGGAAATCGTAATTACCAAATTGCAAAACATATCATGGAACGGTGGGACTTGAACCCATGGCTAGATCACCCCACAGCCAAGCTGGTGTGAGATTCGTCTGTAAAAACTTGCATTTGTGATCACAGTGGTGGCCCATGCTAACCTCTCTATGGAGTATAGAAATATTTCTAGTTGGATGAATCTTATTTAAGTTAGCTGGTACAGTAGCTAGCACACTGGCCTGTGTGTTTTATATACAATTATTCTTCAATTCATGGGATAGCGTTAAACCCATAGAAGTCATACAGCACCTGGGGAATGGGAGGCAGTTAGGTTTGCTCCAAGGAATAGGAAGATGGCTTCAACTCTTTGGCTCAAGGAACTTTCACTGGCATTAAAGCAACCAATTGAGATGATAAGGAGAAGTTTAAGGGAGTAAAACATGAGTGGGACAAAACTGAAGGTAAAGGAAATGAGGAAAGGACATAGAGGAACAAATAGAGAGAGAGAGGCAAGAAAGGAAGGTAGGAAGTAAGGAAGGTAGGAAGTAAGGGAGGTAGGAAGGAAGGAAGGTAGGAAGGAAGGAAGGTAGGAAGGAAGGAAGGTAGGAAGGAAGGAAGGAAGGTAGGAAGAAAGGAAACGAAAGCTTTGTGTAGATGGTCACACCTGACCTCTGCCTTCATGCCACACCTGACACAGTAAAGGTCAGTCTCGTCTGGCATCTGACCTTTGACACAGATCGATGACCAGTGCCTCAGTGGTCACTACCAGCACCTCCACAAGTACCACTACGAGCACCGCCACAACTACCACCACGAGTACCACCACCACAACTACGAGTACCACCACCACAACTACGAGTACAACCACCACATCCTCCACTACTGCAACACACGATATATACACATGTGAGGTGTGTATCAGCGAGAGAAGATTTTTATTCTTATTTTAGGGATTAAAATATTCTTGCCTGGTGGTGAACAGGTTACATTTAGCCTTAATGAACCTGATGTACTCCAGTGGCTTTATTAAACTCCGTCGCCAACGCCACCGTCACCACCACTCTCACCACCACCACCACCACTTTCACCACCACCATTACTCTCACCACTACTACCGCTCTCACCACTACTACCACTCTCACCACCGCCACCACTCTCACCACCACCACCACCGCCACCACTCTCACCACCACCACCACCACACCACACCACCCCTCTCACCACCCCACTCTCACCACCACCACCACTCTCACCACCCACCACCACTCTCACCACCACCACCACCACTCTCACCACCACCACCACCACTCTCACCACCACCACCACCACTCTCACCACCACCACCCACTCTCACCACCACCACCCCCACTCTCACCACCACCACCACCACTCTCACCACCACCACCACTCTCACCACCCACCACCCACTCTCACCACCACCACACCACACTCTCACCACCACCACCACCACTTCACCACCACCACCACCACCACCACCACCACCACCACCACCACCACCACACCACCACCACCACCACCACTCCACACCACCACCACCTCCACACCACCACCACTCTCACCACCACCACCACTCTCACCACCACCACCACTCTCACCACCACCACCACTCTCACCACCACTCTCATCCACCACCACCACCACTCTCATACCACTCTCACCACCACCACCACCACTCTCACCACCACCACCACCACTCTCACCACCACCACCACCACTCTCATTACCACTCTCACCACCACCACCACCACCACCACTCTCACCACCACTCTCACCACCACCACCAGCTGTTAATGTGAATTTATGAATAAATCCTCTAAAACTCATAATCTTTGCAATAATTTCCTCAGATTAGGACTATAATATAATAATTATGACGACTATAACAGAAACTATAAAGATAAATGTTTCCCAGACTTGTAATGTTAATATGTTTAGTAATGTTTATCCCGTAATGGATCGGGAAACTAGTTGGTGCTCAGCATATATATATATATATATATATATATATATATATATATATATTATATATATATTATATATATATATATATATTTATATATTTTATTTTTTTTTTTATTATCACACCGGCCGATTCCCACCAAGGCAGGGTGGCCCGAAAAAGAAAAACTTTCACCATCATTCACTCCATCACTGTCTTGCCAGAAGGGTGCTTTACACTACAGTTTTTAAACTGCAACATTAACACCCCTCCTTCAGAGTGCAGGCACTGTACTTCCCATCTCCAGGACTCAAGTCCGGCCTGCCGGTTTCCCTGAATCCCTTCATAAATGTTACTTTGCTCACACTCCAACAGCACGTCAAGTATTAAAAACCATTTGTCTCCATTCACTCCTATCAAACACGCTCACGCATGCCTGCTGGAAGTCCAAGCCCCTCGCACACAAAACCTCCTTTACCCCCTCCCTCCAACCCTTCCTAGGCCGACCCCTACCCCGCCTTCCTTCCACTACAGACTGATACACTCTTGAAGTCATTCTGTTTCGCTCCATTCTCTCTACATGTCCGAACCACCTCAACAACCCTTCCTCAGCCCTCTGGACAACTGTTTGGTAATCCCGCACCTCCTCCTAACTTCCAAACTACGAATTCTCTGCATTATATTCACACCACACATTGCCCTCAGACATGACATCTCCACTGCCTCCAGCCTTCTCCTCGCTGCAACATTCATCACCCACGCTTCACACCCATATAAGAGCGTTGGTAAAACTATACTCTCATACATTCCCCTCTTGCCTCCAAGGACAAAGTTCTTTGTTTCCACAGACTCCTAAGTGCACCACTCACTCTTTTTCCCTCATCAATTCTATGATTCACCTCATCTTTCATAGACCCATCCGCTGACACGTCCACTCCCAAATATCTGAATACGTTCACCTCCTCCATACTCTCTCCCTCCAATCTGATATTCAATCTTTCATCACCTAATCTTTTTGTTATCCTCATAACCTTACTCTTTCCTGTATTCACCTTTAATTTTCTTCTTTTGCACACCCTACCAAATTCATCCACCAATCTCTGCAACTTCTCTTCAGAATCTCCCAAGAGCACAGTGTCATCAGCAAAGAGCAGCTGTGACAACTCCCACTTTGTGTGTGATTCTTTATCTTTTAACTCCACGCCTCTTGCCAAAACCCTCGCATTTACTTCTCTTACAACCCCATCTATAAATATATTAAACAACCACGGTGACATCACACATCCTTGTCTAAGGCCTACTTTTACTGGGAAAAAATTTCCTCTTTCCTACATACTCTAACTTGAGCCTCACTATCCTCGTAAAAAACTCTTCACTGCTTTCAGTAACCTACCTCCTACACCATACACTTGCAACATCTGCCACATTGCCCCCTATCCACCCTGTCATATATATATTATATATATATATATTATATATATTATATATATATATATATATAAGATCACAGTAAACAGGTGATTTCAGAATATGCAAAACAACCACTGTGAAAGAATAGAGAAATTCCAAGCGCTTTCGTGACTACTCACATTATCAAGGAACAGTGAAAGTAAAGCATCTGGCCTATTTATTCATGTAAGAGATTTTAACCATCCAATTGATTTTCAAAAAGTTGAGAAAGTAGTATCAAGCAAGTCCATGGTATACAGGAATATAATTGAATCTTGTTTCATAAAAAGCAGTTTTGACAATAATATGAATATTTCCTTTGGTTTATATAAATTAGATCCATTCATAATTAATAGAATTTGGGAAGAATTTAATAATACACTGGACAAATAATAATTTTTAAATTTTCTTGGGTAGAATAGTTTGTTGGTGGGTTGTGCGAAGGACCTGTCCAGTTGGGCCGGCGCGCGTCAGGTGTTTAACCGTTGTGGGATCTGATAGTGAGGTGTTGGCCAGACCCCTTATATAGCTTCCTTGGATGCTTTACTTTCATAGTTCCTTGATAATGTGAGTAGTCACGAAAGCGCTTGGAATTTCTCTATTCTTTCAGAGTGGTTTTTTGCATATATATATATATATATATATATATATATATATATATATATATATATATATAATATATATATATATATATATATATATATATATATATATATATATATATATATATATATATATATATATATATATATATATGGTAATGGGGCCCCCTTGGTGTAAATTGTGGGGGGCCCATAGCCCGGGGGGCCCCCATTCCCCGATTTAACCTAAAAGTCTTTAAGAAGAAAAAAAAAATTGAATCGTCAAAAGTTCCAGAAAAAAAAGTACATTTCTCTAGGGAAAATTTTTGAAAAAAAATTTTGGGGGGTTTAATTTGAAGAATAACTGGTCGTTAAATTTTAAAGAAATCGGTCTTAATTTAAGAAAATTGGTCTGTTAATTGTAAAATGTAAAGGCCGAAATTTTAAAAAAATTTTGGTCTGTTAAATTTGTAGAAAAACTGGTCTGTTTAAATTTTAAGAATAAAAGGTCTTTAAAATTTTTAAAAAAATCTGGCTGTTTAAAAGGGAAGAATGTATGGTCTTTAAAAATTTTAAGAATAACTGGTCGTTAAAATTTTAAGAAAAATCTGGCGTTAAATTTTAAAATAACGGGCTGTAAATTTAAGAAAAATTGGGCTGTTTAAAAAGAAAAAATTTTCTGGGCTGTTAAAAAGAAGAATGTCGGGTCTGTTAAATTTTTAAAGGGAAAAAATTGGGCGTTTTTGTAAGAATATCTTTTCGTTAAAAGTCTTAAGAATATCTTTTCTGTTAAAAGTAGAAAAGTTTTGGCTGTTAAAATTTTAAGGGAAAAATTGGGTTTTAAAATTTTAAAAAATAACTGGTCTGTTAAAAATAAGAAAAATCTGGTCGTTAAAAAAATAAATTACGGTCTGTTAAAAAATAAAAATAACTGGTCTGAAAAAATAAGAAAAATTGGCCCGTTTAAATTTTAAGAAAACTGGCTGTTAAAAATTTTAAGAATATCGGTCTGTTAATTTTTAAGAACAACGGTCTGTTAAAATTTTAAAAAAAATCCGGGGTTTTTAAAAGTAAAAAAATCTGGCCGTTAATGAAAAAAATAACTGGCTTTTTTTTTAAGAAAGTCGGTCTGTTTAAAAATAAAAAACTGGCTGTTAATTTAAGAAAATTGGTCAGTTAATTGTAAAAAATGTCTGGTCCCGTTAAATTTTTAAAATATCTGGTTTTGTTAAAAGTAAGAATTTTCTGGCTTTTTTTTTTAAAAAAAATTTTGGGCTGTTTTTTGGAAAAAATATCTGGTCTTTTAATTTGTAAGGAGTCGGGTCTTTAAAAATAAGAAAAAACTAAAATCGTTAAAAAGTTAAAAATTTCTGGTCTGTTTTTGTAAAATATTGGTCTGTTTAAAAAAAAAGAATTTTTTTAAAGGGTTTTTAATTTGTAAGAAAAGTTTGTCTGTTAAATTTTAAGACGTCTGATCTGGTTTAATTTTTAAAATATCTGGTTGTTTAAAAGAAAAAATTCTGGTCCCGTTTAAAATTTTTTTAAAAAATGGACTGGTGTTAAAAAAGTAAGAATATCTGATCTGTTAATTGTAAAAAATTCCCCGGCTGTTAATTGTAAGAAAAATTGGTTTTGTTAAAGTAAAAATAACGGTCGTTTTTGTAAGAATTTAAAGGACTGTTTTTTGTAAGAATGTCTGTTTGGTTTTTTTTTTAAAAAATTTGGGTCTGTTAAGTGTAAGGGAATATCTGGGTCCCTTCCCCTTTTTAAAAATTTCTGGGCTTTAAAAAAGTAAAATATTGGTCTGTTAATTGTAAGAATAAAAAGGGATTTTAAATTTTTAAGAATGGTTTAACTTTTTTTGAAAAAATTTGGTCTGTTAATTGTAAGAAAAACTGGTCTGGTTTAAATTTTTAAAAAATCTGGTCTGGGTTTAAAATTTAAAAATGTTTTGGTCCCGGTTTAAAAGAAAAATGTCTACTCGTTAAAGAAGAATTTCGGTCTTTAATTTTTAAAAAATAACTGGTTTTGTTAAATTTTAAGAAAATTTTTTTTAGTTAAAATTTAAAAAATGGGCTGGGGCTGTTAAAAAGAAAAAATATCGGTTGTAAAATTGGGAAAAATATCTGGTCTGTTAAAAATTTAAGAATGATGATCTGTTTAAAAGTAAGAATGTCTTGGTTTTTTTAATTGTAAGATTTTCTAGTCTGTTAATTGTAAGAAAAAAATTTGGGCTGTTAATTGTAAGAGAAAATTGGGCTGTTATTTGTAAGAAAGTCTGGTCGTTAAATTTTAAGAATTTTTGGGTTTTTTAATTTTAAGAAAGTCGGCTGTTAAAATTTAAAATCTGGGCTGTTTAAATTTTAAGAATATTGGGATGAAATTTTTAAAAAGGGCTGATTGTTAATTGAAAAAATGTCTGGGCTGGTTTAAATTGGAAAAATGTCTAGTCAAAAATTTTAAGGAAAAGTCTGGTTCCCGTTTTTTGTTAAAAAATTTTCTGGATGTTAAATTTTTAAGAATGTCCGGTCTGGTTTAAATTTTAAAAATTCTGGTCTGTTAATTTTTAAAATGTCCTGGCTGGGTTTAAAAAAAAGAAAATCTGGTTTTTAAATTGTAAGAATATAGGCTGGGTTTAAATTTTAAGAATGTCGATCGGTTAAATTTTTAAAAAAGTCGGGTTTTTAAATTTTAAGAATGTCTTTCTTTTAATTTTTTAAAAATGTCGGTCGTTAAAATTTTAAAAATATCTGGTCTGGGAAATTTTTTTAAAAATGCCCGGTTTTGTTAAATTTTAAAAAATGTTTTGGTCTGTTTAAATTGGGAAGAAATCTGGTTGTTAATTGTTAAAAATTTTTGGTCTGTTAATTTTTTAAGAAAAGTCTGATCTTTTAAATTTTAAAATGTCGGCGTTAATTTGTAAGGGTTTTCGGTCTGTTAAAAGTAAAAATAAACTGGTCGTTTTAAAAGTAAAGAAAGTCTGGGAGTTAATAGTAAGAATGTCTATTCCGTTAAATTTTAAGGGAAATTTTGGTCTGTTAAATTTTTAAAAAAATCTGGCTGGTTTTCCCTTTTAAGAATGTTTTTTTATCTTTTTAAATTGTTAAAGAAAGTGGTTTTGTTTCCCCCGTAAAAGAAAGGGCGGTCCCGTTACCGTAAGAATAACTGGTCTGTTTTCCTGTAAAAATGGTCGGTCGGTTTCCGAAAAATGTTTTGGTATGTTACCTTTTAAAAATGTCTGGTTTTTTACCTTTAAAAATGTCGGTTGTTTAACCCGTAAGAATTTTTCTGGTCTGTTACCTTTAAGGGAATTTTGGGCCTGTTTCCTGAAAATGTCTGGGGCGTTACCTTTTAAGAATGTCCCGGCCTGTTACATGTAAGAATGTCTGGGCTGTTACTTGTAAAAAATGCTGGCCCCGTTGCCTGTAAGAATGTCTGGCTGTTTCTTTAAAGGGGTCTGGGGGCCCGTTTTCCGTCTGTTGCATGTAAGAATGTTTGGGCAGTTACTTGTAAGAAAGCTGGCCCGTTGCCGTAAGGAAAAATCGTCTGTTTCTTTTTAAAAATTTTGGTTGTTCTTGTTAAAAATGTCTGGGGCCCGTTACCTGTAAGAATTTTCTGGCCTGTTGCCCGAAAAAAAGCTGGTTTTGTTTCTTGTAAGAAATGTCTGGTTTTGTTAATTGTTTAAAAAGTTGGCCCGTTTCCTGTAAGAAAGTCGGCCCGTTGCCTGTAAGAATTTTTGGTCTGTTTTTTGTAAGGGAAAATTGGGCTGTTTAAAAGTAAAATGTTGGGGGTGTTAAAAGTAAGAATGCTATTCTGTTAAATTTGTAAGAAGCTGGTCTGTTAAATTTTAAAAAAATATCTGGTCTGTTACTTTTTAAAAATTTTCTATCTGTTAAATTTTAAGAATTTTCTTTGGGCTGTTACCCTAAGAAGTCTGGTCGATTTCCTGTAAGAATTTCTTCTGTTTCCTGTAAGATTGCGGTCTGTTCTGTTTGAATGTCTGGTCTGTTTCCCCGAAAAAAAAGATGGGAAAGTTACCTGTAAAAGTTTTCTGGGCTGTTTCCCGAAAGATTGTTTTGGTCGGGTTTCCCCGTAGAAAGTGGGGGCCCGTTGCCTGTAAGAATGCTGTTTTGTTTTTCTTTTAAGAATGTCTGGGCCTGTTTTCTTTTAAGAATGTCTGGTCGGGTTTCTTGTAAAAAGTTGGGGCCTTTTCCCGAAAAATGTCCCGGTTGTTTTTTGGGAAGGGTCTGGCCTGTTACCTGTCTGTTTCATGTAAGAATGTCTGGTCAGTTACTTGTAAGGGAAAGCTGGCCTGTTGCCGTAAGAAAATCTTGTCTGTTTTCTTATTAAAAATGTCTGGTCTGTTTTCTTGAAAGAAGGCCTGGCCCGTTTCCAATTTAAAGGGAATTTTCTGGCCGTTGCCTGTTTTAAAAAAGTCTGGAATTTACTTGAAGGAAAAGTCTTTGTTACTTGTAAGAATTGGGTTTGGGCCGGGTTTCCTGAAAAAATGTTTTGGCCGTTTCCCGAAAAAATGCCCGGTCTGTTAAATTGTAAGAATGTTGGTGTTACTTGTTTAGAAAAGCTGCTCTGTTACTTTTAAAAAATGTTGGCCGTTCCCGTAAGGGGAAAGCGGCCTGTTTCCCGTAAAAATGTCTGGCCCTGTTCCGTAAGAATGTTTTTGGGGCTGTTGATTGTAAGAAGGCGGGCTGGGAAAATTTTAAAAATGTCCCGGCCGTTGCCGTAAGAAACCTGGGCTGTTTCTTGTAAGAATGTCCGGGCCCGTAAAATAAAAAAATGTTTTTGGCCCAGATTTGGGGCTGAAACTCCGTTAAAGGGGTTTTTACCCCTTTTGTGTAGTGTTGGGGGGGCTTTTTGGACCGTGCCATGTCCCCCCCCAAAGTCCGCGGCACGCTTGTTTTCTCTTTTTACCCTTAGTCCCCCACACCGCACCGTGTTCAGGGTACGTGGGCCCCGCAACACCTCGTCCTTTTGGTTTTAAAGGTTTAAGGGTCATAGCAACTGCACAAGCGGATTTCTTTGTTTGAAAAATGGTTCAGAGAAAAGAAAATGTTTTTTAAAAAATTAAAACACATGTGCAACCTTGGGGAAATTTTTTGAGAAACGTTTAAAAAGCCACCACTGGCTTCAATCATTTCCAACAAAAGGAGAAAGGTAATCCAAACCCTCAGCCTTGAGTCCCGGGAATCCCGTCTATTAAATTTAAATCTAAAAAAGAAAAAGCCCAAAATATGCGCGGAAGTGGGTTTTTTTTATTTGAAAAGGGGGGGAGCGTTTGCCCCTGTGCGTGATCTTTTCAAGATTGATGGAAGATTACATCGGGCCCAAGCTGTTCGGAAAAACCCAAACCCTTTTTTCTTAAACCCTTCTCCTTTTTTAAAAAAAGATTAAGCCACTGTGTGGTGAAACGTTCCTCAGTAAAGAAACCCAAGTGTTTGCATTTATGTCTAAAATATTTAAAAAGCGGTTTCTGGCGGTATGAGACATACAGACACGCAATTTTTGGGGTCAGCAAGTTTGGGGGGGGGTAGTTTTTTCGAACACCGAAACTCATCTTGTGATTGTAGATTTCTTTCACTAAACAAAAAAAACACAAATTTTGTGACGGGGAAAAATAACAAAAAAAACCCCACAAAAGAGAGGGGCTTACGACCCACGTTTTTGGTCCGACTTTTTTCCCTTTACAAAGCTGTCTCCCAATGGTATACAATACAGAAAAAAGAAAAAAAAAGGGGGTTTTGCAAATTCCTTGGGGTTTTTTTATGGTAAAAAGTTTCGTCATCCCGTGGCTTTTCAATCAAATTTAAGGACTTTAAAAATTTGGGAAAACCAAAAAAAACTAAAAATATGGGACTATATTAAAAACTCCCCAGCCCTTTTAGGTTGGTGTAAAGAGCACCCCTAGTCGTAAAGATTTGGGCACGGCAAGAAGGCTGGCGCTTTAAAAAATGGTGTCGGTGGAAAGGGACGGGGAGAAGGGCGAGGGGCATAGGGCACGGTACGGGATTCCCCCTGGAAGTAAATCATTGGTCCAAGATATGGGTTGTTTGTAGTTGTACCCCCTGATGAAAGGGTTTTGTAGATGTCCTCGAACCAAGATTCCATTTATACCAAAAGGGTTTCATAGTGGGCTAATATTATCTTGTCGGTATTGTTTACCCCCAAGTAAAACTTGGGCAGAAACGCAACCTTTGGAATAGGGTTAAAAGGACATTTTTTTAAACCCCAAACCCTTTATCCCGGGGGCTACTACTACTAATCCCTATCTTGGGTATGATTAAATTCCACTGGGGGAATTCCGCCTACCAGGAACATGGGCCCCGTCGCTACCCTCCCTTTCCCCCTGACACCAGTTTTAAAGCGCCAGCCCTTTTTGCCCGTGTTTCCCGAATCTCCAAAACTACGGGGTCTTCATACCAATCCGGCTGAGGGGCGATTACCTCATCTTTTTTATAAAAAGTTCTTCTGTCTTCCCTATGTTTTTGAAATTTATATTAAAAAAAGTCACTGGGTGGGGAAACGTCCAAAAATAAAGATTTCCCAGATGTTTTTAAATTTTTGTTTTAATTTTCCCTTTTCCAAAATCACACTAACAGAAAGGAGGGAGGCAGTAAATAAAGGTCAGCCCGGACAGGACAAAAAAAGGTAAAGGAAAGGAAGTTGAGGAATAGTTGTAGTAGTAGTTTAAAAGGGGGAGTCCCTCCCAAAACCAAGAAAAAAGGGGAAAACCTGCGGGGGACCTAAGGGCCCCCAAGAGGTAGGAAAAAAAAAAACGGGGGGGGGGGAGGGTTTAAAAGGGCCCAAAACCCCAAGGCAGTTTAGGAATGGTAAGGTTTTTTTCCGACAAGAAAAGTGGAAAAAAAAATTATGTACATTTTTGGACATTTTTTAAAGGAAACGTTTTTTCCACGATGGCTTTTCATTTAAAACAGAGAAAAAAAAAACACACATTAAATAGTGGTGGGGGAAAGGGGAGGTGAATCGTGGGGAGGGGGTGGGGGTAGTAGAAATATAGTAATGGGAAAAAAAGGGGTGAGGTTTTTTAAAAGGGGCCTGCTGGCATCAAAGTAAAACCCCTTTCCCCGGAAAGGGGAAAAATCCAAAAAGGATATTTCCCATCCTGGGGAAATGGGGGGTTACTTTATGCCAGCCGGTCCCCCTCTAACCTCCCCTCCTTAAATTTCCCTTTCTACAAATAATACTACCACCACCTTAACCCCCGCTTCACCTCACCTGACTCCCACCACTAAAATATGTGTGTTTTTTAGTTTTCTCTGTATTAGGACTGAAGAAGCCACTCGTGGCGAAACGTTTCCTTTAATAAATGTCCTGAACTGTACATAAGTGTCTTTTTCCACACCCAAGGCAGAAGAAAGAAAACCCAAAGAAGAAAAAGGAAAGGGCAAGAGGTAGAAAGAGAAGGAAAAAGAAACAAGTTAATTAAGTGTGGAGTATTTGAAACTGTAATGAGAAAGGAAGGCATCAACGGAGATAAAGACAGGACTAAGATTTATACAAGGAAAGTTGTGTATAAGGGAGGATTCAACCAGACGGCGACTGTGAAAGTTAGACATAGGGTAGACAGTTTTAGCAGAATACCAGTCAATAGAAGACTGTGATCTCTGACATGACAGAAAAGAGTATTGTTGGTATCGGCAAGCCTAATATTACTTTTGTGTTCCATGAGTTTGTCAGAAAGAGATCGGCCAGCTTCTCCAAAGTACTGAAGGGGATAAGAGGAACAAGAAATAGAGTAGACACCAGGAGCATCTATAGAGGGAGGAGAGGTACGAACTAGATCGGTGCGAAGAGTGTTAGCCTGGCGAAAAGTTTGATATCTAAGGAACGGAGAGAGTTGTTGAAATTGGAAAGACTGGAAATATAGGGAAGGCAGAGAACAGGAGTATGGGAAAGAAGAAAGTCCGTTTAGCACGCGTGAAGGCAGAGTTTATGAAAAATACTGCTTCCTTCTCTCCTTCCTGTTAGTGTGACTTTGTAAATGGTCCAAGCCAGACCGACACGTCGTCGTAAGCTCCTCTCTCCTACGTGCGGGTTGCTTGTGTACTATCGTACACTCGCAGCTCATCCTATGAGTGGCACCACAATAAAAGGCAGGATTACAGAGGTCATACAGGAACTTAGTCAGGCCCCATTGTTTTAAATATTTCATTCATTTCATATTACAGTCTACTGAGTGCAATTAGTAAATTCCCTCTAAAAAATCAGATAACTTATCTAGCGAACTTAGCAAACTGATCCCCATTATGGGTAGAAACATAAAAATGTGTTTCCGTAAGACACCTGCTGCCCATGTTCACCTATCAGTAAAACAGGTACCTGGGTGTCATCACTCTTCCAATAATATCTCATCATGTGAGGATAAAACCCAAAAGCTGTCGTAAGCGATGCCTCGAAGCTTGTACTTGAGGCCGCCCTAAAAAGCTGTCTGCGTGTCAAGTTCTCAGGTATTGTATCACTGAAAGAAGCCTTCCTCGTCACCTTCATTGATGACGAGGAGGCTGAAAAAGTCCGTACCCCAAGTGCGATGAAGACCGTTGACGAACGTGGGTTCGTTATCTCCACCTCTCCCTACACGAGGGCTAAAAGATCGGTGTTCCTGACACGTTTTGATTGGATCATCACGGCCCTGTCCACCGAAGAACCCAAGTCATCTATTGAGGATCAGAATGACTGGGGCTCGGTAGGAAGTATCACGAAGATATCCAACGCCTCCTCGATGCTTAAGGTCACGTTTCTGAATATTACTATGGCCGCCAGAGTCCTGTCAGACGGCCTGGCTTTCTCATCTTATTACATCAACCCACGACAAATCGAGCTAGAACGCTACTCTTATAACCACTCCACCGCTGACTGCCACGTTAAGGATAATGCGGGAATGACGGCCATGACTATCGTTCCAGTTCCTCCACTACTGATCCTACTTGCATCAACTGCAAGAGCGACCATCACACACTAGCAGCTAAATGTCCCGTCCCCAAGGAGATCTTATCTAAGAAGATTAAAGAAGACCTTAAGAAGACCGTAAATTTCCCAACTTATACTGCTATAACAAAGCTCCAGACGGACACTACTGAGATCCTGCAAGCCACTCAACAGACGCCACCAACCACCACCTCCTACTCTCCACTACCCGACGGTGTTTCTACACAAATTTACTATTGCATGTTGTTTGCTTACATGCAAAATGTAGCTGAACCTGGATCCTTCAACAAGACCACCAATGAACTCTTTTCATTGAACAACATGCCACCCTACATCTTCCCAGGATATCCTCCTTCCACCGATATTCTAAAGTTTACCCCAAAAATCGTCAGCTCCGCAGCACCTGACAACTTGCAGGACTTGATTCTTGACGATAACAACTGTTCGAATACAGACGCAACCAGCGAGAGCACTCCATTTATTCCCACCAACGAGGAGCCACCACCTACTTCCACCACCACTTCTACCATTGACCACTCAGCTCCTTCACCGCCACCACACCCACCGCAAGCCAAGACGTAACCGCCTGAACCTTTACCACAAGCATCACTAATACCTGAAGAAATGGAAGAAGAAACACATATTAGAACATCTGAACCTATCATTTTCACACGAATAATCAACTCAGCCAGCTGTTGTATGCAATTGAAGTAGTCCATCGCATTCAATATGGAACCATCAAGTACACGGTTGCTCCTGGTTGCGAACTTCATATTGTAACTGCCCTCCTTAAAGACATAGAAGCCGACACTACTCACCTGGTCAAAATTACCCAGTTATCAAGATCAGCATACAAAAGACTTAAAAATAGCTCCACGACTGGACATTGGAGCTAATACGGACAACGCTATGAAGAAACATCATCGACCAATCACGACGTAGCTGCCGCCTCCCTCCCTAACCTGAAACATTAACGACCAATCACCTGGAAGATGCCTCTCTCTCCACTTGCCAGCCTTCCTGCCGATCTCCAGCCACCTGTAAACTTCAAGATCAACATATACTCAGCACTTAAGATTTAGCCTGCACAGCTAGCTTTTTTTACCTTCTAATTAGCTAGGAACATCTGCTTTACAATGCCTTGCTGCTGGGTTTAGCCCTGGCTCTTTTTCTACGACTCAAGACATTCTTCTCACCGGCTTTCTTCGTCTGTCATCACTTCCCCGCTCACCCACTTGTGGGTCTTACCTGAGAGTCTGATCTGATCTGATTTGGGTGTTAGTCTACTGGTTTGGGTCGCATCCTGGGGATAAAATTTACCTAATTTGCCCGAAATGCTCTGCATAACAAGCGGCTTTCTATATAGCAGTATGTCATTGATGTCAGCTAGGACTGCATACATTGTACATGTACTTGTAGAAATAAAGATTTATTATTATTATTATTATTATTATTATTATTATTATTATTATTATTATTATTATTATTATTATTATTATTATTATTAACAATGAGTGATTCCTCATTTGTTGTAGGTATTGTTTGAATGAGTTTCTCAATTGTTTAATTTTTGGACAATGTCAGGATTCAGTATTCTGCTTGTGGCTCTTTCTCTGTCTACACACTTATTGTCTGCCTTCCTCAGTTCAAGAATGTCTTAATATTTAAATGGAAATGAAATATTGCCCCCCCCCAAAAAAAAAGCAAGGAAAGTGCCGTAGCTTTCTTACTGTAAATAACTCAGATTATGTAACCTGCGCAAGCGACAGAGCACCTTTGCCAGTCCCTCAGACCCCTGTATCTCCGTGCTATACTAAATACGGTTCACTGTAATGTTTACGTGGCTAAAATGCTATATTGTCGACAGGTATGAAGCTAAGCACACAAGCTGCAGAATAACATAAAATTCTTCAGTTAAGTGTAACCTCTGTAAGATTTAATGAAGCACTACAGAGAGAAACGTTGATTTAATAAGGAGCGTGTTGTACCACTTGTGCCTTTGTCTGTGTGACTAAATAACTCGTGTAACCAATTCCTTGCTACTGTATCTTGTAAACTGTTCATCACAACTGTATTTTTTTTAGTAACAATGTTGAGGCCATGTCTGGATCTATGCGGCTTTATTCTGCTAGCTACCTCACACAGGATGATTATGGGGTAACTGCCGCCTACCAAGAAGGAATGAGGTCGCTACTTCCCACACGATTATGTAGTGTAACTCACAGAATAGGGATTGGACGACTTTCACAGAATACATATAGGGTGACTGCCATCTACGGAAAATGTATGGGGTGACTTCGTTCACAGGATGAGTGTAGTGGTGACTACCGCCCACGGAATGGAAATTGGAGTTGCATGATACAGCTGGTCACCTCACCCTCTTCTCATGAAAGATACGTTGCTGGTCGTGGAAATCTTTTACCGGCAATGATGAGACTTAAAAAATGATACTTTTTATATAAATATCTGAAGAGATCCGCCTATCAAAAGGGGAGGTACCTTGAGTCTGACGAAGGGCTCTTGATTCAAGGAATTTGAGCTACCTTCCCCTTCCTATGATCAATCGTGATTATCTCCCATCCCACAGACGCTGTATGACCCTTTAATATGATAGTAATTAAGAGTTCCATACAGAGTCATGATAATAATTAAATCGCTGTTAGATTTTATTTTACAAGAAAATTTTTAATTATTTAGTTGCATGTAATAAATAGTTATATTTATAGGAGGCATTACTTTAGTTGCTTTCTTTTATTCCTACTATTTACTCTTCGTGAATGTTTGCGAAAATTATTCTAAGAGAATGGTTCCCTGGAACACAATGAGGTGGTTGTTGGCAACCTGGTTCCCTATTAAATGTTGCTGTCGCGTGCTCTCCATAATATAAGACGCAGCAGCCACTCGGGTTATATTAAGAGAACTTCTGGACTAATTGAACGCCTGTGTCCTGTAAGACTCAGACTGTCAGCTCTGATATAGATAAAGAGAAACGTGGGGAAGGAGGTGGTGGCTGAATAGAGGGACTGGAAGAGACAGAAGAGTTATAAGCTTTTATTTATTTTTCTTTGATGACCTCTCGGCCTGTGGTCTGTCTCTCCTAGAGACACCTGATCATGAAGCTAAACACACAAGCTGAAAGCAAGCTTTTGTTGGGACAACGTTGTCCTAGCATAAGCTTGTCCTGCAGACTGTATCTCTATCTTTATATTTGTGAAGAAAACGTCTTTTCATCATCAGATATTTTGTATAACACCGACAAGTTGATTGTAAGACACATGTGCAACACGTGAGTAATTTTAGTGGAAGACGTTTCACCTGTGCCACAGGTGTTTTCAATCTAATACAGAAGCATGAGGAAAAAGATATAATTGAGCCGGAACAGAGTTGCATCAGTTGAAGACATAGTCACAGCTGGGTGATGCGCACCAGTGGAAGTAGGTCAGGTCAATAAGGTGGGTCACAGATTTGGTAATGAAGTTTCAGGAAAAGTGGAGAGCTGCAACAGTTGAACACTTGGTCACACGTGGGCAGGGCTCACTAATGAAAGTAGTGGGTACCACCCACCTGTGACCATGTCTTAATCTACTGCACCTTTCCACTTTATTAGAGTGACAAAACTTAGTGTGCAAGCAGAACTTCTCTTAATAAAGATAACAAGATGTTGCACATGTGTCTTACTGCCTGATTGATGAGGCAATTGTTGTCCACCGCCCGTAGGCACACAGAATTCACACTCAGTGTTGAGGGTGAGGGTAAAGCGGGGACTTCGGGGTAGGGGAAGGGCGAGGGTGGAGAAAGGAGGAAACACCTTACTAGTGGGACGGGGAATTCTGAATAATTAACCCTATTGAAGGAGACCATCTGGATTATACATGTATATCTGAAGATTGTTTAGGGGTCAACGCCCCCGTGGCCTGTAACTATTTTCTTAGCACACCGGCCATCTCCCGAGGTAGGGTGACCCGAATAAGATGAGTGGCGGGTCATCATATGACTAGGACCCGCGTCAGGAAACACTTCTGATTCCTTACGAATCGTACCTAACATAACCTCAGCTTCACATTGTTCTTGTCATCATATCAAGAAATATAAATAATGCATCCTTGGTGACACCTCATTTAGATGCTGCTGCACAGTTTCGGTCTCTATATTACAAAATGGACATAAGTACACAGGAAAACACTTGCAGAAGGATGACGGAGTTGATCTCGTGTATCAGAAATCTTGCAGAGGAAGACGCATGGACAAGTTGTCAGTATTACATACCATTTTCAACATGATATCAGAAATCTTTCCTGTTAGGATAAAGTAAGTGCATTGAATTTGCACTCTGGAAAGGCGTGGAATTAGGGAGGATATGACTGAAGTGTACAAGTGGAAAACATAGATAAATGAAAGTGATATAAATAACGCTCTGAAAATATTTTATCAGAATATGACTCATAAAAGAGCATATAAGCTACTAATGTGACATTTTATTGTGGCAAAGTTTAGCTCTCCTGGAGCTTTGTTAAGTTTGGCGAAACCGGTCTCTTAATAGCAAAACTAACAATATGCTGGAGTTCATATTAAAAGAAATCGAGCACAAAGTCCCGACACCATATTGATTATCTATAAAATCCTTTTTAGATCGTATTTTGGTTATGCCGTCCAGTTTTGGTCTCGAACATGTATTAGAGAAGGTAAAGAGTTCTACCAAACTTATCGTATCACTCTGAAACAAATCTTATGAAGAAAGATTCAACATTTTTCCTCTCAGGAAACAGAGACTATAGATCTCATTCAAACCTCTTAAGATACTCAATGGATTTGACACATGCATGAGGAACTATTTGGGAGGGATTACCACAGCCTTCAGAACTTCTAGTTCAGTGTAAATCTATCATCAAGATTGCTGGGTCAACACTAATTGCTTTATATGTTAGTAAACACGATGAGAAGTTATTGTTACCAGTAAGGTGAAGTTAGGGAAGACACGACTGAGATGTTTGCTAGAACACTTACTACCTCACTCAACCATTTACTAAACCCACAAAAAACTTGAAGGGATAGTCATATACATTCAGAACATGAAGTAGTCTGAAGTCAACAGATTCTTGATGTCTGCTGAGAGACTGCGTAAGCATGATCGGTGGATAATGAGGCAACCGCGTCAATAATAATGAGAGTAGTGGTAGACGTAGAGGGATGGTCATAATAAAAGTGGTAACGAGAATAGAACCACTGGTTCATCCAGCTCGATCAGTGGCAGTAGAGTAACAAAAGCAGATTCAATTTCGATTCACATTTAGATTTAGGCTATTTCGAATCACAGCATTTACAAAATATGTAAAAATCAGAAAGTTCATGGATGGGATTTATGATTTTACCAGACTACTCCACTCTAAACCACGCTACACCACTCTAAACCACACTCCACCACTCTAAACCACACTACACCACTCTAAACCATACTGCACCACTCTAAACCACACTACACCACTCTAAACCACACTCCACCACTCTAAACCACACTACACCACTCTAAACCATACTGCACCACTCTAAACCACGCTACACCACTCTAAACCAAGCTACACCACTCTAAACCACACTCCACCACTCTAAACCACACTACACCACTCTAAACCACACTACACCACTCTAAACCATACTACACCACTCTAAACCATACTGCACCACTCTAAACCACACTACACCACTCTAAACCACACTACACCACTCTAAACCATACTGCACCACTCTAAACCACACTACACCACTCTAAACCACACTACACCACTCTAAACCACACTACACCACTCTAAACCACACTACACCACTCTAAACCATACTACACTACTCTAAACCACATTACACTATTCTAAACCACACTACACACTCTAAACCATACTACACCACTCTAAACCACACTACACCACTCTAAACCACACTACACTACTCTAAACCACACTACACCACTCTAAACCACACTACACCACTCTAAACCACACTACACCACTCTAAACCACACTACACCACTCTAAACCACATTACACTATTCTAAACCACACTACACCACTCTAAACCATACTACACCACTCTAAACCACACTACACCACTCTAAACCACACTACACTACTCTAAACCACACTACACTACTCTAAACCACACTACACCACTCTAAACCACACTACACCACTCTAAACCACACTACACCACTCTAAACCACACTACACCACTCTAAACCACACTACACCACTCTAAACCACACTACACCACTCTAAACCACACTGCACCACTCTAAACCACACTACACCACTCTAAACCACACTACACCACTCTAAAGCATACTGCACCACTCTAAACCATACTACACACACTCTAAACCACACTACACCACTCTAAACCACACTACACCACTCTAAAACCATACTACACTACTCTAAACCACACTACACCACTCTAAACCACACTACACACTCTAAACCACACTACACCACTCTAAACCACACTACACCACTCTAAAGCATACTGCACCACTCTAAACCATACTACACCACTCTAAACCACACTACACCACTCTAAACCACACTACACCACTCTAAACCACACTACACCACTCTAAACCACACTACACCACTCTAAACCACACTACACCACTCTAAACCACACTACACCACTCTAAACCACACTACACTACTCTAAACCACACTACACCACTCTAAACCACACTACACCACTCTAAACCATACTACACCACTCTAAACCACACTACACTACTCTAAAGCATACTGCACCACTCTAAACCACACTACACCACTCAAAACCATACTACACCACTCTAAACCACACTACACCACTCTAAAGCATACTGCACCACTCTAAACCACACTACACCACTCTAAACCATACTACACCACTCTAAACCACACTACACCACTCTAAACCATACTACACCACTCTAAACCACACTACACCACTCTAAAGCATACTACACTACTCTAAACCACACTACACCACTCTAAACCATACTACACCACTCTAAACCACACTACACTACTCTAAAGCATACTGCACCACTCTAAACCACACTACACCACTCTAAACCACACTACACCACTCTAAACCACACTACACCACTCTAAACCACACTACACCACTCTAAACCACACTACACCACTCTAAACCACACTACACCACTCTAAAAACCCCACTACACTACTCTAAACCACACTACACCACTCTAAACCACACTACGCTACTCTAAACCACACTACACCACTCTAAACCACACTACACTACTCTAAAGCATACTGCACCACTCTAAACCACACTACATACTCTAAACCACACTACACCACTCTAAACCACACTACACTACTCTAAACCACACTACACCACTCTAAACCACACTACACCACTCTAAACCACACTACACTACTCTAAACCACACTACACTACTCTAAACCACACTACACCACTCTAAACCATACTACACCACTCTAAACCACACTACACTACTCTAAACCACACTACACTACTCTAAACCACACTACACCACTCTAACCCACACTACACTACTCTAAACCACACTACACCACTCTAAACCACACTACACTACTCTAAACCACACTACACCACTCTAAACCACACTACACCACTCTAAACCACACTACACCACTCTAAACCATACTACACCACTCTAAACCATACTACACCACTCTAAACCACACTACACCACTCTAAACCATACTACACACTCTAAACCATACTACACCACTCTAAACCATACTACACCACTCTAAACCATACTACACCACTCTAAAGCATACTACACCACTCTAAACCACACTACACCACTCTAAACCACACTACACCACTCTAAACCACACTACACCACTCTAAACCACACTACCACTCTAAACCACACTACACTACTCTAAACCACACTACACAACTCTAAAGCATACTACACCACTCTAAACCACACTACACCACTCTAAAGCATATTACACCACTCTAAACCACACTACACCACTCTAAACCACATTACACTATTCTAAACCACACCACACCACTCTAAACCAAACTACACCACTCTAAACCACACTACACCACTCTAAACCACACTACACCACTCTAAACCCACACTACACCACTCTAAACCACATTACACTATTCTAAACCACACCACACCACTCTAAACCAAACTACACCACTTTAAACCACACTACACCACTCTAAACCACATTACACTATTCTAAACCACACCACACCACTCAAAACCACACTACACCACATCACACTACACTATACATCACTATATCACCACACTACACTATATCACACTCCACTATTCTATACCACACTACACTGTTCTGTATCACAGTGCACTACTTTATACCACACTACACTACAGCACCACTACAGTATTCTATACCACACTACTCTATACCACACTTCACTATTCTATGCCACACTACACATTAAACCACATCATGCACACCACATACATCACACTACACCACACCTCGCTACACCACACCACACACCCTCACCACACATCACTACTCACCTATACCGCGCTATATCACATCCATCACACCACACAAAATGCACTACACTACACCACCCTACACTACATTACACCATTGAACACTATACCATACCACACCACACTACACCTCATCTTACTACACCATACTGCACCACACATTACTACACCATACTACACACAATAACACCACAATACACCACACAACACCACACCACACAACACCACACCACATAACACCACAATACACCACATCTTACTACACCACTCCTTACTACACCATATCTTACTACACCACACCTTACTACATCACACTACACCACATAACACCACACACACCCCCTAACACCACACTACACCACAAACACCACACACACCACAAACACCACACACACCACATAACACCACATTACACCACAAACTCACACTACAACATAACACCACTAACCCCCCAACACCACACTACACCACATAAACCACATTTAAACCAAAAAACATCAACTAACTAATAACACCCCACACCCCGTGACACCAACACTACACCACAAAAATACCACACCACAAACACCATACACATCAAATCTTTTCACACCACACCTACTAACCCCAAATTTTTCTAAAACACACCACACCAAAAACACCACCTACACCACAAACACCAACCCCCCTAACCCCACTAACCCACATACCCACATAACACCACACCACCTAACACCACAAACACCCCACTAACCCAAAAACCCCACACCACCTAACACCACAAACACCACCAACCCCCCTAACACCCCATAACACACAGACACATTCTCACACTCCACACAAGGAAAAAAAACTTTAACTTAGAAAAATTTGAGGGAAAGGGTTACAATAATAGGAAGCTTTCCACCAGATTATGTAACACCTTGTGTTTGCTGCACCCATGTTACATGCTGGGGTTGTTACTGCCCAGGTTTCATGCTGGTGTTGTTACTGCACCAGTGTTACATGTGGTGTTTTACTGCCCCGTGTTACTTGCTGGGGTTCGCGCACCGTGTTTCATGCTGGGTTTTTACTGCACCAGTGTTACTTGGGTGTTGTTCTGCAACCAGGTTTTTCTTGCGGTGTTGCTGCTGCCCGTTTACATGCTGGGGTTGTTACTGCACCAGTGTTACTTGCTGGGGTTGTGCTGCACCAGTGTTTTCATGCTGGGTTTTTTCTGCACCATTTTACATAGGTGTTGTTACTGCACCAGTGTTACATTCTGGTGTTGTTACTGCACCAGGTTACTTTCTGGTTTGTTTCGACCAGTGTTATTTGGGGTTGCTGCGGGACCATGTTACTGTGGTGTTGTTGCTGCACCAGTGTTACTTGCTGGTGTTGCTGCTGCACCAGTGTTACTTGCTGGTGTTGCTGCTGCACCAGTGTTACTTGCTGGTGTTGCTGCTGCACCAGTGTTACATGCTGGTGTTGTTACGCCATTTTTACATCTGGTGTTGCTGCTGCATCAGCGTTACATCTCGTTTGTTTTCTGCACCCTGTTACATTGGTGTTGTTTTCTGCACCAGTGTTACTTTTCTGGGGTTTGCTGCTGCACCCGTGTTACATGCTGGGTTGTTACTGCACCCGTTTCTGCGGTGTTGTTATTGCACCAGGTTACTTGTGGTGTTGTTTGTTTTTAGTGTTGATGCTGCACCCGGGTTCTTGCTGGTGTTTTCTGCTTCACCCGTTTTACATGGGGTGTTGATGTTGTTGGTAGGTTGCTCTGCAGCATGTTACATGCTGGGTGTTGATGTTGTTGGTTTTGTTGCTGCTGCAGCAGTATTACATGCTGGGGTTGAGTTGTTTGGGAGTGTTGCTGCTGCGCAGTGTTACATGCTGGTGTTTTATGTTGTTGGTAGTTTTATGCTGCACCATGTTACATGCGGGTTGATGTTGTTGGAGGTTACTCTGCGCAGTGTTACTCGGTTTTTGTGTTTTGGTAGTGTTACCTGCCCAGTGTTTTCATGCTGGGGTTGTTGTTTTTGGGAGTTTGCGCTTTCCAGTGTTTCAGTGGTGTTTTATGTTTTTGGTAGTGTTACTGTGCACCAGGTTTCATGCTGGGGTTGAGTTGTTGGGAGTGTTACTGCTCAGCATGTTTACATGCGTGTTGATGTTGTTTGTATTTTTGTTGTACCCTGTTTCATGCGGGGTTGCGTTGTTGGTGGTGTTTTTTCTGCACAGGGGTTCTTGCGGTTTGCTCGCACCTTTGGGTTTCTTTTGGGGTTGCTGCTGCAGCATGTTACATGCTGGGGGTTGATGTTGTTGGGATGTTGTTTGTGACAGTTTAATGCTGGTGTTGATGTTGTTGGTAGTGTTGCTGCTGCACCATGTTACATGCTGGTGTTGATGTTGTTTTTAGTGTTACGCGCACCGTGTACATCTGTGTTGTGTTTTTGGTAGTGGTTGCTGCTGCACCCGTGTTACATGTGGGGTTTTTGCGCACCAGTGTTACATGCTGGGTTGATGTTTTTTTGAGTGTTGTTTTACCGGTTACATGCGGTGTTGTGTTGTTGGGGTGTTGTTTTCTGCACCCTGTTACTTCTGGTGTTGCGCTGCACCGTGTTCTTGCTGGTGTTGTTCTGCACCAGTGTTACTTGCTGGTGTTGCTGCTGCACCAGTGTTACTTGCTGGTGTTGCTGCTGCACCAGTGTTACTTGCTGGTGTTGCTGCTGCACCAGTGTTACTTGCTGGTGTTGCTGCTGCACCAGTGTTAATTTGGGGGTTTTTGCTGCACCAATGTTACTTGCTGGGTTGCTCTGCACCAGTGTTACATGCTGGTGTTTGCGCCACCAGTGTTACTTGCTGTGTTCTGTGCCCAGTGTTTCTTGCTGGGGTTGTGCTGCCCAGTGTTTCTTCGGTGTTGCTGCTGCACCTGTTACTTGTGGTGTTGCTGCTGCACCATGTTACTTGGGTGTTGCTGCTGCCCAGTGGGTTTACTTGCTGGTGTTGCTGCTGCACCAGTTTATTGTGGTTTCTGATGCACCAGTTTACATCTGGTTTGTTACTGCCCAGTGTTTTCATGCTGGTGTTGCTGCTGCACCAGGTTTTTCTTCTGGCGTTGCGCTGCACCGTAAATTTCATTGGGGGTGTTACTGCACCAGTTTACTTGCTGGTTTGCTTCTGCACCCGTGTTCTTGCTATGTTTTACTGCCCGGTTTTTCTTTGATGTTTTTTACTGCCCAGTGTTTTTCTTCTGCGTTGCTGCTGCACCAGTATTTTCATGCTGTTTTTGTTACTGCACCCTGTTATTGCTGGGGTTGTTACTGCCCAGTGTTATTGCTGGTGTTGTTCTGCACCAGGTTTCTTGCTGATGTTGTTACTCGCCAGTAAATTCTTGCTGGTGTTGCTGCTGACCAGTGTTACTGCTGGTTTGCTGCGCACCAGTGTTACTTTGGGGTTGTTACTGCCCAGGTTACATGCGGTGTTGCTGCGCACCAGTGTTCTTGCTGGTGGGTTTCTGCTCCCAGTGTTACTTGGGTGTTCTGTGCACCTATTTAAATGCGGTGTTGTTACTGCACCAGTGTTACAGCTGGGGTTGCGCGCACCCGTGTTACTTGCTGCGTTTTTCTGCTGCACCCTATTTTCATGCTGGTGTTGTTACTGCACCAGTGTTTTCGTGGGTTGCTGTTGTTGGTGGTGTTGCTTTTGCACCCGTGTTACTGTGGTTGGTTTCTGCACCCCGTTTACTTGTGGGTTTCTGTTGTTGGTAGTGTTGCTTCTGCACCCGTGTTACTGCTGGTGTTGTTACTGCCCATGTTTCTTGCTGGGGGTTTCTCTGCACCATGTTTTCTTTTGGTGTTTTTGTTTTGGTATGTTTTCTGCTGACCAGTGTTCATGTTGGTGTTGTTTCTGCGCCTGTTACTTGTGGGGTTGCTGCTGCACATTTTACTTGTGGGGTTGCGCTGCACCATGTTACTTGGGTGTTGCTTTTTTCACCGTGTTACTTGTGGGGGTTTTCGCTGCCCCTGTTACTTTCTGGGTTGCGCTGCCCAGTGTTATTTCTGGTGTTGCTGATGCACCATGACATGCTGGTGTTGCTGCGACCAGTGTTACTTGCTGGGGTTGCTGCGCACCCGTGTTCTTGCTGGTGTTGCTGTGCCCCAGTTTAATGTGGTGTTTATGTTTTTGGTATGTTGCTGGCGCAGTGTTACATGCTGGTGTTTCTGTTTTGGTAGTGTTGCTGCTGCAAACAGTGTTAATCTGGTGTTAGTTGTTGGTAGTGTTTCTGTGCAGCAGTGTTGCATGCTGGTGTTGCTGTTGTTTGGTAGTGTTGCTGCGCACCCTTTTTACACTGGGTGTTGATGTTTTTTTGGAGTGTTGTTGCGCCCAGTGTTACAGCTGGGGTTGATGTTGTTGTGTGTTGCTGTGCAGCAGGGTTTCAGCTGGTGTTGCTGTTTTTGGGAGTTTGCTCTGCACCATGTTAATGTGGTGTTGATGTTGTTGGGAGTGTTTTGTGAAAGTGTTTAAGTGGTGTTGATGTTTTTTGGTAGTGTTACTGCTGCACCAGTGTTTCATGCTGGTTTGCTGCTGCACCAGTGTTACATGCGGGGTTGTGTTGTTGGTAGTGTTGCTGCTGCACAAGTGTTACATCTGGTGTTGAGTTTTTGGGGTTTGCTGCTGCAGCGGTTACAGCTGTTGTTGATGTTTGTTGAGTGTTGTACAGGTTACATGTGGGTGCTGTTTTTGGTGGTGTTTTGCGACCAGTGTTACTGTGGTGTTGCTGCTACACCCGGTTACTTGCTGGGGTTGCTGCTGCCCATGTTACTTTCTGGCGTTTGCTGCTCCCAGTGTTCTTGCTGGGTTGCGCTGCACCGTGTTACTTGTGGTGTTGCTGATGCACCCGTGTTTTCATGCTGGGGTTGTTACGCACCGATTACATCTGGTTTGCGCTGCACCCGTGTTACTTGCTGGCGTTGTGCTGCATATATTACATGTGGGGTTGTTACTCACCAGTGTTAAACGGTGTTGTTACTGCACCCCGGTTACTTTCTGGTTTGCTTTGCACCAGTGTTACTGCTGGGGGTTGTTACTGCACCCGTGTTTCTTGCTGGTGTTACTGTTGTTGGGAAGGTTGCTGCTGCACCATGTTACATGCTGGTGTTTTACTGCACCAGGTTACTTGCTGGTGTTTCTGTTGTTGGTAGTGTTTCTGCGCACCCGTGTTACATTTGGGTTGTTCTGCCCAGTGTTACTTGTGTTTTGCTGTGCCCAGTTTACATGGGGTTGCTGTTGTTTGGGGTGTTGTTCTGCACCATGTTACTTTCGGGGTTGCGTGCACATTTATTGGGGGGTTGCTGCGACCATGTTACTTGCGGTGTTGTGCGCCCAGTGTTACTGCTGGGTTGCTGTGCACCCTTTACTTGCTGGTGTTGCCTGCACCAGTGTTTCTTTGGGGTTTTCTGCTGCACCATGTTACTTTCTGGTGTTGCTGCTGCACCCGTTTTTCTTTCTGGGGTTGCGCTGCACCGTGTTTCTTGCTGATGTTTTGCTGCACCCGTGTTACTTGCTGGTTTTGATTTGTTGGTAGTGTTGCTGCTTCACCACTGTTACATGCTGGTGTTGATGTTGTTGGTAGTGTTGCTGCTGCACCAGTGTTACATGCTGGTGTTGCTGTTGTTGGTAGTGTTGCTGCTTCACCAGTGTTACATGCTGGTGTTGCTGTTGTTGGTAGTGTTGCTGCACCAGTGTTACATGCTGGTGTTGATGTTGTTGGTAGTGTTGCTGCTTCACCAGTGTTACATGCTGGTGTTGCTGTTGTTGGTAGTGTTGCTGCTGCAGCAGTGTTACATGCTAGTGTTGATGTTGTTCGTAGTGTTGTTGCTGCACCAGTGTTACATGCTGGTGTTGATGTTGTTGGTAGTGTTGCTGCTGCACCAGTGTTACATGCTGGTGTTGATGTTGTTGGTAGTGTTGCTTCTGTACCAGTGTTACATGCTGGTGTTGCTGCTGTACCAGTGTTACATGCTGGTGTTGCTGCTGCACCAGTGTTACATGCTGGTGTTGCTGTTGTTGGTAGTGTTGCTGTTGTACCAGTGTTACATGCTGGTGTTGTTGTTGGTAGTGTTGCTGCTGTAACAGACAGTATTGCATGCTGGTGTTGCTGTTATTGGTATCGTCGTTGCTAATGTAGACAGTGTGTTGCACATAGGTATTGCAGTTGTTGGTAGCGTGGCTACTACACTAGACAGTGTGTTTCACGCTGGTGTTGCACTTGTTGGTACCTTGGCTGCTTCACCTCAGCAGGACGATGGTAGCTTTAAAAGTCCGCCTTGCTTTACCTGGAAGAGACTCATATACTACGTACATTGTTCTTCTTGCGGGATAATATTGTTGGGGAGAGAGAGAGAGAGAGAGAGAGAGAGAGAGAGAGAGAGAGAGAGAGAGAGAGAGAGAGAGAGAGAGAGAGAGAGAGAGAGAGAGAGAGAGAGAGAGAGAGAGAGAGAGAGACTCGAATCTGGAACATGTTCGTACACCATTATGACATCAACGAAATAAAGTCAGGTGACCAAATAAAATCACTGGCCCACAGATGGCTCCAACTTCATTCTGTTCACTATTTGTGTCTCATAACAATAAAAAGGCTTCGAAATGAGCTGATGTAAGTAACAGCTCTGAGCTTGTAAGTAAAGTAACCTTGTAAATTCCTGTGTAAATAGAGAGACGGAGAGAGAGATAGTGATAGAGAGAAAAAAGAGAGAGCGACTAAAATAAAAAATACTCTTCCTTTCACATGCGCTCACTTTATTATTATATCTTTTTTTTAACCCAAGAAACCTCAAAAAATAATAGAGCTCATATATTATTTTGGTAATATTCTGGTTAAAATAAATCTTCATCTTGTTTATTCACTGTATCAGTGCTTCCTTTTTAGAAGATTTTATCGGGAAATAAATGGTAGACATTTTACTTGTATATTTGTTAAATTACTTAAATGATAATGAAAATTTGTCGAAAAAATTATGTATTGGCGTAAGAAAAATAGTTTATACTTACACAAAATAAATCTTAACATATTTAGATTTTGAAATATAGCAGGAAGCCAAATTATAATTAATTAGATGTGTGGGAGTTACGAAGTTAAATATTTTAGTAAAGTACATTTAGTACGACCTATTGATTAAAAAAGATTTTTTTACAAGCTCTGTTTTTTGGTACAATTCTTAAGGTGTCACACTGTAACGACTCCACTGGATCAAGTTTACCACTGACAGTCACGCAGCATAGTCTGCAGTTCCAGTACTTTTGAGTACTGTTGAGAGCCTCTCTTGTGTAGCTACACTGCCTCGGCCGCTTCAATATGCTTTGACGAGAAATAGCATATCTAGGTCTGGTTCTGTGAGGAGTTAGAGACGGGAAACTTGCGCCTGTTTGGAAAATAAAGTTGATGTTTCGCACACGGAGTTTTCGCTCTGCTTTGATAAAGGACATTTTTGTACAGCTCAGTATACTCATTAAAAGAAACGTTTCGCCACGAGTTGTTTCATCAGTCCTGACTTCATCAGTCCCGGCTTCATCAGTCCTAACTTCATCAAGAGTCATGAAGCCACTCGTGGTGAAACGTTGCCTTTAATAAATGTCATGAAATGTACGCAGGTGTCCTTTTCCAGTATTTCGGTATCACATACCATTTATGTACAACCTTTCGCGCTATAAAATGACTGGATTTTTCTCTTCACTCCGTTTCAGTCTTTATGTTTTCCGTTCTTCTATAGCGGAGCAAGTGAAATTTGTGCTCAATGAGCACCATATTGTTCTCTGAGGCCCACTGGAAGATCTGACTTATACCCTCTTGAAGACTCGCTAGGTCTTTGACGGACGCCACTTTCAATGGGATTCTGATGTTAATGTGCTGTGATTAATGGCGTTGTTTATGTCGGATATAAGATTAAGAAACAGAAGTGGGACGAGTTCTGTGCTTTGAGGAACACAACTTTTCACTGTGGCAACCTCTGACTTCACTCTGTTTATTACCAATCTCTCTGGGTTCAATTTGTTAAGAAGTTCAGTATCCATCTGCTCACTTTACCGGTTATTATTCCTTTCTCAGGCATTTTGTGAGCCATCACACCATGGTCGAACTTGTTGAAGGTCTCTTTGAAGTCAGTATACACAGCAGCATTTGATTTATCTTACAGTGGATCCAAGACCATATCATAATTGTCTACGAATTGTGAAAGGCAGGAGTGACCTGCCCTGGATTGTGCAATTATTACGAATCATATGATCTGAAAATGTGTGAAGTTAGTGCTATTGGTTTATAGTTTTCGTGCAAATACTTTACTGCCACCATTGCGAAGTGTGGCAATATCAGTGATTTTTTAATGACCAAGATGACACCAGTGGTTTCTATCAAATTTTGATATACAGCTCCACGACTCTGGTCTTGGGTCAGAATGTGTGGGCATGCAGCCGATAGCTTCTTCAACGTCAACCGGTGATAGAGCCACATCAGAAATTGAGAGGATGCCACTATACAAGACCGACAAGCTGATGAATTAGACACATGTGAAACACGTGGTCATCTATATTTTAAAGACGCGTTGCCAACCAGTGGCTTTATCAGTTCAGTACAGAGTTAATTAATTGGAGACAATAGAAAACAGGGTAATCAACCTCTGAGCCTTGAAGATGATCACTACTCTAGTCAATGCATATCTTCTTTAAGGCTGAGGACTGATTATCTCATCTGCTATTGACTTCAAATACTACGCCATTAATACTGATGAAACCATTGATAAAGCCATATATTGGTGAAAAGTCTTCAAAATAAAGATACCCAGGCATTGCGCATACATCTAATTTGTTTCTTATCTACCCAGCAGGGCCATCTTCTCTTGTATTCTGGTGTAGAGGGCGCATTTCAGGTCACTGAAGAGCCGGGTAAGGGTCAGGAGTTCTTTCCACTCACACGTACAGTCACTCACAGCCCAGGCTGCCTGTACACAGACGTTTCACTTACGTCTCTTTATGCGACAGATGATTCATTGTTGTATGGTTGCTCCACAGAGGTTCAGCTAAACCAACTAAACCTATACTGTCTTCATTAAGGGTTTAATCATCTCACAGTTCAAGTGTATTGATGAATGTCAGGGTGATCTAGTTGAACTTATTTGGGAACACTTATTTTCCATTTTACTACCGACGTAACTTACTCATGATTTTCTTAAATACAATGAAATATTCCTGTGGGATCAATTATTTAAGGAAACGTCTGGGGTTATTTGTTGAATATTTATCAGTTTTGCTCCTACTCAATTACTCAGATATGGTAAACATGAGGAAATTAAATCTTCATCAGAGTACAAAACAAATTCTGGCCACAAAATAGAGCGAAACACCAACGTCAAAGACCTGGGAGTGATTATGTCGGAGGATCTCACCTTCAAGGACCATAACATTGTATCAATCGCATCTGCTAGAAAAATGACAGGATGGATAATGAGAACCTTCAAAACTAGGGAGGCCAAGCCCATGATGACACTCTTCAGGTCACTTGTTCTATCTAGGCTGGAATATTGCTGCACTCTAACAGCACCTTTCAAGGCAGGTGAAATTGCCGACCTAGAAAATGTACAGAGAACTTTCACGGCGCGCATAACGGAGATAAAACACCTCAATTACTGGGAGCGCTTGAGGTTTCTAAACCTGTATTCCCTGGAACGCAGGAGGGAGAGATACATGATTATATACACCTGGAAAATCCTAGAGGGACTAGTACCGAACTTGCACACGAAAATCACTCACTACGAAAGCAAAAGACTTGGCAGACGATGCACCATCCCCCCAATGAAAAGCAGGGGTGCACTAGCACGTTAAGAGACCATACAATAAGTGTCAGGGGCCCGAGACTGTTCAACTGCCTCCCAGCACACATAAGGGGGATTACCAACAGACCCCTGGCAGTCTTCAAGCTGGCACTGGACAAGCACCTAAAGTCAGTTCCTGATCAGCCGGGCTGTGGCTCGTACGTTGGTTTGCGTGCAGCCAGCAGCAACAGCCTGGTTGATCAGGCGCTGATCCACCAGGAGGCCTGGTCACAGACCGGGCCGCGGGGGCGTTGACCCCCGAAACTCTCTCCAGGTAAACTCCAGGTAAACTGATTTCTAATTATAAGACAATATTTTGTTTTCCCTTGTGTTTTAGCTTATCCCTGATCCTCGGACCAAACTTGATGTAGAACCAATTTTAATGAGAAAGGATTTAGCTCATGTTATAAGTTCAATGAAAAATAAGAATTTTGCGTTTATTCTAGGTTAAACGAGAAATGAGGATTTGGCGTATGTTCGAAGTTTAAGAGAAATAAGGATTTAGCGCATGTTCTAAGATTAACGAGAAATAAGGATTTAGCGCATGTTCTAAGATTAACGAGAAATAAGGATTTAGCGCATGTTCTAAGATTAACGAGAAATAAGGATTTAGCGCATGTTCTAAGATTAACGAGAAATAAGGATTTAGCGCATGTTCTAAGATTAACGAGAAATAAGGATTTAGCGCATGTTCTAAGATTAACGAGAAATAAGGATTTAGCGCATGTTCTAAGATTAACGAGAAATAAGGATTTAGCGCATGTTCTAAGATTAACGAGAAATAAGGATTTAGCGCATGTTCTAAGATTAACGAGAAATAAGGATTTAGCGCATGTTCTAAGATTAACGAGAAATAAGGATTTAGCGCATGTTCTAAGATTAACGAGAAATAAGGATTTAGCGTATGTTCTAAGGAACTTTCAGTGTTACTAACTATTGACTGTTACTAATTTGGAGGTGATGGACAAGTGGTGACGTGATACTTCCCTCGTAGCAGCTTTCTGTGTCTTAGTGTCACTGGCACATGAAACAAAGAGGAGTGGTGACGTTAGAGACTCACGAGGTCACACCCATGAGGTCACACCCATGAATCACAACCCATTAGGCACAACCCATGAGGTCACACCCATGAATCACAACCCATTAGGCACAACCCATGAGGCGACACCCATGAGGCCACACCCACGAGGCCACACCCATGAGGCCACACCCACGAGGCCACACCCATGAGGCAATACACTGACAGAACTTAACTTGACCAGCAGAACTGTTACATACTGATGCAGAGTGAGGGAGGGAAGGGAGGAGTAGGAGGGAGGGAAGGGGTAGGGATTTTTATATTTAATAATTCAGTTGGGTAGAGCTGCAGTGTGAGGCTACACTGTTACATGCTGGGTAGAGCTGCAGTGTGAGGCTACACTGTTACATGCTGGGTAGAGCTGCAGTGTGAGGCTACACTGTTACATGCTGGGTAGAGCTGCAGTGTGAGGCTACACTGTTACATGCTGGGTAGAGCTGCAGTGTGAGGCTACACGTTACATGCTGGGTAGAGCTGCAGTGTGAGGCTACACTGTTGCATGCTGGGTAGAGCTGCAGTGTGAGGCTACACTGTTACATGCTGGGTAGAGCTGCAGTGTGAGGCTACACTGTTACATGCTGGGTAGAGCTGCAGTGTGAGGCTACACTGTTACATGCTGGAAATATCAGAAAGCTGAGTGTCCTCACATTCTCCACAACATTCTCCATGGGTGGGTTTTATGCAGAATGATAAACGTCAGGCAGGACTGAGAGACTTCAGTAGTGAGATGAGAAAATCGTTAAGAGTCTCATGTATTGTGTCTGCACGAGTTGAGCTCTGGCCATTGGTCCTTGTCTTGACACTTCGATTTATCTTTAATCTCTATGACATCTGATTTTGGATTCCTTTACTGCTCCGCTACAGCCCTTCACTACCATAACAATGATGAAATTCTTTCATACATTCTTTTAGCTAAACTATAAACTTAGTGCTTTATTAAGTTCATTATCTCGTAGAGTTATGCATGGCAACGTTTCTGGTCTGTAGTTTAGCACCACTTGTCAGTTTCCCATTTTAAACCTCGGGTAATGAATTAGCAAATGTTCAGTGTTGTGGCAGCTCTCAAGCGATACGTCACAGATCTTCGTTAATGGCCTGCATAATATCTCTGCTGTTAATAATAATATTATCTTTATTTACTACAAGTACAAGGTATACAGACCATAGCTGACATCAGTAACATACTACTGTATAGAAAGCCGCTTTTTATGTTGAGCATTTCCCGCAAATTAGGTCAGTTTTATCCCAGGATGCGACCCTCACCAGTCCATTAACACCCAGGTACCCATTTTACTAATGGGTGAACATAGACAACCGATGTAAGGAAACACGTCCAATGTTTCCACCCCCTTGCCGGGAATCGAACCCGGATCCTCACCGTGTGAAGCGAGAGCATTTGCCATCAGGCTAGTTTACTGCGAGCATGTGTTTACCTTGTTGGGGTTTGATGGGTTTAGTTCCCTAGCACCATCTTATAAGAGTACACTAATAGTTGAGCACTGCAGCAGGCCTACTGGCCCATCCTAGGCAGTTCTAACTCACATCCACGCACACATACCTGGTGAACATATTTTTAAGGCTACTCAAAATTTGGGCTTCAATAATGTAATAATTCTATTACCAAAACAGTACTTTCCTATATCCTTTGTAAATCTGGATTTGTCCAACCTGTACCCATTGCTACAAGTTTTACCTTACTTTATTTATATCCCTATCATTTATTTCGGAGTTCACAAGTTTTCTGCTTCGCAAGTTCCAGCTTGCGTATCCCTGAAACTGTGTATGACGTTTGATTTTAATAATTCAACTAAATCGCGCTACATAACGAACACTATGAGACTAAAGAGACATTTTTCTAACATTTCTTTGACTTGTTTGTAAGTTTTGACTTACAACTGTGCCCCTTGTCTCACTTTCCCGCCTGTGAGTATCTTGCATATTGTAATCAAATCTTCCTTTGGTTCGTTTATTTTGTAATGACATCAGGTTCAGTTTACTTGGTCTCTCCTTGTAGTCTCTTAGTTTCAGGACCAACCTCGCTGTGAATTTTTGTATTTCTATTCTATTTTTGACATATTTTATCAAGTACGATATTCTTGTGGGGCTGAATTCTCAAAGATGCGAGCTTGTGTGTGTACTCACTTATCTGTGGTTGCAGGAGTCGATTCGCAGCTCCAAACTCTGCTTCTTAACTTGCTCTACAGAATCATTCCCTCTTAGCCTCATGGGCCCTGTTTTACCTGCTCTTAAAACTATGTATGAAGTCTGTCTCCGCCACATCCCAACCACTCTGAAACTGAATAAATACTAACATCCCAGTAACTCATCAATGACTAACTTCCTGAAGTGTCCCCGGGTTCCCATTTTTCGCCTTTCATATAGCCTATTCTTCTTTGCCCATGAGTATTTTGTAAGTTGTTATCATGTCTTCCCTGGTTCTTCCGTCCTACAATGTCACTGGGTTCATTTCCGTTAGCCTCTCCTCATAGTTCCCTCAGGAACAAGCCTTGCTACATACTTCTGCTCTTTCTCCAGTTTTTTTACGTGTTTTTCGAGGGTAAGTTCCAGGCTGGTGCTGCATACTCCAAGATGGGCCTAACATATGTTGTATAAAGGGCCCATAATGAATCTTTAATGAGATACCTGAAGGCCACTTTTAGATTTGGAAAATAAGACTGCAGAGGTTATTCGGCTGATGTGAATCTCTGGCGTTATGATGAGTAAGACATATGTGCAATAGTTAGATATCTTGTTGAAACGTTTCACCTACACAGTAGGCGTCTTCAGTCAAATACTGAGGCAGCATATGTAGTAGTGAAATGAAGATGATGTAATCAGTCTATCAACCTTGGAGAAATAGTATTTGAGGTGGTCAGTCCCTCAGCCTGCAGAAGAGTTCAGCTCCATGGTTTGGAACAATGTGAAGCTGAAGTATGAGAATGTAGTCTTAAATACTGTCGAAGGTGAGGTGGAAGATCTCGTAGATATTACAGGGGACGGGGTTCAATAGTAGAAGTAAGAAGGCAAGAAGTGAGGAGAACAGCAGCAAGCCTACTGGCCCATGCAAGGCAGGTCCTTCTTTAATCCAACCCTTCTCACTCATAACTAGTTAATAAACGATGAAGAGTGGATGATATCCTCTGTACCAAGATATCGTTGTGCTGCAGTGTCTGACAGTTATGTGGAAAATGTTATAAAATACCATGGAGCTGAACTCTTCTTCAGGCTGAGGGACTGACCACCTCCAATATTATTTATCAAAGGTTGATGGACTGATTATATCATCTTCAATTCACTATCTAACTGTTGCACATGTGGTTGCAGGGGTAGATTCGCAGCTCCCATGGGCCTCATTTTGTACGCTATCACTCCATGATCGCATTTGTCAAACGCCTTTGCAAAATCTTTGTAAATCACATCTGCGTTTTGGTCTTCTTCCAGTGGCTCCGTAATTTGTCATAATGGTTCAGCAGCTGTGACAGACATGATCGTCCTGCTCTACAACCATGCTGGTTCGTGTTATGTTGGTTGTGCTGCTCCATGAAATTTGTAATCTGCCGTCTCATCCCTCGAAGATTTTCATAATATGAGAAGTTAGGTCTACTCGTCTGTAATTTTTAGCTAATAGAGCCATCCTGGGGATGTCTAACAGATCCATTCTGGGGATGTCTAACAGAATCATCCTGGGGATGTCTAACAGATCCATTCTGGGGATGTCTAACAGAATCATCCTGGGAATGTCTAACAGATCCATTCTGGGGATGTCTAACAGAATCATCCTGGGGATGCCTAAATCATAGTTTATGTTCACTTATTGTGGTGGCGAAACCTTCAGTGTTATCTTATTGGTAGCTGTATGATAGTTGCTGGAGTGTCAGTGTCAGTGTCAGTGTCAGTGTCAGTGTCAGTGTCAGTGTCAGTGTCAGTGTCAGTGTCAGTGTCAGTGTCAGTGTCAGTATAAAGTCTCTTGCGATTTTTGAGGAGCAATTTAGATATTTTACTTTCTCTCGTGTTATCTGCCTCCCCTTCTTCATCTTCCTGCGTCCCTCTCCTTCCCCGTCCCTCTCCTTCCCCGTCCCTCTCCTTCCCCGTCCCTCTCCTTCCCCGTCCCTCTCCTTCACCGTCCCTCTCCTTCCCCGTCCCTCTCCTCCCCCGTCCCTCTAATACTTCGTTTCTCAAAAGCTCAATCCATTCTGTCCCATTTCCCGTCCGTCCTCCTTCCTTCTCTTCCCCTCCCCTCTTCCATCTTCCCCCTCCCCTCTTCCTACTCTCCCCTCCCCGTCTTCCTTCTCCCCCCTCCCCTGTTCCTTTTCTCCCCCTTCTCTCTTCCTTCTCTCCCCCCTCCTCTCTTCCTCCTCTCTTCCCCTCCCCTCCTCTCTTCCTTCTCTCTCCCCTCCCCTCTTCCTTCTCCACTCCGTCTCTCCCTTCCCCTCCCTTCCCTACAGCGTTTCTGGAGAAAATTAAGAGCACGAACTGGAAAATATCTTTTTTTTTTAATGTATTTGTCAGACGCGAGTCTGACGAGAAGAAGCGGAAGTAGAAGAGAGAGAGAGAGAGAGAGAGAGAGAGAGAGAGAGAGAGAGAGAGAGAGAAACTGGGGAAAGAGAATGGGTGAATGGGATGGTGTTGGCACCTGGGGAAGAAGTTGATATCCTTGGGGTGAAATTTGACTCCAAACTGACCATGAAGAACCACGTTGTAAATCTTGCAAACAAGGCAGCCAGGAAGCTTACAGCACTTCTCCGTATCTCGCATCTGCTTGACAGTAGGGGTTGCAAGATTCTGTGTGAGGCACGAGTACGCTCACACCTTGAGTATGCTCCACTTTCTTGGTTTGCCTGCCCCCCTCTCATCTGCGACTGCTTGACAGAGTAGAGAACAAAGCAAGACGTTTCATCTCTCGCCTGGACCAATCCTGGATAGATCTGTCATTTCAGCAGAGCCTTCAACACAGGAGGGATGTGGGTGGTCTTACTGTTATGTACAAGGCCAATATTGTCAAAGTACCACACCTGGATCCACTTCGAGGGCAGCGTGAAGCAAGCTTCTATACCACAAGACGGGCAGAAAGCACCAACTTCACTCTGGCTGTACCCTTCTCCAGAACATCACTTCATCTGAGATCATATATACCCAGGATGACTCGAGTATGGAACACATCCGTACAACATTATGATATCAACGAGATAAAGTCAGACCAAAGAAAATGCTGGCCCACAGATGGCTCCAACTTCATCCTGTTCCCTACTTGTATGTCTCATAACAATAAAAATGCTTTCAAATGAGCTGATGTAGGTAACAGCTCTTAGCTTGTCAACAAAGCTAGGGATCCTTAACATGTAAATAGCTTGTCAATAAAGCTAGGGATCCTTAACCTTGTCAAACCCTGTGTAAAAAAAAAAAAATGGTAAGAGAAACCCCCCCCGGGAATGAGGAAGAAGAGAAAAAGCAGGATTTTTAATTGGGGGAAATAGGAAAGTTTTCAGAATTAACCAAAATTTTCACATTATGTAACGGCCAATACAAAAAAACCAACAAATCCATTCAAATTTTTAAAGCAAGTTTCCTCCAACGGACTTAAAAGCCCCAACTTTCCCCCGGCGGGGAACCTTTAGAAAACTTAAAACGGGAAAATATTAATTCCCCTGGATGAATGGTCAGGAACCAATGGGAAACTTAGGAAATAAAAAGGAAAAGGGGGGTAAAGGGGCGGGGGAAAAAGGGGGAAGATGGCCCAATTTCTTTTCCCATTTTGGGAGCCAAAGGACAAAAAAAGGGTTTCAAAAGGGGGGGGAAAAAACCCCCCAAATAATTTAAAACAAAAAATGCTTGCTTGCTGGGACCCTTTTCCCCGGTCAAACCCCTTTTGTTGGGGAAAAAGCTTCGGTTAAAGGGGGGAAATTTTTTGGAATAAGAAAAATAAAAAAATACATTCAAAAAAATTCTGTTCCTGGAACAAAAAAAAACCCAAAACCCAAATTTAAAACTTGGGCCCTTTCCTTAACTTTTCCTTTAAAGGACAATTTTGGAGGGGAAACCAAAAAAGAAAAAAACGGAAAGGAAGGGGGATTGACAAGGGTTGGGGGGTAGAAAAAAAAAAATGAGGGGTTTGAGGGGGGAAAAAAGGGAGGGAACAAGTTAAATTTAACCCAAAATAGGGGTTTAAATTTTAAACCTTTTTAATTTTGGGGCCCTGTTTAATTTTCTTTTGGTGTTTTTAACCCTTTTTAGTGGGGGCTTGTTTTCTTTAAAGGGTCTTTTTCTTCTTTAATGGGGAAAAATGTTAAAAATTTTAAAGTTTTGTTCCTTTTTAATTTTAAAAATTTTTAAAATTCCGGGGAAACTAAATTTAATTGGGCTTTAATTTTCCCTTTTTTTAGGGAAGTATTTTAATTCAAAAAAGGGGAGGGAAATTAAAGGGTTTGAAAAAAAATTAGAGGGAAAAAAAGGAAAATTAAAGGGTTGTAATTTTAAAACTTCAAAATAGTGGTAAATTTTAAATTTTCATTAATGTGTGTCATTTTAAAATTCATTAATAGTGTGTCATGTTAACAAATTAATATGTGCGGGGTTTTTTTTCTTTAAAAATAGTGTTTTCAGTTTTTTCTTTTAATAGTGTTCATGTTAACATTTTAAAAATGTGTCAGGGTTTTTTTCTTTAAAATATTGGGCCCATTTTAAACTAAAAAATATTTGTGGCTTTTAACAAATTAATAGTGTTCATTTTAACTTTTTTAATAGGGGGCATGTTAACTACATTAATAGTTTTATTTTTAACTACTTTAAATAGTGTGCAGGGAAACCATTAATGGTTTTTAGGGTTTAACTCATTTTTATGTTTTCCATGTTAACAACATTAATAGTGGGGCATTTTAAAATACTTTAATATTTGCTTTTTAAAAAATGGTTTAACAAAAACATTAATAGTGTGTCATTTTTAACTAAATTAATATGGTAAATTTTAACAAATTTTAATAGTGGGGGTAAAGTTAAACAAACCATTAAAAAGTGGGCATGTTAACAAATTTTAAATGTGGGCAGTTAACTCAATTAAATGTTCATGTTAATTTCGTTAAATTGTGTCATTTAAAACTCCATTAAAGTGGTCATGTTAACAACATTAAATAGTGGTCATGTTAATTTCATTAATAGTTTCATGTTAACTACATTAAAAGTGGTCATTTTAAAACTAATTATGTGGGGCATTTTTTAACAACTTTAAAATTAGGGGTGGTTCTTTTTTTTAACTACTTTAAAAGTGGCCCAGTTAACTAATTAAAAAGTGGTCATGTTAACCCTTTAATATGGGGCATTTTTAAAAAATTAATAGTTTATGTTAAAAACTTTAATAGTGGGCATGTTAACTACATTAAATGTGTAATTTTTTAACTACTTAAAATATGTTCATTTAAAACCTACATTAATATTTGGTAAATTTTAAAACTACATAATAGTGGTCATGTTAACTACATTAATTTTTCATGTTAACAACATTAAAAAGTGGGCCCATTTAACTACTTAATAGTGTTCATTTTAACTACATTAAAGGGGGGGGGCATTTTAACTACATTAATAGGGGTCATGTTAACAAACATTAAAATTTGTGTAAATTTTAAAACTACATTAATATTTTTCATGTTAACAAACATTAAAGTTTTCCCATGTTAACTACTTTAAATGTTGCCATTTTTAATACATTAAAAGTGGTCATTTTAACTACTTTAAATTTAGTAGCCATTTTAAAATTACTTTAAAGGGGGTTCATGTTAACAAAAATGTGTGTCTTTTTTTAAAATACTTAATTTTGTTCATGTTAACTACATTAAAGTGGTCATTTTTAAACTACATTAATATTTTTTTCATGTTAACAAATTTTAAATTAGGTGTCCCATTTTAACTACATTAAAGTTTTCATGTTAATACTTTAAAATTGTGTCATTTTAACTACTTTAAAAGGGGTGTTTTAATTTTAACAAACATTAAAAGGGGTTTTCTGTTAAACTACATTAAAATTTCATTTTAAATTACAAAAAATTTTGAGTCATTTTTAACCCAAATTAATTTTGGCATTTTAAAATTACTTTAATAGTGGGGTTTTTTAAACCCTTAAATTAATATGTTTTTCATTTTAAAATAACTTTAAAAAGTGTGCCCCATGTTAACTACATTAAAAAGGTGTCTGTTAACTAAAATTAAAAAGGTGCCCTGTTAATATTAAAAATATGTCATGTTAACTACTTTAATGTGTTCATTTTTAACTACTTTAAAAGTTGTGTCATTTAAAATACATTTTAGGTGCCCCATTTAACAACTTTAAATTTTGTAATCTTTAACAACTTTAAAAAGTGTTTGTTAACAAATTAATAAGGGTCATTTTAAACCCCAACTTTTAAATAGGGGTTCATTTTTAAACAACATTAAAAAGTGTGCTTTTAAAACTACATTAATAGTGTTCTTTGTTAACTACATTAATAGTGTGTCATTTTAATACATTAAAGTTTTCAGTTAAATACTTTAAATTTTTGTCATGTTAACTCCCTTATATTGTCATGTTAACTTTTTTAAATAGTTTTATGTTAACTATTTTTAATTTAAAATTGTGGTAAAGTTAACTACATTAAAATTGCCCCATGTTAACTACAAAAATAGGGGTTCCCCCATTTTAAACCCTACATTAAAAATGTTCATTTTAAAATACTTTAATTTTGTCATTTTTAAAACTACTTTTAATATTTTTGAAAATTTAAACTAATTAATGTGTGTCATTTTTAACTAAATTTAATAGTGTGTCATGTTAACTACATTAATAGTGTGTCATTTTAAAATACTTTAAATATTTGTCCTTTTAAAACTACAAAAATGTTTTTCCGGGTTAACTACATTAAAAATGTGTCTTTTAAACTTAAAATTAAAAAAGGGGTGTCATTTTTAAACATTAAAAGTGTTTAATTTTAACTAAAATTAATAGTGTGTCGTTAACTACATTATAGTTTTCATGTTAAATACTTTAGTTTGTCTTTTTTAATTCCAAAATTAGTGTGCCATGTTAAAACAAAAAGTGTGTCTTTTAAAAACTAAAATTAAAAGTGTGTCATTTAACTACATTAAAAGTGTTTTCATTTAACTACTTTAATATTTTGTCTTGTTAACTCCCTTTAAATAGGGGGCCAAGAACTACAAAAAAAAGGGGGTAATTTTAAATTTTCTTTAATTGTGTCATGTTTTAATTACATTAGTATTGTAAAATTTAACTCCCTTAATTATTGTCATGTTAACTACATTAGTATTGTCATTTTAAACTACATTGTATGTAATGTTAATTACTTTAATAGTGCAGGGTTAAAACTACTTTTAAATAGGGGTAAATTTTAACTACTTTTAATAGTTCATTTAAACTACTTAATAGTGTCATTTTAAAATTTCTTTAATATGTCAGGGTTAAAACTACTTTAAATAGGGGTCATTTTAACTACAAAAATGGGGGCCCTGTTAACTAATTAGTGTGTCATTTTAAACTACTTTAAATAATGTATGTTAACTAAAATTATATTGTCATGTTAACTACTTTTAGAAGGGTCAGGGTTAAAACTACAAAAAGGTGGTGTCATGTTAACTACATTTATTTGTCATTTTAACTACTTTAAATTAGTGTCATGTTAACTACATTAAAAATGCCCAATTACTACATTAATAGTTTTGTTAACTACTTTAAATATGCCCATTTTAACACATTAATAAGGGTCATTTTTAATTTTCAAAAATAGTGTCTTTTTTTAACTACATTAGTATTTGCCCATGTTAACTCCCTTAAAAAGGTTCATGTTAACTACATTATAGGGGTCATGTTAACTACATTAAATTGTCTTTTAAAAACTACTTTAAATTTTGGGTCATGTTAACTACTTTAGTATTGCATGTTAATACATTAGTATGCCCATGTTAACAAATTAAATTGGCCCCCAATTAATCCCCAATTTAAATAGTTTCATGTTAACTACTTAAATTTGGCAGTTAAACTACTTTAAATGTTGTCATGTTAACTACAAAAATAGTGCCCATGAATAAATTACATTTAATCATTTGGGTCTGTTAACTAAATTTTTTAGTGTCATGTTAACTCCCATTAATAGGGGTCATGTTAACTACTTAATATTGTCATTTTAACTACAAAATATTGTATGTTAAACTTAATTAGTTAGGTTTACTTTTTGGGTTAGAACATTAATTTGGTAAAGTTAAACCCTACTTTTAGTTTTCAGTTAATTACTTTTAAAGGGGAAAAATTTAATTTAATTTAAAAGTGTCATTTTAAACTAAAAAAAATAGGGGTCATTTTAACTAAAAAAAATGGGTTTTAATTTTAACTACTTTAATAGTTGTCATGTTAACTACTTTAAATAGTGTCATGTTAACTACATTATTTGGGTTATTTTTAACTACATTAGTAGTGTCCCCTTAAACTACTTTAAATAGTTTTCATTTAAAACTACTTTAAATTAGGGGCATGTTAACACATTTTTAGTGCCATTTAAAACACTTTAAATATGTATGTTAACTACATTATAGTGTCTGTTAACTACATTAGTAGGGAATTTTTAAAAACTTTAATAGTGTTCATGTTAACTACATTAGAAGTGACATTTTAAAATACATTATATTGTATTTTAAAACTCATTAGTAGGGTCAGTTAACTCCCTTTAAATAGTGTCATTTTTAAACTACTTTAAATTTTTAATTTTTGGCCTGTTTAAATACTTTAAATACCCCCCATGTTAACTAAAAAAAAATTTATTTGTCTTTAACTACTTTTAATAGTGTTTAAAGTTAATACTTTAAATTTGCCAATTTTTAAAACATTAATAGTGTCATTTTAAATAACTTTAAAGGGCATGTTAACCCCATTAAAAATGTAAATGAAAAACTACATTAAATTATTGCCATTTTAACTACAAAATATTCATGTTAACTCATTAGTTTGAAAATTTTAAAACTGAAAAAAGTGTCATGTTAACAAAAAAAATAGGGGTTCATTTTAAAACTACATTATAGTGTCTTTTAAAACTAAAAAATAGTGTCATTTTAACTACATTAATGGGTTTTTCCCATGGTTAACTACATTAAAATGTCAGTTAACAAACTTTAAAAATAGTGCCCCTGTTAACTAAAATTATAGGGACTTTGTTAACTCCCAAGTATGTCATTTTTAAACAAATTTTAAAATTTTGCCCATTTTAAACTACTTTTAGAAAGTGTCATGTTAACAATTTAATAGTGCTCATTTAAACTACATTTTAGGTGCCCAATTTAACTACATTAAAAATGTCATTTTAAACTACTTTAAATATTGTCAATTAACTACTTTAAATAGTTTTCTGTTAACACTTTAAAATTTGTTTTTTAAAATTTAATACTTTAAAATGTGTATGAAAAACTACTTTAAATTATGTCATGTTAACTACTTTTAATAGGGGGCCCAATGTTAACTACATTTTTTAAGGTTCATTTTAAAATCCCATTAATAGTTGTCATTTTTAAACAATTAATAGGTGTCATTTAAAAATACATTAATATTTGGGGTTCATGTTAACAAAAAATTTAAAGTGTTCTTTTTTAAACTACATTAAAAGTGGGGCATGTTAACTAATTAAATGGGGGCATTTTTCCCACATTAATAGTGGTCATTTTTAAATACATTAATATGTCCCATGTTAAAATACATTAATAGTTTTCCCTGTTAACTAATTAAAAAGTTTTGGCCCATTTTAAAAATACATTAAAAGTGTTTTTTTTTTAACTCTTTAAAGTTTGGGGTCATGAAACTACATTAAATATTTTTTCAGGGTTAAACAAAATTTAATAGTGTCATTTTAAAACCACTTTAAATAGTTTTAAATTTTTAACTAAAATTAAATTAAGGGGGCATGTTAACTACAAAATTAGTTTTTCATGTTAATACTTTAATATTGTCATTTTTAACTACTTTAAAGTGCCCATTTTAAATTACTTTAAAAAGGGGTCATTTTTAACTACTTTAAATAGTGTCATTTTAAATAACTTTTTTAAAAAAGGTGTTCATTTAACTACTTTTAAATAGGGTTTTTGTTATACTTTAAATAGTTTTCATGTTAACTACTTTAAATATTGGCCCATGAAAAATACATTAATATTTTCATGTTAACTACATTAAAAATGGTCATTGTTAACAAACTTTAAAATATTTGTCATGAAAACTACATTAAAAATGTGTCATTTAACACATTAAAATGTGTTTTGTTAACTACATTAATGGGTGTGTCATTTTTAATACAAAAATTAGTGTGTCATGTTAAATACATTAAAAATTTTCATTTTAACTACATTAATAGTTTGCCTGTTAACTACTTTAAATTTAGTGTTTCATTTTAAAATACATTAAAAATGTGTCTTTGGTTAAACCCTACATTAAAAGTGGTCATGTTAATTTACTTTAAAATAGTGGTCATTTAATATTTTAAAAAAAGTGGGGCATTTTAATACTTTTAAAAATTTGCTTTTCAATTTGGGGAACCTTCATTAATAGTGTGTCAGTTAAACTTTAAAAGTGTGTCATTTAACTACTTTAAACAAGTTTGTCATTTTTAAAACTACATTATTTGTGTCATGTTAACTACTTTAAATATGTCAGTTAAAAACTTTTAAAAAGGGGTCATTTTAAATTTTCCTTAAATAGTTTTCATGTTAATACTTTAAAGTATGCCCATATTAACAAACATTAATATTTTGGGGCATGTTAACTACATTATAGTGTCATTTTAAATACTTTGGGAATGTCTTTTTAATTACTTAGAAAGGGTATGAAAACTCTTAGTAGTGTCTTTTTAACTAAAATTAGTATTGCCCATTTAACTACATTTTATTGCCCATGTTAACTAAATTAGTATTGTCATTTTAATACATTAGTAGTGTCATTTTAACTCAAAATGGTAAAATTTTAAAACTCTTTAAATGTGTATTTTTAAACTACTTTAAATAGGGGTCATTTTAAACTCTTTAAATTATTGGGCATGTTAACTACTTTAAATATGTCATTTTAACTACTTTAATAGTGTCATGTTAATACATTAATAGTGTCATTTAATACTTTAAAATTTTTCATTTTAAAAACTACATTAAAAATGTCTTTTTAAAATCACTTTTAATGGGTTCATTTTAAAACTACATAAAAGTGTAAATGTTAACTACTTTAAATTGTTTTCATTTTAACTACTTTTAATAGTGTCATTTAAAACTACATTAGTAGTGTCATTTTAACTACTTTAAAAATTCATTTAACAAAATTAAATATTTGTCATTTTTAACAACATTAGGGGGTTCAGAAACAAATTTAAAAGGTGCCCTTTTTTTAACTACTTTATAGGGTAAGGGTAACAAACATTAGTAGTGTAAAATTTAAACTACTTAAATATTGTCATTTAAACTAAAATTAAATATTGTCATGTTAACTAAAATTTAGTATTGCCCATTTTAAAACTACAAAAATTAGTGTCTTTTAACAAATTTAAATAGGGGTCTTTTTGATACTTTAAATAGTGATTTAACTACATTAAATTGTATTTTTAACTAATTAAAATGCAGGGTTAACTACATTATATTGTCATTTTAAAAATTTACATTAATAGGTCATTTTTTAACTACTTTAATTTGTGTCATTTTAACTAAAATTAAAAGTGTCATGTTAACTACTTTTAATATTCATGTTAACTACTTTAAAATAGTGTCTTTTTAAACTACTTAAATAGTGTAAATTTTAAACTAATTAATGGGTGTCATTTTTAACTACAAAAATTAGTGTATGTTAACAAAAAATTAAATAGTGATTTTAACTACTTTAAATAGTGCCATTTTAAAACTACATTAGTATGTCATTTTAAAAACATTAGTAGTTCATTTAAACTAAAATTAATAGTGTGTCATTTTAATTTACATTATTGTGAAGTTAACTACATTAGAAGTGTCATTTTAAAACTACTTTAGATGTCAGTTAACTCATTATTTAGTGTCATGTTAACACTTTAAATAGTGTCATTTAACTACATTTTTGGGGGGGGTGCCATGTTAATTTCCTTTAAATGTGAAGGGTTAACTACTTTAATAGTGTCATGTTAACAAATATGGGTATATTTAAACTACTTTAAAAGTGTGTCAGTTAACTACTTTTAAATATGTCAGGGAAAACTACATTAAAGCCCCCAGGGGTTAACTCTTTAAAAAGGGGGTTTCTTTGTTAACTACTTTAATTTGTGTCATTTTTAAACTACATTAGAAAGCCATTTAACTACTTAAATATTGTCATGTTAACAACATTAGATTGTCATTTTAATACTTTTAGTAGTGTCATTTTAACTCTTTAAAATTAGGGTCATGTTAACTACTTTAAATTTGGGGTCTTTTAACAAATTTAAATATGCCAGTAACTACATTATATTTTTCATGTTAACTACAAAATATTGTCTGTTAACAACTTTTATTAGTGTCTTTTAACCATTATAGTGTCATGTTAATACTTTAATAGTGTCTTTTTAAACTACTTATTGTGTCAGTTAATTTACTTTAAATAGTGTAAATTTTAACAAATTTTAAATAGTGTCTTTAAAAACCCTACTTTTAATAGTTTTGGGTCTTTGTTTAAACTACATGAAATGCTTGTTAACTACTTTAGTAGTGTCATGTTAACTACATTTTAGTGTTTTTTTTAAACAAATTTATAGTGTCATATTAACTACAAAAAATAGGGTTTTCATTTAAACTAATTAGAAAGGGGTCATTTTAACTACATTAGTATTGTCATGTTAACTAATTAGTAGTGTCAGTTAACTAAAATTAGAAGTGCCATTTAAAATTCTTTAATAGTGTAAAATTTTTAAAACTACTTTAAATAGTGAAAGTTAACTACAAAAAGGTGTCAGGTTAACTTTTTTAAATATGTCTCCTTAATTAATTATTAGGGTCATTTTAAAAATACTTTAAAATAGTTTTCATGTTAACTACTTTAAATAGGCCATTTTAAACCCTACTTTAAATATTGTCATTTTTAACAACATTTTTTGTGTCTTTTAAAAATTTTAAATGGGTCCCCATTTTTTAACTACAAAAAATAGTGCCCTTTAAACTACTTTAAATAGTCCCCCCATGTTAACTACTTTAAATAGGGGGTAAATTTTTAACTACATATTGGGGTCATTTAACAAAATTTAGAGTGTCATTTTTAAATTACTTTAGTAGTGCCCTTTTAAAACTACTTTAAAATAGTGTGTCTTTGTTAACTACTTTAGTATGCCCATTTTTAACTACTTTTAGTTAGGTAAAAGTTAACTACATTAGATTGAATGTTAATTACATTAGTGTTCATTTTAAACTACATTATAGTGTATATTTAATACTTTAAATATGTCATTTTAACTCTTATTTAGTAGTTTTTTTTTTTTTTTACTTTCCCTATTTAACTACATTAATAGTTTTCATTTAATTACTTTAAATAGTTTTTCTTTAAAAAACTCTTTTAGTAGTGCCCATTTAAACAATTTTTAATAGGGGTAAATGTTAAAAAGCTTTAATGTGCCATTTTAACTAAAAATAAAGTCTGTTCATGGTTAATAATTAAATTTAAGTTTGTGTTAAACATTATTGTGTCATGTTCCCAAAATTTAAAACCACTTTTATTATTGCCCTTTTAAACTAAAAAGTGATTTTCCTTTAGAGGTAAAGTTAACTCCTTTAAATATTGCATTTTAATTTAAAATTAAGTAGTGTAAAGTTAACTACTTTTAAAAAAGTTTCATGTTAACTGCATTAGTAGTGTCGGGGTTTAACTACTTTAAAGGCCCGTGTCATTTTTAACTACATTAATATTTGTCATAAAAACCCAACTTTAAATAGTGTCATTTAACTACTTTAATAGGTAAAGTTAACTACATTAGTAGTGTCATTTTAAACTATTTATTTTGGGTTTTTCATTTTAACCTCCCTTTTATAGTGCCCTATTAAGTTACTTTAAAAATTGTCATATAATTTGTTTTTTAATAATGTCATTTTTAACTACATTTAGTGTCATTTTAAAACTATTTTTAATAATGTCATGTTAACTAAAATTAATATGTCATGTTAACTACATTAATAGTGTCATTTTTAAAACTCATTAATAGGCCCAAGTTAACAAATTTAATGCGTAAAAGCTAAAACAAAAACAGAGAACAAAAACAAGCGACAAGTAACAAGTGATAAACGCTAATGTAAAAAAAATTTTTTAAAGCAATTTTTTAAAATATTAAATTTTTTAAAATTTACGTAAAAAGGGATAAAAGGAAATTTTTATATTGGGGGAATGTGTGAAAAGGGGAAAGTATATTTTGGGGGGGGGGGGGGAAAAAATTTTTTCAACTCTACCGCCCATCGACTGTTTGGGAAATTTGTTATTATTTTCACGGGAAGTGTTTAAACCCCCACAGGGGTCGTACAGCGCGTGGGGGATGGGGAGATAATTGATTCGACCCTTTGGAAAGGGGGAAGGGGAAAGCCCTTGGGGTTTTTGGGGGAATCAAAACCCCTTCACCGGCAGAAAGGCACTGCTCATGGAAGGGGATTTAGTTTTTCGCGGGGTTTACCCACGGGCCGGGCCCCGGGTCAGTTTTTCCCTTCAGGAAAAAGAAAATAGCCAAAAATTAAACCTTTAAATTAATTTTTCTTAAAGTAAACCAGCACATTTAAATTTTTAGATACCTCGACTTTTCGGTCCTTCCGGGCCCTTATCAGTGAAATATGAACGCCATAGAATTGGGACGACATGAAGAACGGACACATGTTTTAAATCTGGTTACTTTTTTGTGGGATGTGTCACCATCCAGGGTTTTCTTTTAATAAAAATACAAAAACCAAAATCTAAAGTTTGTGAAAAGTATATACAAAAAAACGGGGTAATCAGTCCCCTCACCAGCCAAAAGGTGGTGAATGCCGAAAGTCTTGAAAAATCTGAACTCAAGCAAAAAGTTTTGCGTTTCAATATTGGCATAGATGGTAAAGTGAAAGGCAACTTTTGGGAAAAATCAAGGTAGGCGGGATTCCCCATTCGAAGTAGGTCATACCAAGGGGGTGATCTAGGTTCTAGAAGGCAAATAAAATAATACCCAAGAGGTGGGTCAAAAAGGGAGGCCCGTAGGTCATTTCCCCGGGGATGGGGCCGGGGAAGGCAAATATATGTGGGGAAGGGCCCCCTGTACCAAAATTTTACAATGTTGCTGTAACAAGGGACCCTCTAAGGGGGGCCCATTGTATCCTCCTGGCCCAAAACCCCTTTAGAAAAACCCGCAAGGGGCTACGGGCTCGTCCCCCTTCTCCTGGGATGAGGGACTGAATTTTCCTCATCTTTTCTTTTATACGTTACAGTTTTCCCCATTTGTCCATATATTGTATCCATAAAATTTATTTGAAAGGGGAAAAAAGTCTAAAAATGTTTCACATGTGTCTTTTTTTTAAATTTTCAATGGGCGGGTTGGGCAATCAACCGACGGATCGAAACCCTGTCCCCAGGTTTTCGTTTTTTTTTTGCTCGGGGTTTTTTTGACTTGTTCCCGGCCCCAAAATTTTTGTGACTTTCATTTCCTTTCCACTAAATAACAGTAAAAACAAAAAACTTTAATACGTGAAATTTCCCAGAAAAGATATACACAACCAAAAAAAGCTGAGCTACCACCAGAGTCCTGAGCGTCTAGACATGCCAACAAATCAATAGAATTGGGGCCCCTTGCCCCAAAACTGGGTCCCGGGGAACTGCTGTTTGAGTTGTCATTTAGGTGATAGGGGCTTACGCCATCAACTATTGCCTCGTTAGCATGACAACGATTCCCAAAAAAATAAAGGAAATAAAAATCAGGCTTTAAATCTAGCATTTCCCGGGAAAAGAATTTTTTTTCTCAGAAAAAGACAAGAATTTTTCAGTAAATTAATTTTTAGGAATTTTCTAGGGTTTTTTTAATTAATATAAATACCAAAAAAAAAGGGCCCCAAAAAAAACCCCTTTAGTAAATCACAATGTACATCATTTAGGGACTTAAAAAAAAAATTTTTAAAAGGGGGTGGGGGGTAGTCAACTTCTCGCCTGGCCCATAACTTTTTTCACTGATACACAAAGCGGGGCCTTTTTGGGAGGTAGGGGGGGGTATTTGAATGGCTGAATACAAAAAGTGGAGTCCTCAAAACAAAGTAAAATTTTCTGGAAAACCCATAACAGAATATAAAAGCACAATACCGTGACCCGGAAAAAACACACAAATAACCCAAAAAAAAGGAAACCCTTGGACGATGTTTCGGTCCGACTTGGTCATTAACTAGTTTTATGCTCTCGTCGGGCCCCAAAATTTACATAAATTTCTTTCGCCAATGTTTCAAAGGGTTTTTTGTGTTTTAAAAAAAAACGACTTTATTAAACATTTGGAAGTTTCAACCCAAAAAAAAAAAAGGGGGTAAAACTTGGGAGATGTTTCATTCTTAAAAAAAAACACAAACTATTTTAAAGGGCGGAAAAAGCACTTTGCAAATAAGGGAAATATTTGGGTTTTAAACTAAGTCCCGTGCAGGAGCTTTTCATATTATTGACTTCCCCCGTGAAAAATTGTGAAGGATTAAAGCCATGTAATATTGCCAAACTTACTTCCCCCCCCTCACATTACTCCATGGGAAATACCAGGGTGGCTAGTTGGCCATCAAGGTTTTTTCAATGGCGATTGCAGACAAGTGTCAAGACAAAAACATAAATCACTGAAACAAACCATTTTCCCTTCTTGTAAAGCTCAACAAAAATTTTTTGTTTTTGCAAGGTTTTGTCTTCGTGTGGGGGGCGGGTTTTTTTGGTTAAATTTCGGGAGCGGGGTAACCAAGGGAGTTTTTTTTGGGCAGTACAGCCGGAAGTTGGATCAATATCCGCCTCTTCTTTGAAATTTTTTCCCCCAAAAATAACACACAGAGAAATTTTTGGGTTTTCCCAAAAGTCACCTCCCCCACCCCCAAAACCCTCTACCAGGAAAATTCCAGTCACCTCCCCCCCCCCACAAACCCCTCTACCTGGAAAATTCCAGTCAACCCCCCCCCCCCCACAAACCCTCTTTCCCGGAAAAAAATTCCAGTCACCTTTCCCCCCCCCACAAACCCCCTACCAGGAAAGGGTTCCCGTCCCCCCCCCCACCCCACAAAACCCCCTCCCAGGAAAGTTCCAGTACCTTCCCCACCCCAAAAAACCCTTACCAGGAAAGTTCCAGTCACCTTCCCCACCTCCCCTCGCTGCCAGGAGGGTTCCAGAGGGAGACTACACTCTTCTACTGTCAATGAGAGTACATTCTTCTGGTGTTAATGAGATTACAGTCTTCTGGTGTTAATGAGAGCACAGTCTTCTGGTGTTAATGAGAGTACATTCTTCTACTGTCAATGAGAGTACAGTCTTCTACTGTCAGTGAGAGTACATTCTTCTACTGTCAGTGAGAGTACAGTCTTCTACTGTCAGTGAGAGTACATTCTCCTACTGTCAGTGAGAGTACATTCTTCTACTGTCAGTGAGAGTATATTCTTCTACTGTCAGTGAGAGTACAGTCTTCTACTGTCAGTGAGAGTACATTCTTCTACTGTCAGTGAGAGTACAGTCTTCTACTGTCAGTGAGAGTACATTCTTCTACTGTCAGTGAGAGTACAGTCTTCTACTGTCAGTGAGAGTACATTCTTCTACTGCCAGTGAGAGTACAGTCTTCTGGTGCCAGTGAGAGTACATTCTTTTACTGTCAGTGAGAGTACATTCTTCTACTATCAGTGAGACTATTCTTCCACTGTCAGTGAGAGTACATTCTTCTACTGTTAGAGTACAGTCTTCTGGTGTCAGTGAGAGTATATTCTTCCACTGTCAGTGAGAGTACATTCTTCTACTGTCAGTGAGAGTACAGTCTTCTACTGTCAGTGAGAGTACAGTCTTCTACTGTCAGTGAGAGTACAGTCTTCTACTGTCAGTGAGAGTACATTCTTCTACTGTCAGTGAGAGTACATTCTTCTACTGTCAGTGAGAGTACAGTCTTCTACTGTCAGTGAGAGTACAGTCTTCTACTGTCAGTGAGAGTACATTCTTCTACTGTCAGAGAGAGTACATTCTTCTACTATCAGTGAGAGCACATTCTTCTACTGTCAGTGAGAGTACATTCTTCTACTGTCAGTGAAAGTACAGTCTTCTACTGTCAGTGAGAGTACATTCTTCTACTGACAGTGAGAGTACATTCTTCTACTGTCAGTGAGAGTACAGTCTTCTACTGTCAGTGAGAGTACATTCTTCTACTGACAGTGAGAGTACATTCCTTTACTGTCAGTGAGAGTACATTCTTCTACTGACAGTGAGAGTACATTCTTCTACTGACAGTGAGAGTACCTTCCTTTACTGTCAGTGAGAGTACAGTCTTCTGGTGTCAGTGATGAGTACATTCTTCTACTGTCAGTGAGAGTACATTCTTCTACTGTCAGTGAGAGTACAATTCCTTTACTGTCAGTGAGAGTAACATTCTTCTACTGCCAGTGAGACTATTTCTTCCACTGTCAGTGAGAGTACAGTCTTCTACTGTCAGTGAGAGTACATTCTTCTAACTGTCAGTGAGAGTACAGTCTCCTACTGTCAGTGAGAGTACAGTCTTCTACTGTCAGCGAGAGTACAGTCTTCTACTGTCAGTGAGAGTACATTCTTCTACTGTCAGTGAGAGTACATTCTTCTACTGTCAGTGAGAGTACATTCTTCTACTATCAGTGAGAGCACATTCTTCTACTGTCAGTGAGAGTACATTCTTCTACTGTCAGTGAGAGTACAGTCTTCTACTGTCAGTGAGAGTACATTCTTCTACTGACAGTGAGAGTACATTCTTCTACTGTCAGTGAGAGTACAGTCTTCTACTGTCAGTGAGAGTACATTCTTCTACTGACAGTGAGAGTACATTCCTTTACTGTCAGTGAGAGTACATTCTTCTACTGACAGTGAGAGTACATACTTCTACTGACAGTGAGAGTACCTTCCTTTACTGTCAGTGAGAGTACAGTCTTCTGGTGTCAGTGAGAGTACATTCTTCTACTGTCAGTGAGAGTACATTCTTCTACTGTCAGTGAGAGTACATTCCTTTACTGTCAGTGAGAGTACATTCTTCTACTGCCAGTGAGACTATTCTTCCACTGTCAGTGAGAGTACAGTCTTCTACTGTCAGTGAGAGTACATTCTTCTACTGTCAGTGAGAGTACAGTCTCCTACTGTCAGTGAGAGTACAGTCTTCTACTGTCAGCGAGAGTACAGTCTTCTACTGTCAGTGAGAGTACATTCTTCTACTGTCAGTAAGAGTATATTCTTCTACTGTCAGTGAGAGTACAGTCTTCTACTGTCAGTGAGAGTACAGTCTTCTACTGTCAGTGAGAGTACATTCTTCTACTGTCAGTGAGAGTATATTCTTCTACTGTCAGTGAGAGTACAGTCTTCTACTGTCAGTGAGGGTATATTCTTCCACTGTCAGTAAGAATACATTCATCTACTGTCAGTGAGAGTACAGTCTTCTGGTGCCAGTGAGAGTACATTTTTCCACTGTCAGTGAGAGTACATTCTTCTGGTGTCAGAGTACAGTCTTCTGGTGTCAGAGTACAGTCTTCTGGTGTCAGGGTACAGTCTTCTGGTGTCAGAGTACAGTCTTCTGGTGTCAGGGTACAGTCTTCTGGTGTCAATACATCTTTGCTTCACCTAACATCAGTAGAAATGGTGACTTTGGTCTCTTCTCTTATCTCTTCCTGCAAGTTCCTTCTTCCACTTTCTCCCCGTCAATTCTTTTTCACTTTCTCTTCCTGTGTTCCCTCATTCCGCTCCTTTTCTCTTCGCCTGCTCCCCTCCCCTCCAGCCCCACAAGTGTCACCTTGGGATCCCTAATTATACCTCAGGGTAAAGACCCAAGGTATATCAATAACATCTTGAGAAGCTGTAAGAAATCTTGAGATATCAGTCAAACTTTTATCATCGGAATTAGACCTGTAGAATGAGATGTCATTTGTGGCTCTATTTCTACTAGCCACAAGTGCCAGTTATTTTTGTTGTTATTGTTGTAGTGGTGGTGAATGTGGGTCAGGGGTTGTGTAGCCCTGGTACTGGTGATTGAGAGTCAGGGGTTATGTAGCCCTGGTGGTGATGAATGAGAGTCAGGGGTTGTGTAGCCCTGGTAGTGGTGAATGAGAGTCAGGGGTTGTGTAGCCCTGGTAGTGGTGAATGAGAGTCAGGGGTTGTGTAGCCCTGGTAGTGGTGAATGAGAGTCAGGGGTTGTGTAGCCCTGGTAGTGGTGAATGAGAGTCAGGGGTTGTGTAGCCCTGGTAGTGGTGAATGAGAATCAGGGGTTGTCTAGCCCTGGTAGTGGTGAATGAGAGTCAGGGGTTGTGTAGCCCTGGTAGTGGTGAATGAGAATCAGGGGTTGTGTAGCCCTGGTAGTGGTGAATGAGAGTCAGGGGTTGTGTAGCCCTGGTAGTGGTGAATGAGAGACAGGGGTTGTGTAGCCCTGGTAGTGGGGAATGAGAAACGGGTTATGTATCCCTGGTTGTGGTGAATGAGAGACGGGGGTAATTTGCCCTGGTAGTGGTGAATGAGAGACAGGGCTTGTGTAGCACTGGTAGTGGTGATTGAGAGTCAAGGGTTGTGTAGCCCTGGTAGTGGTGATTGAGAGTCAGGGGTTGTGTAGCCCTGGTAGTGGTGATTGAGAGCCAGGGGTTGTGTAGCCCTGGTAGTGGTGAATGAGAGTCAGGGGTTGTGTAGCCCTGGTAGTGGTGAATGAGAGACAGGGGTTGTGTAGCCCTGGTAGTAGGGAATGAGAAACGGGTTATGTATCCCTGGTGGTGAATGAGAGTCATTGGTTGTGTAGCCCTGGTAGTGGTGATTGAGAGTCAGGGGTTGTGTAGCCCTGGTAGTGGTGATTGAGAGTCAGGGGTTGTGTAGCCCTGGTAGTGGTGATTGAGAGTCAGGGGTTGTGTAGCCCTGGTAGTGGTGATTGAGAGCCAGGGGTTGTGTAGCCCTGGTAGTGGTGAATGAGAGTCATTGGTTGTGTAGCCCTGGTAGTGGTGATTGAGAGTCAGGGGTTGTGTAGCCCTGGTAGTGGTGATTGAGAGTCAGGGGTTGTGTAGCCCTGGTAGTGGTGATTGAGAGTCAAGGGTTGTGTAGCCCTGGTAGTGGTGAATGAGAGTCAGGGGTTGTGTAGCCCTGGTAGTGGTGACTGAGAGTCAAGGGTTGTGTAGCCCTGGTAGTGGTGATTGAGAGTCAGGGGTTGTGTAGCCCTGGTAGTGGTGATTGAGAGTCAGGGGTTGTGTAGCCCTGGTAGTGGTGATTGAGAGTCAAGGGTTGTGTAGCCCTGGTAGTGGTGAATGAGAGTCAGGGGTTGTGTAGCCCTGGTAGTGGTGATTGAGAGTCAAGGGTTGTGTAGCCCTGGTAGTGGTGAATGAGAGTCAGGGGTTGTGTAGCCCTGGTAGTGGTGATTGAGAGTCAAGGGTTGTGTAGCCCTGGTAGTGGTGAATGAGAGTCAGGGGTTGTGTAGCCCTGGTAGTGGTGATTGAGAGTCAAGGGTTGTGTAGCCCTGGTAGTGGTGAATGAGAGTCAGGGTTGTGTAGCCCTGGTAGTGGTGAATGAGAGTCAGGGGTTGTGTAGCCCTGGTAGTGGTGATTGAGAGTCAGGGGTTGTGTAGCCCTGGTAGTGGTGATTGAGAGTCAGGGGTTGTGTAGCCCTGGTAGTGGTGATTGAGAGTCAAGGGTTGTGTAGCCCTGGTAGTGGTGATTGAGAGTCAGGGGTTGTGTAGCCCTGGTAGTGGTGATTGAGAGTCAGGGGTTGTGTAGCCCTGGTAGTGGTGACTGAGAGTCAAGGGTTGTGTAGCCCTGGTGGTGGTGATTGAGAGTCAGGGGTTGTGTAGCCCTAGGAGTGGTGATTGAGAGTCAGGGGTTGTGTAGCCCTAGGAGTGGTGATTGAGAGTCAGGGGTTGTGTAGCCCTAGGAGTGGTGATTGAGAGTCAGGGGTTGTGTAGCCCTAGGAGTGGTGATTGAGAGTCAGGGGTTGTGTAGCCCTAGGAGTGGTGATTGAGAGTCAGGGGTTATGTAGCCCTGGTAGTGGTGATTGAGAGTCAGGGGTTGTGTAGCCCTGGTGGTGGTGATTGAGAGTCAGGGGTTGTGCAGCCCTAGCAGTGGTGATTGAGAGTCAGGGGTTGTGTAGCCCTGGTAGTGGTGATTGAGAGTCAGGGGTTGTGTAGCCCTTGTAGTGGTGATTGAGAGTCAGGGGTTGTGTAGCCCTTGTAGTGGTGATTGAGAGTCAGGGGTTGTGTAGCCCTGGTAGTGGTGATTGAGAGTCAGGGGTTGTGTAGCCCTTGTAGTGGTGATTGAGAGTCAGGGGTTGTGTAGCCCTGGTAGTGGTGATTGAGAGTCAGGGGTTGTGTAGCCCTGGTAGTGGTGATTGAGAGTCAGGGGTTGTGTAGCCCTGGTAGTGGTGATTGAGAGTCAGGGGTTGTGTAGCCCTGGTGGTGGTGATTGAGAGTCAGGGGTTGTGTAGCCCTGGTAGTGGTGATTGAGAGTCAGGGGTTGTGTAGCCCTGGTGGTGGTGATTGAGAGTCAGGGGTTGTGTAGCCCTGGTAGTGGTGATTGAGAGTCAGGGGTTGTGTAGCCCTGGTAGTGGTGATTGAGAGTCAGGGGTTGTGTAGCCCTGGTGGTGGTGATTGAGAGTCAGGGGTTGTGTAGCCCTAGGAGTGGTGATTGAGAGTCAGGGGTTATGTAGCCCTGGTAGTGGTGATTGAGAGTCAGGGGTTGTGTAGCCCTGGTAGTGGTGATTGAGAGTCAAGGGTTGTGTAGCCCTGGTAGTGGTGAATGAGAGTCAAGGGTTGTGTAGCCCTGGTAGTGGTGAATGAGAGTCAGGGTTGTGTAGCCCTGGTAGTGGTGATTGAGAGTCAAGGGTTGTGTAGCCCTGGTAGTGGTGAATGAGAGTCAGGGGTTGTGTAGCCCTGGTAGTGGTGATTGAGAGTCAAGGGTTGTGTAGCCCTGGTAGTGGTGAATGAGAGTCAGGGGTTGTGTAGCCCTGGTAGTGGTGATTGAGAGTCAAGGGTTGTGTAGCCCTGGTAGTGGTGATTGAGAGTCAGGGGTTGTGTAGCCCTAGTAGTAGTGATTGAGAGTCAGGGGTTGTGTAGCCCTGGTAGTGGTGATTGAGAGTCAGGGGTTGTGTAGCCCTGGTAGTGGTGATTGAGAGTCAGAGATTGTGTAGCCCTGGTAGTGGTGATTGAGAGTCAGAGATTGTGTAGCCCTGGTAGTCGTGATTGAGAGCCAGGGGTTGTGTAGCCCTGGTAGTGGTGATTGAGAGTCAGGGGTTGTGTAGCCCTGGTAGTGGTGATTGAGAGTCAGGGGTTGTGTAGCCCTGGTAGTGGTGATTGAGAGTCAGGGGTTGTGTAGCCCTGGTAGTGGTGATTGAGAGTCAGGGGTTGTGTAGCCCTGGTAAGTGGTGATTGAGAGTCAGGGGTTGTGTAGCCCTGGTAGTGGTGATTGAGAGTCAGGGGTTGTGTAGCCCTAGTAGTGGTGATTGAGAGTCAGGGGTTGTGTAGCCCTGGTAGTGGTGATTGAGAGTCAGAGGTTGTGTAGCCCTGGTAGTGGTGATTGAGAGTCAGGGGTTGTGTAGCCCTGGTAGTGGTGATTGAGAGTCAGGGGTTGTGTAGCCCTGGTAGTGGTGATTGAGAGTCAGAGGTTGTGTAGCCCTGGTAGTGGTGATTGAGAGTCAGAGGTTGTGTAGCCCTGGTAGTGGTGATTGAGAGTCAGGGGTTGTGTAGCCCTGGTAGTGGTGATTGAGAGTCAGGGGTTGTGTAGCCCTGGTAGTGGTGATTGAGAGTCAGGGGTTGTGTAGCCCTGGTAGTGGTGATTGAGAGTCAGGGGTTGTGTAGCCCTGGTAGTGGTGATTGAGAGTCAGGGGTTGTGTAGCCCTGGTAGTGGTGATTGAGAGTCAGGGGTTGTGTAGCCCTAGTAGTGGTGATTGAGAGTCAGGGGTTGTGTAGCCCTGGTAGTGGTGATTGAGAGTCAGAGGTTGTGTAGCCCTGGTAGTGGTGATTGAGAGTCAGGGGTTGTGTAGCCCTGGTAGTGGTGATTGAGAGTCAGGGGTTGTGTAGCCCTGGTAGTGGTGATTGAGAGTCAGAGGTTGTGTAGCCCTGGTAGTGGTGATTGAGAGTCAGAGGTTGTGTAGCCCTGGTAGTGGTGATTGAGAGTCAGAGGTTGTGTAGCCCTGGGGTCTGGCCAGGGATTGTTGCTACTGAAATAGAGCTTTTATCTTAGATATTGTCTTCCAGGATGAGGTATCGGGTGCAGTGTAGAACAGCCCGAGTTGAGGATACTCTCCAGCGACGTGTTCTGCAATGAATGTGATCACGTGCACATCCTCGTGCACGTACATTGACATGTAATCATGTACTGCACACACACACACACACACACACACACACACACACACACACACACACACACACACACACACACACACACACACACACACACACTCACACACTAGCAACTAACCACAATCTTCAATACATCCCTTGAAACTAGGCAACTACCTGAGGTATGGAAAACGGTAAATGTAGTCCCCATTTTTGGGAAAGGAGACAGAAAAGAGGCACTAAACTACAGACCAGTGTCTCTGACGTGTATAGTATACAAAGTCATGGAGAAGATTTTCAGAAGGAGAGTAGTGGAGCACCTGTAACGGAACTAGATAAACGACAGCCAGCACGGATTCATGGAAGGAAAATCCTGTGTCACAAACCTTCTGGAGTTTTATGACAAGGTAACAGAAGTAAGACACGAGAGAGAGGGGTGGTTGGATTGCATTTTCCTGGACTGCAGGAAGGCCTTTGACACAGTTCTTCACAGGAGATTAGTGCAGAAGCTTGATGACCAGGCGCGTATAACAAGAAGGGCACTGCAATGGATCAGAGAATACCTGACAGGGAGGGAACAACGAGTCATGGTACGTGATGAGGTATCACAATGGTCGTCTGTGATGAGCGATGCCCTACAGGGGTCAGTCCTAGGACCAGTGTTATTTTTAATATATGTGAATGACATGGTGGAAGGGCTAGACTCAGAAGTGTCCCTGTTCACAGATGATGTGAAGTTAATGAGAAGAATGAAATCAGATGAGGATCAGGCAGGACTACGAAGAAACCTGGACAGGCTGGACACATAGTCCAGCAACTGCTTCTCGAATTCAACCCTGCCAAATGCAGAGTCATGAAGACCGCAGAAAGTATAGGCTAGGTAGACAAAGACTGCAAACCTGAATCAAGGAGAAAGATCTTGGGGTGACCATAACACCGAGCACGTCTCCGGAATCACACATCAACCAGATAACTGCTGCAGCATAAGGACGCCTGGCAAACCTGAGAATAGCGTTCCGATACCTTAGTAAGGAATCGTTCAAGACACTGTACACCGTGTACGTCAGGCCCATACTGGAGTGTGCAGCACCAGTTTGGAACCCACACTTGGTCAAGCACGTCAAGAAATTAGAGAAAATACTAAGGTTTGCAACAAGGGTACTTCCGGAGCTCAGGCGAATATCCTACGAAGGAAGGTTGAGGGATATCGGACTGACGACACTGGAGGACAGGATAGTCAGGGGAGACATGATAACGACATACTAAATACTGCGTGGAATAGATAAAGTGGACAGAGACAGGATGTTCCAGAAAGGGGACACAGAAACAAGGGGTCACAATTGGAAGCTGAAGACTCAGACGAGTCACAGGGATGTTAGGAAGTATTTCTTCAGTCACAGAGTTGTCAGGAAGTAGAACAGCCTAGCAAGTGATGTAGTGGAGGCAGGAACCATACATAGCTTGAAGACGAAGTATGACAAAGCTCAGGCAGCAGAGAGAGAGAGAGGACCTACTAGCAATCAGTGAAGAGGCGGGGCCAGGAGCTAAGTTTCGACCCCAGTAACCGCAATTAGGTGAGTACGCACACACGTACGATGAAGCTCAAGGAGCAGGGAGAGAGTGGACCTAGTAGTAACCAGTGAAGAGGTAGGGGGCTCAGGAACTGTGAATCGACCCCTGCAACCACAAATAGGTGAGTACATACACTGGAGATAAAGGAGTGTCAATACTATAGTGAGACTCGGACCAGTGAGTCTAGCACTGGTAAGCCAGTGCTGGACCACCAGAGTGGACCACCACAGTGGACCACCACAGTGGACCACCACAGTGGACCACAACAGTGGACCACCACAGTGGACCACCACAGTGGACCACCACAGTGGACCACCACAGTGACAATCATATCACTGATTCTAGGGAGGGCGGGAGGTACATGGGAAGGACAGACAGATAGCCGAGGCTATCTCCAGAGAAGGGCTGTTATCTAGATGGATGCGACGAGGCTAGTAAAGCAGAGGGATCGTCACCAGGAAGATAAATAAGAGAGAGGGGGAGGGAAGGAGGAAGGAAGACAGGCATGGAAAGATTATTCGGTGAATATAATAACAGTATGAGGTACGTTATGTGAGAGTTATATCATAAGAACACATGTTACGTTTCCCTCTCATATTCCATCACACAGGATGGGGGTCTTCCCCCCTCTCACAATAAATAACACACGACGGGCTTTTACTCCCATATTCCATAATACAGAATGGGTTTCTCTCTTCTTTTCCATTAAAGAGGAAAGTTTTCAACTTTCACATTGCTTCACAGATGATGGTTTTCACCTCTAATATTCCATAACACAGGACTGGTTTACAATCTCACATTCCATAACAGGGAATGGTTTCCTTTATCAGACACTGGAATGCGTCAGCCTGAGCTGGAAGTCGCCAGTCCAGTATTCCACCACGAGTTCTCCAGCACTGGCTCTTTCAAAGTTATCTCATCAGCTTAGCTGGTGTTGCTGTTGCTTGTGTGTGTGTGTGTGTGTGTGTGTGTGTGTGTGTGTGTACTCACCTATTTGTACTCACCTATTTATGGTTGCAGGGGTCGAGTCTTAGCTCCTGGCCCAGCCTCTTCACCGGTTGCTACTGGGCCCTCTCTCTCCCCGCTCCATGAGCTTTATCAAACCTTGTCTTAAAACTGTGTATGGTTGTGTGTGTGTGTGTGTGTGTGTGTGTGTGCGTGTGTGTGTATGTGTGCGTATGTGTGTGCATGGGACAGATACAAGGGGAGGGACGGAGGAAGAAGAAGTAGGATATATGGACTAAAGGAGTATAGCAGGAGACAGAAGAGAAGAAGGGTGTGCGGGATAGAGGGGAAAAGCAAAGATGAGTTGAGATGTTGTAAATTTAAGAGGAATGGAAAGTGTGTGATGGAATGATGAACGATTCTGGGAAGGATGAGGCATGATGGATGGAAGTGAAGGATGTGGGATGAAGGAGGGGGTGAAGGATGAGGGAGGGATGGAAAGGAAGTGCCAGTGGAGGTGAGAGTAAATAAACTAGCCAGAGACTGAAAAAAATACAGGGACTGCTTGGGATGGAGAATATTAATTTATGATACATTCCTAGAAAGCGCTAAATCCTTAAGGGCTATCCACCACTACACTAGATGAAGGACAGATGGAAGGGGAAGGTCTGGTGTGGTCTTCATAATCAGGTCTGGTGCGGTCTTCACACCCAGGTCTGGTGTGGTCTTCACAATCAGGTCTGATGTGATCACAATTAGGTCTGACGTGGTCTTCAAGATCAGGTATGGTGTGATCTTCACAATCAGGTCTGGTGTGGTCTTCAATATCAGGTCTGTTGTGATCTTCAAGTTCACGTCTGATGTGGTCTTTAATATCAGGTCTGGTGTGATCTTCAAGATCAGATCTGATGTGGTCTTCAAGGTCAGGTCTGGTGTGGACTTCAAGATCAGGTCGGGTGTGGATTTCACAATCAGGTCTTGTGTGCTCCTCAAGATCAGGTCTGGTGTGGTCTTCAAGAACAGGTCTGATGTGGCCTTTAAGATCAGGTCTGATGTGGTCTTCAAGATCAGGTCTGGTGTGATCTTCAAGATCAGGTCTGGTTTGGACTTCAAGATCAGGTCTGGTGTGGTCTTCAAGACCAGGTCTGATGTGGTCTTCAAGATCAGGCCTGATGTGGTATTCAAAATCAGGTCTGATATAGTCTTCAAGTTCAGGTCTGATGTGGTCTTCAAGATCAGGCCTGATGTGGTCTTCAAGTTCAGGTCTGGTGTGGTCTTCAAGATCAGGTCTGGTGTGGGCTTTAAGATCAGGTCTGGTGTGGTCTTCAACATCAGGTCTGGTGTGATCTTCAAGACCAGGTCTGGTGTGATCTTCAAGATCAGGTCTGGTGTGGACTTCAAGTTCAGGTCTGGTGTGAACTTCACAATCAGGTCTTGTGTGGTCTTCAAGATCAGGTCTGGTGTGTACTTCAAGATCAGGTCTGGTGTGGACTTCACAAGAGGTCTTGTGTTGTCTTCAAGGTCAGGTCTGGTGTGGACTTCAAGACCAGGTCTGGTGTGGTCTTCAAGATCAGGTCTGATGTCTTCAAGATCAGGTCTGGTGTGGTCTTCAAGATCAGGTCTGGTGTGGTCTTCAAGATCAGGTCTAGTGTGGTCTTCAAAATCAGGTCTGATGTGGTCTTCAAGATCAGGCCTGATGTGGTCTTCAAGATCAGGTCTGATGTGGTCTTCAAGACCAGGTCTGGTGTGATTTTCAAGATCAGGTCTGGTGTGGTCTTCAAGATCAGGTCTGGTGTGGTCTTCAAGATCAGGTCTAATGTAGTCTTCAAGATCAGGCCTGATGTGGTCTTCAAGATCAGGTCTGGTGTCGTCTTCAAGATCAGGTCTGGTGTGAATTTCAAGATCAGGTCTGGTGTGCTCTTCAAGATCAGCTCTGGTGTGCTCTTCAAGATCAGGTCTGATGTGGTCTTCAACATCAGGCCTGATGTGGTCTTCAAGTTCAGGTCTGGTGTGGTCTTCAAGATCAGGTTTTGTGTGGACTTCAAGATTAGGTCTGGTGGGGACTTCAAGATCAGGTCGGGTGTGGATTTCACAATCAGGTCTTGTGTGGTTTTCAAGATCAGGTTTGGTGTGGACTTCAAGACCAGGTCTGGTGAGGTCTTCAAGATCAGGTCTCATTTAGATTATGCTGCACAGTTTTGGTCACCTTATTACAGAATGGATATAAATTCTCTGGAAAATGTACAAAGGAGGATGACAAAGTTGATCCCATGTATCAGAAACCTTCCCTATGAGGATAGACTAAGGGCCCTGAATCTGCACTCTCTAGAAAGACGTAGAATTAGGGGGGATATGATTGAGGTGTATAAATGGAAGACAGGAATAAATAAAGGGGATGTAAATAGTGTGCTGAAAATATCTAGCCTAGACAGGACTCGCAGCAAGGGTTTTTTAAGTTGGAAAAATTCAGATTCAGGAAGGATATAGGAAAGTACTGGTTTGGTAATAGAGTTGTGGATGAGTGGAACAAACTCCCAAGTACCGTTATAGAGGCCAGAACGTTGTGTAGCTTTAAAAATAGGTTGGATAAATACATGAGTGGATGTGGGTGGGTGTGAGTTAGACCTGATAGCTTGTGCTACCAGGTCGGTTGCCGTGTTCCTCCCTTAAGTCAATGTGACCTCACCTGACTAGGTTGGGTGCATTGGCTTAAGCCGGTAGGAGACTTGGACCTGCCTCGCATGGGCCAGTAGGCCTTCTGCAGTGTTCCTTCGTTCTTATGTTCTTATGTTCTTATGTGGCCTTCAAGATCAGGTCTGATGTGGTCTTCAAGATCAGGTCTCGTGTGATCATCAAGATCAGGTCTGGTGTGGTCTTCAAGATCAGGTCTGATGTGGTCTTCAAGATCATTCTTGATGTGTTCTTCAAAATCAGGGCTGATGTGGTCTTCAAGATCAGGTCTCGTGTGATCTTCAAGATCAGGTCTGGTGTGGTCTTCAAGTTCAGGTCTGGTGTGGTCTTCAAGATCAGGTCTGATGTGGTCTTCAAGATCAGGCCTGATGTGGTCTTCAAGTTCAGGTCTGGTGTGGTCTTCACAATCAGGTCTGGTGTGGACTTCAAGTTCAGGTCTGGTGTGGTCTTCAAGATCAGGTCTGGTGTGATCTTCAAGACCAGGTCTGGTGTGATCTCCAAGATCAGGTCTCGTGTGGACTTCAAGATCAGATCAGGTGTGGACTTCACAATCAGGTCTTGTGTGGTCTTCAAGATTAGGTCTGGTGTGGACTTTACAATCAGGTCTTGTGTGGTCTTCAAGATCAGGTCTGGTGTGGATTTCAAGACCAGGTCTGGTGTGGTCTTCAAGATCAGGTCTGATGTCTTCAAGATAGGTCTGATGTGGTCTTCAAGATCAGGTCTTGTGTGATCTTCAAGATCAGGTCTGGTGTGGTCTTCAGAATCAGGTCTGGTGTGGTCTTCAAAATCAGGTCTGATGTGGTCTTCAAGTTCAGGTCTGATGTGGTCTTCAAGATCAGGTCTGATGTGGTCTTCAAGACCAGGTCTGGTGTGATTTTCAAGATCAGGTCTGGTGTGGACTTCAAGACCAGGTCTGGTGTGGACTTCAAGATCAGATCTGGTGTGATCTTCAAGATCAAGTCTGATGTGGTCTTCAAGATCAGGTCTGGTGTGGTCTTCAAGATCAGGTCAGGTGTGGTCTTCAAAATCAGGTCTGGTGTGGTCTTCAAGATCAGGTCTGGTGTGGATTTTACAATCAGGTCTGGTGTGGTCTTCACAATCAGGTATGGTGTGGTCTTCACAATCAGGTCTGGTGCGGTCTTCACAATCAGGTCTGGTGTGGTCTTCACAATCAGGTCTGGTGTGGTCTTCACAATCAGGTCTGGTGTGGTCTTCACAATCAGGTCTGGTGTGGTTTTCACAATCAGGACTGGTGCGGTCTTCACAATCAGGTCTGGTGTGGTCTTCACAATCATGTCTGGTGTGGCCTTCACAATCAGGTCTGATGTGGTCTTCACAATCAGGTTTGTTGTGGTCTTCACAATCAGGTCTGGTGTGGTCTTCACAATCAGGTCTGGTGTGGTCTTCACAATCAGGTCTGGTATGGTCTTCACAATCAGGTCTGGTGTGGTCTTCACAATCAGGTCTGGTGTGGTCTTCACAATCAGGTCTGGTGTGGTCTTCACAATCAGGTCTGGTGTGGTCTTCACAATCAGGTCTTGTGTGGTCTTCAGAATCAGGACTGGTGTGGTCTTCAGAATCAGGTCTGGTGTGGTCTTCACAATCAGGTCCGGTGTGGTCTTCACAATCAGGTCTGGTGTGGTGTTCACAATCAGGTCTGGTGTGGTCTTCACAATCAGGTTTGTTGTGGTCTTCACAATCAGGTCTGGTGTGGTCTTCACAATCAGGTGTGGTGTGGTCTTCACAATCAGGTCTTGTGTGGTCTTCAGAATCAGGTCTGGTGTGGTCTTCAGAATCAGGTCCGGTGTGGTCTTCACAATCAGGTCTGGTGTGGTCTTCACAATCAGGTCTGGTGTGGTCTTCACAATCAGGTCTGGTGTGGTCTTCACAATCAGGTGTGGTGTGCTCTTCACAAACAGGTCTGGTGTGGTCTTCACAATCAGGTCTTGTGTGGTCTTCACAATCAGGTCTGGTGTGGACTTTACAATCAGGTCTTGTGTGGTCTTCAAGATCAGGTCTGGTGTGGACTTCAAGACAATGTCTGGTGTGGTCTTCAAGATCAGGTCTGATGTCTTCAAGATCAGGTCTGATGTGGTCTTCAAGATCAGGTCTGGTGTGATCTTCAAGATCAGGTCTGATGTGGTCTTCAAGATCAGGTCTATTGTGGTCTTCACAATCAGGTCTGATGTGGTCTTAAAGATCAGGTCAGATGTGGTCTTCAAGATCAGGTTTGATGTGGTCTTCAAGACCAGGTCTGGTGTGATTTTCAAGATCAGGTCTGGTGTGGACTTCAAGCTCAGGTCTAGTGTGGACTTCAAGATCAGGTCTGGTGTGATCTTGAAGATCAAATCTGGTGTGGTCTTCAAGATCAGGTCTGGTGTGGTCTTCACAATCAGGTCTGGTGTGGTCTTCAAGATCAGGTCTGCTGTGGTCTTCAAGATCAGGTCTGGTGTGGATTTCACAATCAGGTCTGGTGTGGTCTTCACAATCAGGTCTGGTGTGGTCTTCACAATCAGGTCTGTTGTGGTCTTCACAATCAGGTCTGGTGTGGTCTTCACAATCAGGTCTGGTGTGGTCTTCACAATCAGGTCTGGTGTGGTCTTCACGATCAGGTCTGGTGTGGTCTTCACAATCAGGTCTGGTGTGGTCTTCACAATCAGGTCTGGTGTGGCCTTCACAATCAGGTCTGGTGTGGTCTTCACAATCAGGTCTGATGTGGTCTTCACAATCAGGTTTGTTGTGGTCTTCACAATCAGGTCTGGTGTGATCTTCACAATCAGGTCCGGTGTGGTCTTCACAATCAGGTCTGGTGTGATCTTCACAATCAGGTCTGGTGTAGTCTTCACAAATAGGTCTGGTGTGGTCTTCACAATCAAGTCTGGTGTGGTCTTCACAATCAGGTCTGGTGTGGTCTTCACAATCAGGTCTGGTGTGGTCTTCACAATCAGGTCTGGTGTGGTCTTCACAGTCAGGTCTGGTGTAGTCTTCACAATCATGGTCTTCACAATCAGGTCTGGTATGGTCTTCACAATCAGGTCTGGTGTGGTCTTCACAATCAGGTCTGGTGTGGTCTTCACAATCAGGTTTGGAGTGGTCTTCACAATCAGGTCTGGTGTGGTCTTCACAATCAGGTCTGGTGTGGTCTTCAAAATCAGGTCTTTTTGGTCTTCACAATCAGGTCTGGTTTGGTCTTCACAATCAGGTCTGGTGTGGTCTTCACAATCAGGTCTGGTGTGGTCTTCACAATCAGGTCTGGTGTGGACTTCACAATCAGGTCTGGTGTGGTCTTCACAGTCAGGTCTGGTGTGGTCTTCAAGATCAGGTCTTGTGTGGTCTTCACAATCAGGTCTGGTGTATTCTTCACAATCAGGTCTGGTGTGGTCTTCAAGAACAGGTCTGATGTGGCCTTGAAGATCAGGTATGATGTATTCTTCAAGATCAAGTCTGGTGTGATCTTCAAGATCAGGTCTGGTTTGGACTTCAAGATCAGGTCTGGTGTGGTCTTCAAGACCAGGTCTGATGTGGTCTTCAAGATCAGGCCTGAGGTGGTATTCAAAATCAGGTCTGATATAGTCTTCAAGTTCAGGTCTGGTGTGGTCTTCAAGATCAGGCCTGATGTGGTCTTCAAGTTCAGGTCTGGTGTGGTCTTCAAGATCAGGTCTGGTGTGGACTTTAAGATCAGGTCTTGTGTGGTCTTCAAGATCAGGTCTGGTGTGATGCTCAAGACCAGGTCTGGTGTGATCTTCAAGATCAGGTCTGGTGTGGACTTCAAGATCAGGTCTGGTGTGAACTTCACAATCAGGTCTTGTGTGGTCTTCAAGACCAGGTCTGGTGTGGACTTCAAGATCAGGTCTGGTGTGGACTTCACAATCAGGTCTTGTGTGGTCTTCAAGATCAGGTCTGGTGTGGACTTCAAGATCAGGCCTGATGTGTTCTTCAAGATCAAGCCTGATGTGGTCTTCAAGATCAGGTCTGATGTGGTCTTCAAGACCAGGTCTGGTGTGATTTTCAAGATCCGGGCTGGTGTGGTCTTCAAGATCAGGTCTGGTGTGGTCTTCAAGATCAGGTCTAATTTAGTCTTCAAGATCAGGCCTGATGTGGTCTTCAAGATCAGGTCTGGTGTAGTCTTCAAGATCAGGTCTTTTGTGATTTTCAAGATCAGGACTGGTGTGCTCTTCAAGATCAGGTCTGGTGTGGTCTTCAAGATCAGGTCTGATGTCTTCAAGATCAGGTCTGGTGTGGTCTTCAAGATCAGGTCTGGTGTGGTCTTCAAGATCAGGTCTAGTGTGGTCTTCAAGATCAGGCCTGATGTGGTCTTCAAGATCAGGCCTGATGTGGTCTTCAAGATCAGGTCTGATGTGGTCTTCAAGACCAGATCTGGTGTGATTTTCAAGATCAGGTCTGGTGTTGTCTTCAAGATCAGGTCTGGTGTGGTCTTCAAGATCAGGTCTAATTTAGTCTTCAAGATCAGGCCTGATGTGGTCTTCAAGATCAGGTCTGGTGTAGTCTTCAAGATCAGGTCTGGTGTGATTTTCAAGATCAGGACTGGTGTGCTCTTCAAGATCAGGTCTGGTGTGGTCTTCAAGCTCAGGTCTGATGTGGTCTTCAAGATCAGGCCTGATGTGGTCTTCAAGTTCAGGTCTGGTGTGGTCTTCAAGATCAGGTCTTGTGAGGACTTCAAGATTAGGTCTGGTGGGGACTTCAAGATCAGGTCGGGTGTGGAATTCACAATCAGGTCTTGTGTGGTCTTCAAGATCAGGTTTGGTGTGGACTTCAAGACCAGGTCTGGTGTGGCCTTCAAGATCAGATCTGATGTGGCCTTCAAGATCAGGTCTAATGTGGTCTTCAAGATCAGGTCTCGTGTGATCTTCAAGATCAGGTCTTGTGTGGACTTCAAGATTAGGTCTGGTGGGGACTTCAAGATCAGGTCTGATGTGGTCTTCAAGATCAGGTCTGATGTGGTCTTCAAGATCATTTTTTTTTTTTTACACAGGGTTTGACAACGTTAAGGATCCCTAGCTTTATTCTTGATGTGGTCTTCAAAATCAGGGCTGATGTGGTCTTCAAGATCAGGTCTCGTGTGATCTTCAAGATCAGGTCTGGTGTGGTCTTCAAGTTCAGGTCTGGTGTGGTCTTCAAGATCAGGCCTGATGTGGTCTTCAAGTTCAGGTCTGGTGTGGTCTTCACAATCAGGTCTGGTGTGGACTTCAAGTTCAGTTCTGGTGTGGTCTTCAATATCAGTTCTGGTGTGATCTTCAAGACCAGGTCTGGTGTGATCTTCAAGATCAGGTCTGGTGTGGACTTCAAGATCAGGTCTGGTGTGGACTTCAACATCAGGTCTTGTGTGGTCTTTAAGATCAGATCTGGTGTGGACTTTACAATCAGGTCTTGTGTGGTCTTCAAGATCAGGTCTGGTGTGGACTTCAAGACCAGGTCTGGTGTGGTCTTCAAGATCAGGTCTGATGTCTTTAAGATCAGGTCTGAGGTGGTCCTCAAGATCAGGTCTGGTGTGATCTTCAAGATCAGGTCTGGTGAGGTCTTCAGAATCAGGTCTGGTGTGGTCTTCACAATCAGGTCTGGTGTGGTCTTCAAGATCGGGTCTGGTGTGGATTTCACAATCAGGTCTGGTGTGGTCTTCACAATCAGGTCTGGTGTGGTCTTCAAGACCAGGTCTGGTGTGATTTTCAAGATCATGTCTGGTATGGACTTCAAGATCAGGTCTGGTGTGGACTTCAAGATCAGGTCTGGTGTGGTCTTCAAGATCAAGTCTGGTGTGGTCTTCAAGATCAGGTCTGGTGTGGTCTTCAAGATCAAGTCTGGTGTGGACTTCAAGATCAGGTCTCGTGTGATCTTCAAGATCAAGTTTGGTGTGGTCTTCAAGATCAGGTCTGGTGTGGTCTTCAAAATCAGGTCTGGTGTGGTCTTCAAGATCAGGTCTGGTGTGGACTTCACAATCAGGTCTGGTGTGGTCTTCACAATCAGGTCTGGTGTGGTCTTCACAATCAGGTCTGGTGTGGTCTTCACAATCAGGTCTGGTGTGGTCTTCACAATCAGGTCTGGCGTGGTCTTCACAATCAGGTCTGGTGTGGTCTTCACAATCAGGTCTGTTTGGTCTTCACAATCAGAACTGGTGCGGTCTTCACAATCAGGTTTGGTGTGGTCTTCACAATCAGGTCTGGTGTGGCCTTCACAATCAGGTCTGGTGTGGTGTTCACAATCAGTCTGATGTGGTCTTCACAATCAGGTCTAGTGTGGTCTTCATAATCAGGTATGGTGTAGTCTTCACAATCAGGTCTTGTGTGGTCTTCAGAATCAGGTCTGGTGTGGTCTTCAGAATCAAGTCTGGTGTGCTCTTCACAATCAGGTCTGGTGTGGTCTTCACAATCAGGTCTGGTGTGGTCTTCACAATTAGGTCTGGTGTGGTCTTCACAATCAGGTCTTGTGTGGTCTTCACAATCAGGTCTGGTATGGTCTTCACAATCAGGTCTTGTGTGGTCTTCAAGATCAGGTCTGGTGTGGACTTCAAGATCAGGTCTGATGTCTTCAAGATCAGGTCTGATGTGGTCTTCAAGATCAGGTCTGGTGTGGTCTTCACAATCAGGTCTGGTGTGGTCTTCAAGATCAGGTCTAGTGTGGTCTTCACAATCATGTCTGATGTGGTCTTAAAGATCAGGTCTGATGTGGTCTTCAAGACCAGGTCTGGTGTGATTTTCAAGATCAGGTCTGGTGTGGACTTCAAGATCAGGTCTGGTGTGGTCTTCAAGACCAGGTCTGGTGTGATTTTCAAGATCAGGTCTGGTGTGGACTTCAAGATCAGGTCTGGTGTGATGTTCAAGATCAAGTCTGATGTGGTCTTCAAGATCAGGTCTGGTGTGGTCTTCAAGATCAGGTCTGGTGTGGTCTTCAAGATCAGGTCTGGTGTGGTCTTCAAGATCAGGTCTGGTGTGGATTTCACAATCAGGTCTGGTGTGGTCTTCACAATCAGGTCTGGTGTGGTCTTCACAATCAGGTCTGGTGCGGTCTTCACAATCAAGTCTGGTGTGGTCTTCACAATCAGGTCTGGTGTGGTCTTCACAATCAGGACTGGTGCGGTCTTCACAATCAGGTCTGGTGTGGTCTTCACAATCAGGTCTGGTGTGGCCTTCACAATCAGGTCTGGTGTGGTCTTCACAATCAGGACTGGTGCGGTCTTCACAATCAGGTCTGGTGTGGTCTTCACAATCAGGTCTGGTGTGGCCTTCACAATCAGGTCTGGAGTGGTCTTCACAATCAGGTCTGATGTGGTCTTCACAATCAGGTTTGTTGTAGTCTTCACAATCAGGTCTGGTGTGGTCTTTACATTCAGGTCTGGTGTGGTCTTCACAATCAGGTCTGGTGTGGTCTTCACAATCAGGTCTGGTGTAGTCTTCACAATCAGGTCTTGTGTGGTCTTCAGAATCAGGTCTGGTGTGGTCTTCAGAATCAGGTCTGGTGTGGTCTTCACAATCAGGTCTGGTGTGGTCTTCACAATCAGGTCTGGTGTTGGCTTCACAATCAGGTCTGGTGTGGTCTTCACAATCAGGTCTGTGTTTGGGCTTCCCCAATCAGGTCTGGTGTGGTCTTCACAATCAGGTCTGGTGTGGTCTTCACAATCAGGTCTGTTGTGGTCTTCACAATCAGGTCTGGTGTGGTCTTCACAATCAGGTCTGGTGTGGTCTTCACAATCAGGTCTGGTGTGGTCTTCACGATCAGGTCTGGTGTGGTCTTCACAATCAGGTCTGATGTGGTCTTCACAATCAGGTTTGTTGTGATCTTCACAATCAGGTCTTGTGTGGTCTTCACAATCAGGTCTGGTGTGGTCTTCACAATCAGGTCTGGTGTGGTCTTCACTATCAGGTCTGGTGTGGTCTTGACGGCCACTTTTCTTTATATTTTCAATATAATTGAAACAGCAATAAATGATAAGTGTTTTCGTTTTTGATATCCGCACCATCCACACCATTCAATATTTATCTGCCGCGGGATATAATCACCGAATGGTTTATGTTTCTCAGATTATTTATGCAATGAGTTTAGTTCAGTTCCTATTTTAAGGATTAAAGTATTCTTGACTATTGGTTATCTAGTTACATGATAAATTTCGCATCCTGTTGAACAACTTTGTCTTCGTGGAGACACGAAGGTGTCTCCAACAACGTCTTCTCCTTCAACGGAGACTACTTCAGGCATAACTAGAGTGGGTGTAGCATGCCCACTCTCACCAGTGTTATCTGATTTATGGTCTTCAGGTTCTGGGTTCGATTCCCAGAGAAGGTAGAAACATTGGGCGTATTTCTTTTCACCGGTTGTCTATGTTCCCTATCAGTAAAATGGGTACCTGGGAGTTAGTGGACTGGTTTGGGACAAAACTGACCTAATTTGGGGGAAATGCTCTACATAACAAGCGGCTTTCTATGTAGTAGTATGTCATTGATATCAGCTATGTTCTGTATTCCTTGTACATGTACTTGTAGAAATAAAGATATTATTATTATTATTATTATTATTATTATTATTATTATTATTATTATTATTATTATTATTATTATTATTATTATTATTTTTATTATTATTATTATTACATATGGAACACCTTGAATAACAACCTGCCATTCCTGGATGTTCTGGGTATTAAACACGACCGACGTCTGCAACTCACAGATAGCGGACACAAACGGTCAATTACATCACTCCTCACTTATATAAAGTCAGTCAGTTTTACATGTTTTCCTAAGAGCCCTGAGAACATGCAGCGCCGACCTCCTGAACCAAGGGAAACAAATAGTCACAACAATTTTACGAACTTGACCATCCAGATTTGATTATACAATTAAGCCTTAAAGAAGCGTACACAAGCTGCTTTAAAACTAATAACTCAACTAAACAAATATAAGATACCTGAGCAGCATAATAAGTCATATTTTTACATCAAATGATTTCTGAGAAAAAAAATACTTTAATGGGCTTGCACTTTTCTACCCAAATAAATTATGCAGCTGTTTTTTCTAAAAATCACAAAAAAATCAAATGAGACACTAAGAATACACCAGTCCAGTGCAAATACTACAGGTTAGTGAACATAGGAGAAACTGGCCGGGATCTTGGGACTTAATAATTAGGCTCCGCTCAGTGGACTGCGGTCAAGAAAGTTTAACATTATTCCAACACCTTAACAATTCACACTACACAGTCGACTGGGATGGCGCTAATATCATTAACAATATGGAAGGTCATCTGGTGGCTAGAGCTCTCGCTTCACACACGGAGGGCCCGGGTTCAATTCCCGGCGAGGTGGAAACATTTCGACGCGTTTCCTTACACCTGTTGTCCTGTTCATCTAGCAGCAAATAGGTACCTGGGTGTTAGTCGACTGGTGTGGGTCGCATCCTGGGAACAAAATTGAGGACCCCAATGGAAATAAGTTAGACAGTCCTCGATGACGCACTGACTTTCTTGGGTTATCCTGGATGGCTAACCCTCCGGGGTTAAAAATCCGAACGAAATCTTATCTTAAGTGACTCTTTTTGAAGCCATAACCAACTTGAACACTGAGAATGGAAATTTCAGACAAGATATTATTACCAAATATGAACTCACAGAACACATCCTAGTACCAAGTTTAATTATGCATTAATACAGCAATGGTTCAGATACCCCTCACAAAATAACACCCTTCAATATCTGAGTGTGAAGGACAGGGCCAGCCTATCAGCCTACCATGGTAGGCCGGTCTTTTACTCAAAGTATTTTACACCCCACAACAATTACGCAGGAACTCTCACACTACCAAATTAGTATAATTGAGGTTAACATGAGAGGTCATTTGAACACTTTCATGACCTTAAAACATTGGCCTATTATGAAAGGTCATCCTACACCTTGAGAACTCAAGGAATACCTCCCCGTCAACTTGACACTCAAGGAACACCTCCCCGTCAACTTGACACTCAAGGAACACCTCCTCGTCAGCTTGACACTCAAGGAACACCTCCCCGTCAACTTGACACTCAAGGAACACCTCCCCGTCAACTTGACACTCCACTAAACAGATGGGGAACCACCAACTCTTCCTGCTATACTATAATTATCTGGTTTCTATCGTCATTCTTCTCTCTCTCGTTCGGGCCAAAGCAGCATGGGTTCGACTCCTTGGCTAGTCGCAGTGTTGTTATTGATATATATAATATATATATATTATATATATATATATATATATATATATATATATATATATATATATATATATTTATATATATATATATATATATATATATATATATATATAATATATATATATATATAATATATATATATATATATATATATATATATATATATATATATATTATATATATATATATATATATAAAACAGGTGGTATCAGAATATGCAAAACAACCACTGAAAGATTAGTGAAATTCCAAGCGCTTTCGTGACTTGATAATGTGAGAAGTCACGAAAACGCTTGGAACTTCACTATTCTTTCACAGTGGTTGTTTTGCAAATATATATATATATATACACTTTGTGCACTTAAAAAGAAGGATGGAGGAATTCGGCCAATTGCAGTAGGCAACACGTTACGCCGCCTCGTATCCAAAGCTGCTGTCCGAAGTATTCGTGCACAGGCAGCCATGATGCTTCAACCAAACCAGCTTGGCTTTGGGGTCTCTCAAGGAAGTGAAGCAGCGGTTCATGCAACAAGGGCAGTGGAACCAAGCTACACTTCCAGTCAGACTAGGAGGCATTGGTGTCCGCAAGTCATCACAGATTGCGTTACCTGCTTTTCTGTTCTCGTGTATTGCATCCAGAGAGCTTGTAGCAGCGATTCTCTCTGAACATCTTAGGGACAAGATTGGAGTCCAGGACCAAAAATTCATTGACGGAGCAATGATCTGGGATAATCTAACGGGCTCTGAAACCAGACCTGCTCCCCCCAACAACTACAAACGATCGCACTGGGATGGTCCAATAGTGGAAAATATAGCCTCAACAATGCTTCAGAGTGTGACAGGGAAGGATAGAGCCTGCCTCCTGGCAGTGAAAGCCCCTCATGCTGGGGACTTTCTGCTCGCTGTTCCCAACTCCAGCCTTGGCACACGCCTCGACCCACAGACCATCCGCATCGGTGTTGCCCTTCGACTTGCCGCCCCTATTCTCGCCGAACACAGGTGTATTTGTGGCAGTGAAGCAGCAGATCGATTCGGGTACCATGGTCTTGTGTGCCGTAAATCCGAGGGAAAGATTGCAAGACATGAGGAGGTTAATAACATTATCAAGAGGAGCCTCACAACAGCTGGATGCCCAGCAGTAAGGGAACCACCCCAACTATGCAGATCTGATGGCAGCCAGAAGCGTCCAGATGGTATCACCCTTCAAGCCTGGACAGATGGGAAGCAGGTGGTGTGGGACTATACATGTGCATCTACCTTGGCTGATACCTATCTCCAATACACCAGGGAGGAAGGAGGGGCAGCTGCCAGCTTCAGGGAGTCCCAAAAGTCTAGAAAATATGGAGAACTTGCCCATCATTATATGTTTGTTCCCATAGGCTCAGAGACCCTTGGCTCATGGGGAAAGAGTGCATCTAAATTCCTTAAGGAGCTGGGAAAAAGACTCATCAGGGTAACTAGGGATCCCAGGGCAGCTAGTTTTTTCTGTTCCAGCGGCTCAGTGCGGCTGTTCAAAGGGGTAAATGCCTGCTGTATTTTGGGCAACACGCCCCAGCTCTGAGGAGCTGGATGAGATTTTCGCCTTATAATCGGTGATGCACACGTAACATGTACCTAATATGCCACCTTTATTTTAACAATGTATCTCTGAATCTTCTGTACCATATTATATATATATATATATATATATATATATATATATATATATATATATATATATATATATATATATATACATATATATATAAATATATATATATATATATATATATATATATATAAATATATATATAATATATATATATATATTATATATATATATTTTTTTTTTTTTATTATCACACCGGCCGATTCCCACCAAGGCAGGGTGGCCCGAAAAAGAAAAACTTTCACCATCATTCACTCCATCACTGTCTTACCAGAAGGGTGCTTTACACTACAGTTTTTAAACTGCAACATTAACACCCCTCCTTCAGAGTGCAGGCACTGTACTTCCCATCTCCAGGACTCAAGTCCGGCCTGCCGGTTTCCCTGAATCCCTTCATAAATGTTACTTTGCTCACACTCCAACAGCACGTCAAGTATTAAAAACCATTTGTCTCCATTCACTCCTATCAAACACGCTCACGCATGCCTGCTGGAAGTCCAAGCCCCTCGCACACAAAACCTCCTTTACCCCCTCCCTCCAACCCTTCCTAGGCCGACCCCTACCCCGCCTTCCTTCCACTACAGAACTGATACACTCTTGAAGTCATTCTGTTTCGCTCCATTCTCTCTACATGTCCGAACCACCTCAACAACCCTTCCTCAGCCCTCTGGACAACAGTTTTGTGTAATCCCGCACCTCCTCCTAACTTCCAAACTACGAATTCTCTGCATTATATTCACACCACACATTGCCCTCAGACATGACATCTCCACTGCCTCCAGCCTTCTCCTCGCTGCAACATTCATCACCCACGCTTCACACCCCATATAAAGCGTTGGTAAAACTATACTCTCATACATTCCCCTCTTTGCCTCCAAGGACAAAGTTCTTTGTCTCCACAGACTCCTAAGTGCACCACTCACTCTTTTTCCCTCATCAATTCTATGATTCAACCTCATCTTTCAATAGACCCATCCGCTGACACGTCCACTCCCAAATAATGAATACGTTCACCTCCTCCATTCCTCTCTCCCTCCAATCTGATATTCAATCTTTCATCACCTAATCTTTTTGTTATCCTCATAACCTTACTCTTTCCTGTATTCACCTTTAATTTTCTTCTTTGCACACCCTACCAAATTCTCCCACCAATCTCTGCAACTTCTCTTCAGAATCTCCCAAGAGCACGTGTCATCAGCAAAGACAGCTGTGACAACCCCCACTTTGTGTGTGATTCTTTATCTTTTAACTCCACGCCTTGCCAAGACCCTCGCATTTACTTCTCTTAAAACCCCCATCTATAAATATATTAAACAACCACGGTGACATCACACATCCTTTCAAAGGGCCCTACTTTTACTGGGAAAAAATTTCCCTCTTTCCTACATACTCTAACTTGAGCCTCACTATCCTCGTAAAAACTCTTCACTGCTTTCAGAAACCCTCCCTCCTACACCATACACTTGCAACATCTGCCACATTGCCCCCCTATCCACCCTGTCATACGCCTTTTCCAAATCCATAAATGCCACAAAGACCTCTTTAGCCTTATCTAAATACTGTTAAACTTATATGTTTCACTGAAAAACACCTGGTCCACACCCCCCCAAACCTTTCCTAAAGCCTCCTTGTTCATCTGCTATCCTATTCCCCGGGTTTACTCTTAATTCTTTCAATTATAACTCTACCATACACTTTACAGGTACACTCAAAGATTATCCCCCTATAATTTTTGCACTCTCTTTATCCCCTTTGCCTTTATACAAAGGAACATGCATGCTCTCTGCCAATCCCTAGGTACCTTACCCTCTTCCATACTTTTATTAAATAATTGCACCAACCACTCCAAAACTATATCCCCACCTGCTTTTAAAACATTTCTATCTTTATCCCATCAAATCCCGGCTGCCTTACCCCCTTTTATTTTACCTACTGCCTCACGAACTTCCCCCACACTCACAACTGGCTCTTCCTCACTCCTACAAGATGTTATTCCTCCCTTGCCCTATACACGAAATCACAGCTTCCCTATCTTCATCAACATTTAAAAATTCCTCAAAATATTCCTTCCATCTTCCCAAAACCTCTAAACTCTCCATTTAATAACTCTCCTCCTATTTTTAATGACAAAACCAATTTGTTCTCTAGGCTTTCTTAAATTGTTAATCTCACTCCAAAACTTTTTCTTATTTTCAACAAAATTTGTTGATAACAAATTTACACCACTCTCTCATTTGCTCTCTTTTTACATGCTTCACCACTCTCTTAACTTCTCTCTTTTTCTCCATATACTCTTCCCTCCTTGCATCACTTCTACTTTGTAAAAACTTCTCATATGCTAACTTTTTCTCCCTTAATACTATCTTTACATCATCATTCCACCAATCGCTCCTCTTCCCCTCCTGCAACCCCCTTTCCTGTAAACCATAAAAATTCTGCCCGAACACTCTAACACTACATTTTTAACCTACCCCCTACCTCTTCGACCCCATTGCCTATGCTCTCATAGCCCCTCTATCCTCCAATAGCTGTTTATATCTTACCTAACTGCCTCCTCTTTTAGTTTATAAACCTTCACCTCTTTTCTTCCCTGATGCTTCTATTCTCCTTGTATCCCCTCTACCTTTTAACTCTCAGTGTAGCTACAACTAAAAGTGATCTGATATAAACTGTGGCCCCTCTATAACATGTACATCCTGAAGTCCCCACTCAACAGTCTTTTATCTACCAATACATAATCCAACAAACTACTGTCCCTTTCGCCTACATCATATCGTGTATACTTATTTATCCTCTTTTTCTTAAAATATGTATTACCTATAACTAAACCCCCTTTTTATACAAAGTTCAATCAAAGGGCTTTCCCCTTATCATTTACACCTGCACCCCAAACTTACCTACCACACCCTCTCTAAAAGTTTCTCCTACTTTAGCATTCAAGTCCCCTACCACAATTACTCTCTCACTTGGTTCAAAGGCTCCTATACATTCACTTAACATCTCCCAAAATCTCTCTCTCTCCTCTGCATTCCTCTCTTCTCCCGGTGCATACACGCTTATTATGACCCACTTCTCGCATCCACCTTTACTTTAATCCACATAATTTTTTGAATTTACACATTATATTTTCTTTTCTCCTTCCATAACTGATTTACTTAACATTACTGCTACCCCTTCTTTGCTCTAACTCTCTCAGATACTCCAGATTTAATCCCATTTATTTCCCCCCACTGAAACTCTCCTTTACCCCCTTCAGCTTTGTTTCGCTTAGGGCCAGGACATCCAACTTCTTTTCATTCATAACATCAGCAATCATCTGTTTCTTGTCATCCGCACTGCATCCACGCACATTTAAGCAACCCAGTTTTATAAATATATATAATATATATATAATATATATATATATATATATATATTTAAAATATATATATATATATATATGTCGTGCCGAATATGTAAAACTGGGTCAATTAGCAAGAACTCTTTAAAATTAAGTCCTTTCTAAAATTTTCTCTTATACGTTTAAAGATATATTTTTTTCTTTAATGTTGATGTAAAAATTTATAATTTTGCACCAAAAGGAACTTAGAAAACTTACCTAACCTTATTTTTAAAAAGAACAATTTAATTTTAGCCTAACCTAACTATATATATTTTAGATTTGTTTACAATAATTTAATGCAAAACACAGTGAAATATATTTTTTTCGTTAGGTTTTAGAATGATTTTGGCGAAATTTATATATATAATATATATATAATATATTATAATATATATATAAAATATATAATATATATAATATATATATATATATATATATATTATATATATATATATATATATTTTATATATATATATATATATATATATTATAATATATATATATATATATAAATATATATATATATATATATATATATATATATAATATTATATATATATGTGGTGTGTGTGTGTGTGTGTGTGTGTGTGTGTGTGTGTGTGTGTGTGTGTGTGTGTGTGTGTTTGTGTGTGTGTGTGTTTTGTGGTGTGTGTGTGTATTAAAATGTGTGAATGTGCATATAAAATGGAAAAATCTCATTAATTTTAGAAAACTGTGGAAGTCTTCATTGTTTACACCCTTAACTAATACAACAAATTCTTGTTTCCAGACAGTGATTTGTGATGCTTCTGCGACTTGCTAGAAGGCGCTGGCACATTGAGCTCATTAGTGATCGACTTCAGCGTTGAGCACTGTGTGTAGAAGGTACAGAAATCGTCGTCTTCAAAAGTCATGATTATATTCACATGTAGAAGTATCCCCCGGAAAGGCAGTCCAAGCCATGGACCCCGAGTGAACCCAGCAAATAATTCAGGCATTCCACGAGTGACCAGGGCCCAAAATTTTTCATGCGTTCCACGATGCCTCGGAAAAAGGGCCTAGGGGCCTTCAGACCCTTCGAAAAGGCTCTGAATCCCTTTAACAATTCTGAGACAACTATTTAAAAATTTTGGACGTTGAGCTGATGCATTTTTTCAGGGGTCAATTACAGAAAAGGGCCCTTCCCGTGATATCTTAATTTTCTTGTGTCGCTTTAACTGCACAATTAAAGACATTCTTTTTAAAAGCCTGGGGTAGTCAGCCCTTGGACCATATATTTAGAATAACCCCCCCCGTCCCTCACAACCTTTATCACCGTACAGGTGAGAAGTCAACACCCTTTAAAAAAAAAACATTGGGGTTTCCTTCTTTGGGGGAACGGGATTGCCCAATATTTTCTAAATAAGTTTAAAAAAAATCCCTTTTCCGGAAGTCGGAAAGAGCGAACGCTACGAGCAAAACGGGCCCGGGGAAAACTTCAACGTGATCGTACCTACGGTAGAACCCGAAAGGGAAAATCACACTTACGGCAGCATGGGGGCCAGCTACCCCAAATTTGCCCGCCCCCTGGGCTCACGAAACTTTTTTTAATGAGGACGCCTCGACTTTCAGGTGATTTTTCTGTTTTTTTTAAATAAACGGTGTATCATCCCAAACAGGGGGGTTCAGTGTCTATTTGGTGCAGACTATATAAACTAAATAGTTAGTTTCTTAATATTACTGATTGCAAAAAGGTTTTTAGGATTTCGGGTTTAGCAGTAATCTAAAACCAAAAACAACAGTGATTGGGTTTTTCGCAAGAAAGCAAAAGAAAATAGAAATCCCCCCCAGGTTTTTCTTCAACTCTAAATACTTTGGGTTTGGGCCCTTTCATTTAGATTATGGGGGCCCCAGTTCTGGTCATGGGATTACAGAATGGATATAAATGCCCCTGAAAACGTACAGAGGGGGGAAAAAAAGTTGATCCCATGTATCAGAAATTTTCCCTATGGATAGACTGGGTCCCTAAATCTGAACCCCTAGAAAGGCGAAATTTTAAGGGGGCTAAAACGAGGGTAAAAATTTGGAAAACAGGAATAAAAAAAGGGGGGGTGTAAAAAACGTGCTAAAAATATCAATCAAGACAGGACCCCCCAAAAAATGGCTTTAAGCGGAAAAAATCAATTCAGGAAGGATATAGGAAAGCACGGGTTTGGAAATAGAGTTTGGATGAGTGGAACAAACTCCCCCGATACCTCATGGGAAGCTAAGACTTTGTGTATTTAAAAAAATATTTAGAAAAATACATGAGTGGAGGGGGGTTTGGTTTGATTTGGGAACCTGACTACGGGGTTTGCAATTTGGGCCCAGAAGCCGTGCTCCTTCCTTAAGGGGAAAAGTAACCTGCCCTGGGGGGGCCCTTTTGGTCAAAAAGGGGGGGTTGACATGGCCCGCCCCGCATGGGGCCATTGGGCCCTGCTCCCGTGATACTTCTTTCTTATGTTTTTATTTTCTTAAAAACCAAATTCACCTCATTGCAAAAAAACAACCCTTTTCCTCTATTAACAGAATCTGCCAGACGGGTAGGTGCCCCCACAAAAATGGGGCTATATCGATTCCTCTTCTATAGGTTCCATTGCTAGCGTGTACAAAGCACTTCTACTTTCTGCAATTTATAGGTCAAAGGGTTTCCGAATGACTAAGTGAGGATGTTTCAAAGTCTTAGATTTTTTGGGGTGGTTCTTTAAAGGGTCAGGTGCCCCGTGGCCCGGTGGCTTTAAAACTCTCGTTTTTACATGGAGGGGGTCCCCGGGGTTTTGTTCCCCCCGAGAGTAGAAACATTAAGCTGTTTCCCTTTTCAAAAACCCCGGTTTTTCAGTTTTTTTTCCCCCCCCCCCTAAAATGGGTAAACCCAAAGGGGTTAGTCGATTGGTGTGGGGTTTTTTGGCCCCCTCCTGGGCAAAAATTTACCTAATTTTTCCAGAAAGCCCCTGGGGTAAAAACGGGTTTTTTTTTATATAGTAGTATGTCAATTTAAGTCGCAAGCCCTTTTTAGTGGTAAAATTTAAAATAAATTTTTAAAATTATTATTTTTATTATTTTTTATTAATTATTTTTTTTATTATTAATTTTTTATTATTATTTTTATTATTACCATCACGTTTTAGGTCATAACACAAAAACAAAAACAGGATGTCCCACACAGGTTAAATTATTTTTTTCGTTGATCCTGGGTGTACATTTTCCCTGTTTTAGGGATCCTTTTTTTGTTCATGGGTTTAACTGAAATGGAGTTCATATAACAGAGTACAAGAAAAACGAAGGGAAATAGGGGTTGTGTATGTGGTGTGGCCGAAAAAAATGTAATTCAAACAAAATGCAAAAAAGTGAAGAGCAAAACCCTTTTGTAAAATATCCCGAACATTGGGGGCGAACCCAAAAAACAAAATGGGACTCTAAACTCTTCCTGACAAGCCAAAATAATGCCTTGTTTTATGTTGACGCAAGTAAGCAGACCCAAAACCCCATGGCTTTCCCCAGAGCTGGGACTTTTAAATTTTTCACATGCAAAAAAGAACAACATATGTTTCCAACAAAGTTACGTGATGGGTTAATTCTGATTCCCTTTTTCGGTTTTACGGGAAAAAAAATTTCGCCCATGTAAAAAATTAAAGTTATTTATTGATAGGAATGGTGCTTATGAGGCCTTTGGGAACTGGGAAATGTAAATGACGCTACAAAAAAAACTGACGCTACAACTGTAACTGAAAGCTAAAAACATGTAAAATGACGCAAAAACCTGTAACTGACGCTACCCAAAATGGAAAAGACGCTAAAAACATGTAACTGACGCCCCAAAAAACATGTAACTGACGCTACAACTGTAAAAGACGCTACAAAAAATGAAAATGCCCCCTAAAAACAGTAACTGCCCCTACAACCCGTAACTGAAAGCTACAACATGTAAAAAGACGCTACAACTGTAACCCGACGCTAAAACCAAATTTTAAATGACGCTACAACAGGGAACTGACGCCAAAAAACATGTAACTGCGCTACAACATGGTAACCCGACGGGTACAAAACAAGTAACTGACGATACAACATGTAACTGACAACCAAAAAAGTTAACCTTTACGATAAACATGTAACTTTCCTAAAAACATGTAACTGACGATACAAAAATGTAAAATAACGCAAAAACATGTAACTGACGCTACAACATTAACGAAAGCTTTCAAAAATTTAACGACGCCCACAAATGTAAAATGACGCTACAACATGTAAATACGCTACAAAAAGTAACCCGACGCTACAAAAATGTAACTGACGCTACAACATTTAAATGACCTACAACATTAACTGACGCTACAAAAAATGAAAATGGGCGCAAAAACATGTAACTGACGCTACAACCTGTTTAAATGACGCCCCACAAAATTTTAAATACGCTACAAAAATGTAAATGACGGCTACAACATGTAACTGACGCTAAAAAAAATGTAACTGACGCTTTCAACATTAACGACGCTACCATGTAACTGAAAGCTACAAAAAAGAAACTGACGCTACAACATGTAACCCCGACGTAAACATGTAACTGAGAACAACATGTTTAAAGGGCGATTTCAAAAAGTAACTGACCCCTACAACATGTAACGCCATAAAAAACATTAACTAACGCTACCCAAAATTAAACTGACCACAACATGTAACTGAAAAATAAAAACCTGTAACTGACGCTACAACAGGAAAAAAGACGCTACAACATGTAACGGGCGCTACAACATGTAACTGACCCCCTACAACAGTAACTGACGCTAAAAAAACATGAACTGACCGGCTACCAAAAATGTAACTGACGCTACCAAAATTTAACTGACGCCACAAAAAGTAACTGACGCCCACAACATGTAACTGACGCTACAAAATGTAACTGACCTACAAAATGTAACTGACGCTTTCAAAAAGGTTTAAAGGGCGCTACAAATTTTAAAATGCCGCAAAAACAAGTAACTGACGCTAAAAACATGTAAAATGACGCTACACGAAGCGAGGAAAAAAGGAAGCATAGATAACAAAAAGTTAAGAAAGTCTAAAGTTTAACCCTTTTTGAAAAGTAAGAAAAATTAAAAAAAAAAAAACATAGAGTGGGTTTAAAGCACAACAGTATTGAGTGGAGAAAAATGTGGGGGGTTTCTGAAAAAGGAGGACATGTGGGGAGGGACTGAAGAGGAGGACAGTGGGAGGGACAAAGGAAGGACTTTTGGGGGGGTACTGAAGAGGAGAAAATGTGGGGGGTACTGAAGAGGAGGACATGTGGGGGTACGAAGAGGGGAACATGTTTGGGGGGTACTGAAAGGGGGAATGTGGCAGGGAACTGAAAAAAGGAGACATTGGGGGGGTACGAAGAGGAAACATTGGGAGGTACGAAGAGGAGACATGTGGGGGGGACTGAAGAGGAAAGGGCAAGTGGGGGGTACTGAAAAGGAGAAAAAATGTGGGAGGTACTGGGAAAAGGAGGGCATGTGGGAGGTACTGAAAAGGAGAACATTGGGAGGTACTGAAGAAAGGACATGTGGGAGGTACTGAAGAGGAGGACATGTGGGAGGTACTAAAAGGAGGAACATGTGGGAGGTACTGAAGGGAGACATGTGAGGAGGTTACTGAAGAGGAGGACATGTGGGAGGTACTGAAGAGGAGGACATGTGGGAGGTACTGAAGAGGAAACATGGAGGAGAAAGATACTGTAGAAGAGGAGGACATGTGGAGGTACTGAAGAGGAGGATATGTGGAGGTACTGAAGAGGAGGACATGTGGGAGGTACTGAAGAGGAGAACATGTGGGAGTACTGAAGAGGACGACATGTGGGAGTACTGAAGAGAGGAACATGTGGGAGGTACTGAAGAGGAGGACATGTGGGAGGTACTGAAGAGGAGGACATGTGGGGGACTGAAGAGGAGACATGTGGGAGGTCTGAAGAGGAGACATTGGGAAGGTACTGAAGAGGAGGACATGTGGGAGGTACTGAAGAGAGAGACATGTGGGAGTTACTGAAGAGGAGGACTGTGGGAGGTACTGAAGAGGAGAGACATGTGGGAGGTACTGAAGAGAAGGATATGTGGGAGGTACTGAAGAGGAGGACATGTGGAGGTACTGAAGAGGAGGACATGTGGGAGGTACTGAAGAGGAGGACATGTGGGAGGTACTGAAGAGGAGGACATGTGGGAGGTACTAGAAGAGGAGGCATGTGGAGGTACTGAAGAGGAGGACATGTGGGAGGTACTGAAGAGAAGGACATGTGGGAGGTACTGAAGAGGAGGACATGTGGGAGGTACTGAAGAGGAGGACATGTGGGAGGTACTGAAGAGAATGGACATGTGGGAGGTAGAAGAGGAGACATGTGGGAGGTACTGAAGAGGAGGAATGTGGCAGGTATTAAAGAGGAGGACATGTGGGAGGTACTGAAGAGAGGAACATGTGGGAGGTACTGAAGAGGAGGACATGTGGGAGGTACTGAAAGGAGGATATGTGGAGAGGTACTAAAGAGGAGGACATGTGGGAGGTACTGAAGAGGAGGACATGTGGGAGGTACTGAAGAGGAGGACATGTGGGAGGTACTGAAGAGGAGGACATGTGGGAGGTACTGAAGAGGAGGACATGTGGGAGGTACTGAAGAGGAGGACATGTGGGAGGTACTGAAGAGAAGGACATGTGGGAGGTACTGAAGAGGAGGACATGTGGGAGGTACTGAAGAGAGGACATGTGGGAGGTACTGAAGAGGAGGACATGTGGGAGGTACTGAAGAGGAGGACATGTGGGAGTACTGAAGAGGAAAGGGCATGTGGAGGTTTCTGAAGAGGAGGACATGTGGAGGTACTTTAAGAGGAGGACATGTGGGAGGTACTGAAGAGGAGGACATGTGGGAGGTACTGAAGAGGAGACATGTGGGAGGTACTGAAGAGGAGGACATGTGGGAGGTACTGAAGAGGAGGATATGTGGAAGGTATTAAAGAGGAGGACATGTGGGAGGTACTGAAGAGGATGACATGTGGGAGGTACTGAAGAGGAGGACATGTGGGAGGTACTGAAGAGGAGGACATGTGAGAGGTACTAAAGAGGAGGACATGTGGGAGGTACTGAAGAGGAGGACATGTGGGAGGTACTGAAGAGGAGGACATGTGGGAGGTATTAAAGAGGAGGACATGTGGGAGGTACTGAAGAGGAGGACATGTGGGAGGTACTGAAGAGGAGGACATGTGGGAGGTACTGAAGAGGAGGACATGTGGGAGGTACTGAAGAGGAGGACATATGGGAGGTACTGAAGAGAGGACATGTGGAGGTACTAAAGAGGAGGACATGTGGGAGGTACTGAAGAGGAGGACATGTGGGAGGTACTGAAGAGGAGGACATGTGGGAGGTACTGAAGAGGAGGACATGTGGGAGGTACTGAAGAGGAGGACATGTGGGAGGTACTGAAGAGGAGGACATGTGGGAGGTACTGAAGAGGACATGTGGGAGGTACTGAAGAGGAGGACATGTGGGAGGTACAAAAGGAGGACATGTGGGAGGTACTGAAGAGGAGGAACATGTGGGAGGTACTGAAGAGGAGGACATGTGGGAGGTACTGAAGAGGAGGACATGTGGGAGGTTACTTAAAGGAGAAACATGTGGGAGGTATTGAAGAGGAGGACATGTGGGAGGTACTGAAGAGGAGGACATGTGGGAGGTACTGAAGAGGAGGACATGTGGGAGGTACTGAAGAGGAGGACATGTGGGAGGTACTGAAGAGGAGGACATGTGGGAGGTATTAAAGAGGAGGACATGTGGGAGGTATTAAAGAGGAGGACATGTGGGAGGTATTAAAGAGGAGGACATGTGGCAGGTATTAAACAGGAGGACATGTGGGAGGTATTAAATAGGAGGACATGTGGGAGGTATTAAAGAGGAGACATGTGGAGGTATTAAACAGGAGGACATGTGGGAGGTATTAAACAGGAGGACATGTGGGAGGCATAAACAGGAGGACATGTGGGAGTATTAAAACAGGAGGACATGTGGGAGGTATTAAAACAGAGGACATGTGGGAGATATTAAACAGGAGGACATGTGGGAGGTATTAAACAGGAGGACATGTGGGAGGTATAACGGGGGACAGTGGGAGGATAAAGGAGGAGACATGTGGGAGTATTAAACAGGAGGACATGTGGGAGGTATTAAACAGGAGGACATGTGGGAGGTATTAAACAGGAGGACATGTGGGAGGTATTAAACAGGAGGACATGTGGGAGGTATTAAACAGGAGGACATGTGGGAGGTATTAAACATGAGGACATGTGGGAGGTATTAAACAGGAGGACATGTGGGAGGTATTAAACAGGAGGACATGTGGGAGGTATTAAACAGGAGGACATGTGGGAGGTATTAAACAGGAGGACATGTGGGAGGTATTAAACAGGAGGACATGTGGGAGGTATTAAGCAGGAGGACATGTGGGAGGTATAAACAGGAGGACATGTGGGAGTATTAAACATGGAGGCATGTGGGAGGTATTAAACAGGAGGACATGTGGGAGGTATTAAACAGGGAGGACATAGTGGGAGGTATTAAACAGGAGGACATGTTGGGAGGTATAAACAGAGACATGTGGGAGGTATTAAACAGGAGACATGTGGGAGGTATTAAACAGGAGGACATGTGGGAGGTATTAAACAGGAGGACATGTGGGAGGTATTAAACAGGAGGACATGTGGGAGGTATTAAACAGGAGGACATGTGGGAGGTATTAAAAGGAAAGGGCATGTGGGGGTATTAAACAGAGGACATTTTGGGAGGTATTAAACAGGAGGGCATGTGGGAGGTATTAAACAGGGGGGACATGTGGGGGTAATAAACAGGAGGACATGGGAGGTATTAAACAGGAAAGGACATGTGGGAGGTATTAAACAGGAGGACATGTGGGAGGTATTAAACAGGAGGACATGTGGGAGGTATTAAACAGGAGGACATGTGGGAGGTATTAACAAGTCTCAGTGTTCACAAAAGAAGCTGTTTTAATTGAAGATTTTAATCCCAGACTGAGAACTGAAATTCACGGTACAGCAGCTGCACGGTACAGCAGCTGCACGGTACAGCAGCTGCACTGTACAGCAGCTGCACGGTACAGCAGCTGCACTGTACAGCAGCTGCACGGTACAGCAGCTGCACTGTACAGCGCTGCACGGTACGGGACTGCAGGTACAGAGCTGTACGGAACAGCACTGCACTGTACAGCAGCTGCACTGTACAGCAGCTGCACGGTACAGCAGCTGCACGGTACAGCAGCTGCACTGTACAGCAGCTGCACGGTACAGCAGCTGCACTGTACAGCAGGTGCACGGTAAAGCAGCTGCACGGGACAGCAGGCTTGCAGGGACGGTACCCGCGTGCACGGTACAGCAACTGCATGGTACAGCAGCTGGGACGATGAGACAGCAGCCATGGGTATAACAGCTGGACTGTACAGCAGCTGCACGGTAAACGATGTCAGGCTGCACGGTACGGGAGCTGCACGGTACAGCAGCTGCACGGTACAGCAGCCCCACGTTTAACAGCTGCACGGTACAGCAGCTGCAGGTACAGCACTGCAGGTACAGAGCTGACTAAAAGTGAGTACACCATCACATAACTGCACGGTTACAGATCTGCACGTCCCCAACTGAGTACAGAGCTGCACTACAGCAGCTCCCCGTACAGAACTGATGTACAAACTGTCAAGACCCCGGTAAAATTTCATGATACAGGGTGACGTTCAAACTGCACGTACAGAGCTGATGTAACCAGTAGCTGACGGTACAGCAGCTGCACGAATACCGGGAAAGGTGCACGTACAGAGCTGACGACACAACTGCACGATACCTGGTAAACCTGAGGTACATAGCGCACGGAAAAGAGCTGCACTATACAGTGCTGTACGATCAGTAACTGTATGGGTAAGAGCTTGCGGTACAGAGCTGCACGATACAGAGCTGCACTACAGAGCTGACGTACAGAGTTGCACTACAGAAGCTCCCTGTAAGAAGTTGACGATACAGAGCTGACGGTACAGAGCTGCTGATACAGTAGCTGACGGTACAGAGCGACGTTTCACAGGGTGACGTACAGAGCTGAAGTTCAGAGCTTCACGGTACAGTAGCTGACGATACAGAGCTGCGGTACAGAGCTGCGGTCAGAGCTGCAATACAGAGCTTCACGTACAGAGCTTCATTCAGAGTTCATTAAACAGCGTTACAGAGCTGGGAACGATACGCAAAATTTCACTAAAAAACCGATTTGCTGTACGATCAGTAACTGAATACAGTAGCTCACAATACGGAAGCTCCGATACAGAACTGAGATACAGAGCTGACGATACAGTAGCTGACGATACAGTAGCTCAAAGATACAGTAGCTAAAGATACAGATCTGACGATTCAAGCTCACGATACAGTAGCTGACGTTTCAGTAGCTGCACGATACAGTAGCTGACGATACAGCATCGGGACGATACAGCAGCTGCACGATACAGACTGCACGATACAGAGCTGTAGCGATACAATACTTTTACGATCAGTAGCTGCACAATACGGAAACTCATGATAAATAGTTGACGATACAGTAGCCGACGAACAGAGCCTGCCGATACAGAGCTGACGATACAAATAGCTGACGATACAAAGGGTGACGATACAGTAGCTAACGAATTTCAGAATTCACATAAAAGTAGCTGACGATACAGTAGCTGCCGATACAGTAGCTGTCGATACAATAGCGACGATGCAGTAGCTTCACGATACAGAGCTCAAGATACATAGCTGGCGTACAGTAGCTGACGATACAGAGCTGCACATACAGTAGCTGACGATACAGTAACTGTACGATACAGTAAGTACGATACAGTAGCTGACATCAGCATCTGCACGATACAGAGCTACACGATTCAGTAGCTGTACGATACAGTAGCTGAAAGATACAGATCGCACGATACAGCATCGGACGATACAGCGCGACTCACGATCAGTAGCTGTAACAAAACCAGAAGCTGCACAAAAACAGTTAGCTGCGACGATACAGAGCTGCAGATACAGCACTGCACGATACAGAGCTGCACGATACAGTAGTTTTACGATCCCGTAGCTGCACGATACAGAACTGCACGATAACATCTCACGATAAGAGCTGACGATACAGTAAGCTGCACGATACAGTAGCTGTACGATACAATAACTGTACGTCAGTAGCTGCGATACAGCATCTCACGATACAGTAGCTTACGATCAGTAGCTGTACGATACAGACTCGTAAGCCTGTTCGATACAGCATCGCACGATACAGAAACTGCACGATACAGCGCTGCAAAGATGCAGTACTGACATACAGTAGTGACGATACAGTACTGCACATACAGAGCTCCATGATAAAGGCGCAAGCTGACGATACAGTAGCTGCACGATACAGTAGTTTTACGATACAATAGCTGACGATAACAAGCTTCTGCAACGATACAGTGGGTCACTTACAGTAGCTGACGATACAGTAGCTGCCGATCAGTAGCTGCCCATACAGAAACGACGATACAGTAGCTCACGATACAAATAAAAACTGCTGCGTTACAGTACTGCACGAATACAGTGCATACACGATACAGTAACTGATGATACAGTAGCTCAAAGATACAGTAGCTCACGATAACCCCCGTAAGCTGCACGATACAGTAGCTGCAGATACAGTAGCTGTACGATACCAGTAACGTAAACGATACAGTAGCTGCACGATACAGTAGGCTGACATACAATAGCTTACGATAGAGACTGAAAAAATACAGCATCTGCACGATACAGTAGCTGCACGATGCAGCCTCTGCACGATGCAGTAGCTGCACGATACAGTAGCTGTACGATACAGTAGCTGCACGATACAGTAGCTGTACGATACAGTAGCTGCACTATACAGTAGCTGCACGATACAGTAGCTGCACGATACAGTAGCTGTACGATACAGTAGCTGTACGATACAGTTGCTGCACGATACAGTAGCTGTACGATACAGTAGCTGTACGTTACAATGGCTGCACGATTCAGTAGCTGCACGATACAGTAGCTGCATGATACAGTAGCTGTACGATACAGTAGCTGTACGATACAGTAGCTGTACGATACAGTAGCTACACGATACAGTTGCTGCACGATACAGTAGCTGCACGATACAGTAGCTGTACGATACAGTAGCTGCACGATACAGTAGCTGCACGATACAGCATCTGCACGATACAGCAGCTGCACGATACAGTAGCTGCACGATACAGTAGCTGTACGATACAATAGCTGTACGATGCAGTAGCTGCACGATACAGCAGCTGCACGATACAGTAGCAGCACGATACAGTAGCTGCACGATACAGCATCTGCACAATACAGCAGCTGCACGATACAGTAGCTGTACGATACAGTAGCAGTACGATACAGTAGCTGCACGATACAGTAGCTGTACGATACAGTAGCTGCACTATACAGTAGCTGCACGATACAGTAGCTGCACGATACAGTAGCTGTACGATGCAGTAGCTGCACGATACAGTCGCTGCACGATACAGTAGCTGTACGATACAGTAGCTGTACGTTACAAAGGTTGCACGATTCAGTAGCTGCACGATACCTTAGCTGCATGATACAGTAGCTGTTTCGATACAGTACTTCACGATAAAAGTACCTGCACTATACAGTAAAATGCCCCGATACAGTACCTGCACGATACGATGCTGTACGATACAGTAGCTGTACGATACCGTCGCTGCACGATACAGTAGCTTACGATACAAATAGCTGACGTTACATGCTGCACGATCAGTACTGCACGATACAGTAGCTGCAGATACAGTAGCTGTACGATCAGTAGCTGTACGATACAGTAGCTACACGATCAGTAGCTGCACGATACGCAGCTGCACGATACAGTAGCTGTACGATACAGTAGCTGCAGCGATACAGTAGCTGCAGATACGCTCTGCACGATAAGGAGCGCACGATACAGTAGCTGCACGATACAGAACTGTAGATACAATAGCGACAATGCAGTAGCTGCACGATACAGCAGTTGCCCGATACAGTAGCGCACGATACGTAGTGAAAGATACAGCCCCCAATACAGCAGCTGCACGGTACAGTAGCTGTACATACAGAGCTTACGATACAGTAGCTGTACGTAAGCGCAGCAGTTGCACGATACACAGCTCCCGATACAGAGCGTACGATACAGAAATGACGATACAGAAATTTTTCACAGTACTGCACGATACAGCATCGCC